>CM076584.1:1357272894-1357759834 GCA_034641835.2 Pinus albicaulis | reverse complement strand
CCAGCAAGACTTGTAGAAATGAATAGTGAATCTATCTGGCTCAGGGGCCTTGTCTGATTCCATGGACCAAATGACTTTGATGATTTATTCCTTAGAAATTGGATTAGAGAGAGCTGTGTTGTCTTCAAGGCTGATGAGATGGGGGATTTTTGAGAGGAAAACAGAAGTTTCCTCCACATTTCCTTGAGTCCCCTCTTTGTAGAGATTCCTGAAGTGCTTTTCTACAGCTGCTTTGATCTGGGTGAACCCTTTGCAGACCTAACCCTCAACTGTTTTAATTTTTGATATGGGGTTCCTGGAGAGTCGAGATCTATATTGTCGATGGAAGAAGGAGGTTTTCTGATCTCCTGCCTTCAGCCACAAAATTCTGGATTTGATTCTCCAATACTCCTCTTCCATTCGGAAGGATTGGAAGGTAGATCTTTGGGCTTTTAATTCTTTTTCCAACAACTCTATTGTGATGTCTTTGATTTCCATTTCTGCTTGCAGGGTCTGTAGAGTCTGCACTGCTTCATTTCTTTGGCTGGTTGGTGTTGGGACTGGTTTCTTTATCCATTCCTTCAGGGCTTGCTTTGTAGCCTTTATTTTTTTCTCCCAGACATAGTTTGAGGACCCTAAGAAGGATTTGGTCCAAGCTTTTTTCATTTTTTCTATGAAGCCTTCTCTTTCGATCAGACTAAATCTGAATGGGAGTGGGCCAAGATCTTCTTCATCTTCCAGTAGAAGCTGAACTAGCTTGTGATCTGAGGTTAGTTTGGGAAGGATTTTTGTGATGATTATCTTCTTGTTCATCATCAGAGAGCTTTGCACAAGGAATCTGTCCAGGCGGGCAGAAATGTGGTCCACCCCAACTCTGTTATTGGACCAAGTGAAGAGGCCTCAGACATGATTGAAATCTAGGAGATCCCAAATCTATGTGAGCTCTTCCACTGTGGCCAGCATGGGGTCTCTACTACTATTTCCTCCCCTCTTCTATTTTTCTTTCAGGACTATATTTATATCCCCAGCAAGGATAATGTTGCTGGGAGAATGCTGCTCTAAGTATGCTGAGAGGGAAAACCAGAATTCTCGTTTTTCATTATAAATGACAGGTACATAAAGATTAAAGAGAGAGATGGTTAACTTACTTGCGTAGTGTGTTAGCTCCGTGAAGATTCAATGTTGGGTTTCATGGGATTTTTTCAGATGGAATAGGTCTTCTGTCCAGAGAGTTTCCAGTCCTCTAGAAGAGCCCCTTGAGCTTACTGCTTTGCCTACACTTTTCTTCCATTTACACTTGCTGATTTCTAGAAGTGCTTGCCCTTCTATCTTGGTCTCTTGGAGCATGAGAATATCTGAGGGGTCTATTTTCAAGAGGTCCTTAACTACTTTAGCTTTTGATGGATTCCCCAGTCCTCTACAGTTCCAAGAGACAAAACGTATTATTTACTTGTGGGGGGGTTAGAGCCTCCCTTAGAAAGCCTTGGTTTGGTATTTATGCCAATAGACATCTCTATTGTGGGCTAGCTTCCTTGTGTTTTAAGTCTTTCGGCCTCCTCTTCCCTCGCTTCTTTGCGGGATTTCCTTCTTGTCATTTTTGACGGGCGCTCATAGGTTTCATCCTCCAAAGAGCCTGAGCTTTCCGTTGGTTTTTTCCTTGTGACTTATGCATATGAGGGATTGGAAGGGCTGCCTTGGGAGGCTTTGATCTATATTGCTTCCCCTCCATCTTTGCTGGTCGGGGGGATTCCTGTCTGTTCCAGATTTTCCTGACCTAGGTTTGCAGGATTGATCTAAGTGCTTTCTTTACCATTTGGGATTGATTCCTTTTCTTGGTTAGGGTTGGAAATGCTTGGAGCTCCATTGATATTGATTTTACCAGTACCTTTTTTTTTATGAGCATTTTTCTGGACTAGGGTCCATTTTTCACCATTTTGTATGTTTGGTTGCTCCTCGGCCTTTTTCTTGCAATTATTTTCAAAGTGTCCATGGCCATGGCAATGTATGCATATGAAAGGAAGTTGTTCGTAATCCAATTCCTCGACACACATCCACCTAGTGACAGTGAGCTTGATTGCTTCTGCCAACCCCTCTTCTAGATCCACTTCCACGCAGATGCAGGCACATGAATACTAGTCTTTTCTTGCAGCTTGATCTATGTATTTTCCTAGAGCATTGCTGATGATCTGAAGGGAATTTTGATTCCAGCAATGGAGGGGAAGATGGGGAAGACGCACCCAAACCGGGACAGCAGATGGGACATCCTGGGTGAGGTCAAAATCAGGCGACCTTTTGTTTAGGTAAAGACCTTGCAAACCCATGAAGTATGGGCTATTCCTGAAGATTAAACTTCTATTCTCCGCACTCTCGAAGATGAAAACGAAGAAGCCTTTACCCATGAAATAGCTTTTAACGCCCTCTTTGGTCAATGGTGTCCAGTTACTTTGAATCCAGTCTTCCAACGACTTGGGAGAAGGCCAGAGGCCCGTGAACTGGCTTATGAGACCTCTCTTAGCCAGGTTCAGTGATGCTTTTCATGTTTCTTCTTTGGGGAGGGAAACTGAGGGTATAGAATCCATTTTTTGTATGAAATTCTGCTGATTTGTGGAGGGATATTGCTTGATACTTGCTGCTATCATCGATTTGAAGGCAAGCACCTCCGGAGGTGGGATGGGGGGGGGGGGGCGGCAGGGCCTTCTCTGGACTCCATGGTCGAAGAGGAGGTGCAGCAGAGCAGTGTGAAGCTGTGAAGTAGCCATAGGGCCACACGGGTGAGCTCCCAGCAACCCTAATGCATGCGAATCACTTGGAGGCAGAGCGAAATTTTTGAAATAACAAGGCTGAATTTTTTAAATTCTTAATTATATTATGTGATATTAATTAAAATTTATATTATTTAAATTATATAATAACATGTAATTAATATTCCATATAAGAATAATATAATATAATAAACGTATAGGGATACACATTATTTCTTTCAAGAAATATGAAATGACAATAATATATTTTTATTCAAAAAGTGTGAAATGACATTTATTATGAGTACTTTACTTTGACTTTAAAAGTACTTAGAACACTACCATGGTTAACCATGAGTTTTTATCCACCATTGAGAATGTGACAAGTAAGTACCTTTAACTCAAGCAATGCCACCTCAACTATTAGGGATGATGTCATCCCCTAAAATGTGATTGGTTCTCATAAAATGAATTTTGATTGTACATTTTCCATAGGAGGTTCATTTTAGACCTCAAAATTCCCCTAATGGGAGTTGTCTTAAGGAGAATTATTCAAAGCTATTGTTGGTAATCAGAAATATTTCACGTGTGACGGAATATTCCACATGATATACCAGCATCATTTCCGGCTTTTGCTACACTTTACAGGTAAACAACTCTTAGATCTTCCATTCTTCCTTTTTCAGAAGCTTAGGTAAGATGTATGATAAATTTCAAGCTAGACCTGAGAGTAGTGAGACATCTATATTCCATCATGGCTCAATTAAGTTGTTGGTTATTGAGGAATTGAAAATTTTGAATAGAGATTGGGCTACCTTTTTGTTTTTAGGCAGTTATGATGTGGATGTGATTAATCCAAAGAAAACACCCAAGCCAAAGACAATTACTCCCAAAAAGGATAAAGGACCCATAGTTGAATTTGAAGTTAAACCTGAAGAAGAAATACAGCGTGTAGCAGAACCCATGGAGATGGAAGTTGAACATTTCCAGGAAACAGTGGTACCTCAGCCAACATCTACAAGAAGCAATCAAAAATATGACACAAGGACTTCTAGGAGAATTACCAGGAGTCAAACAAAAGGAAAGGGTAAACTTGAATACATTATGCAAGCTATTGACATTGAAGAGACCCCTGTGTTTAAACCTGTGGAGATTAAGGGAACCAAAATGAAGAAGAAATGCCTCACTGCAAAAAATCTTGATTTATCCTAGAAAACCTTTTACTAAGTCACAAATCTTCGAAGGTGGTAAGTCTGATAAGAAGCAGAATGAAGCAGAAAAGAGGAAGCAACCCATGGTGGAAGAGATTATTGAATTATCCCGCACTGAAGCAAAAATCACTAAATCACAGAAAGGTAAAGATAAAATTATAGATAAATCTGAAGTGGACATTCTTAAAGAGAAACTTAAAGTGGCAAGAGATGAGGTCTTAGAGACCAAGCTGGAGCTGGAGGATTTCAAGCAGGAAAGAAAGGAGTTGTCAGATTTTAAGAAAGAATTCAACAGGAAAATCATTTTTTATGATGAGTTGGATGAAAGGTCTAAGAAAATTCTTAAAATAACACTACCTGTTGGACATTGGGTTCAATGCTCCCCATGTGTTTCGCAACATGGACTAACCGCCTCTCGTGGATCCTAAATATGGCGATTATAGGAAGACTAACACCTGTAGTTTTTGTTCTAATGATAATCGTGATTCCAACAAGTGGTATCAAAGCGACAGGTCTCGAGGTAGAAAATCACTCATCTCACGTTGGGGGTGAGATTGTTGGGAATTGGTTTCAATGCTCCATGTGTGTTTCGCGACATGGACTAACCACCTCTTATGGATCCTAACTCTGGCGATTGTAGCGGAGACTAATTCCTGCAGGTTTTGGTCTAATGGAAATCGTGATTCCAACACTACCTTTTCATAGAATGATGAATCATGCCATGAGGAGGAATAGGTGGTTGCAGGAAAAGAGGAGAAACCTTCAAAATTAGGTTAAAGAGATGGAAATTCAAATGGGAATGATGTAGATAGAGCTAAAGACGAAAGGTTAGAAAATGATAGTGGTAGATGAACCTATTGAAGGTGAAACTGTTGCTTATTGAGGAGGGTAGGATGTATTTTGAACCAATTTTGTCTTATCGTGTTTCATCTCATCATTTCACACAACCATGGATAGGTTTTGGAGGTGGAGATTGAAATTTTAAAAATCTGCAGTCTATCAGGCAAGTTCGTAGCATACTTCCGGCTTAAATCCAAGTTCTCGCTACGAACTTTCTGAAGATTATTTTATGCAATAAATTCCAAAATTTTTCATAGAAGGAGTAAGTAAAGGCATGTATTTAATTTTTTTGACTTAGAGGACACCCTCCAATGAGCATATAAATCAAAAAAATTACAGAAGTGGCCAAGTGAAGAGTGTTACATACTTTTCGCTACAGACTTGCCTAAAGACCTTTTTTTTTTAAAGGAGGGAGAATTTTAAAGTTTTTCAAGCATTAAATTCCTTTTTGAATCACATCAATCATCTAGATTGGTTAAAGTGTATCATTGGAGACTTTTGTTAGTGAGAGCATTCATCATAGGAGGTGATTGAGCTACCAACTCATCAATTTTGGACACATCATCAAGTATAACAGCACATCCCCAAAATCTGAGGAGTAGACCCTAGATTTTAGTGTGGTTGTTTATTGTTTAGTCATGGTCATTTCCACCTTAGTAAAAGTGGTCTTGTTCTATAAATTTCATCATGTATGGATCATTTAAAGGTTGTTAGTGAAATAATTAGTGTTAGAGTCCTATTAGGTCTTAAACTCTTGTAAACAGAAATATCCTAGATTCTCTCCATGTAATTTGTTTCCTTTTTGGATAAGGTGTCTTTGGGAGTATTCGAAGGTTTAGCTCGGCTGGCAGACTACATGTAAAGGTGTCTAATTATATAAATAGGTAGATGAGAGGATTAGAGAGGGTTGATTGATGTTATGCTACATGCTATTTTTGTAATATTTGTTAGTCAGTAATATACATTTGCAGAAAGCTTCTCTCAAACCTGAGATTCGTCATGTGTTATTATATGTGTTTGTATTATCTACTTTGTTAATTTTTATTCAGTTTTCTTTCTGTGTAATCACTTGGAATTCATGGTAAAAAATGCTCGAATTTCCTGTATGCATATGGTTTACTGTTCAAGTTATGTTTTGATGAGAGTACACATACCTTAGCTTCCATGAAAGTTTTTTTCCATGTAATTGAGTTTAACTCTGACTCCATGCCCAATGGTAGCAATTAACTAATATCCTTCACCTGCATAAAAAAAACCATTCACAACACACTCAATAGCTATCCATATTTGTTCTAAGAATTATCAATTGAATATCATACATTTCCTTGAGAGAGATCTCTTAGGTTGGAAATGCTAAGTTCTAGCCAAAATTGGTTTGAAACAGTTACTCTAAATTGACTGTTGAGCAACCCATCAGCTTCAATTTAGTGATAACAGAAGTGATGATGAATTAGATGAATAAAATTACTATGTTGGAAGCAAAGAAGTGTTATTCATGGCATTCACAAATGACAATGATTCAAAACTATAAGACGAAGGAAATGTGGATGAATTACTAATAAGTGCCATTGAAGAAAATGAGAATTTACGAAAGAAGATCATTTCTTTCAAAGTAGAAAAGGAGGAAGCAAAAAGAAGGGAAGTCTTCTTGAACAATAAGCTAAAAGGGAATGAATATATATGTGAAAAACGTGAAGCTGAAATAGTATCTCTAATAAAGGAATTGAAGCAAGTAAAAAGGAGTTGGCAAAGCTCTCAAGCACTTGATAACATTCTTAATACTCAAAAACCTCAATATGACAAATATGGGATTGGTTTCAAAGGAGAATCATCAATTAAAAAGAATAATGCAAGGATTTATGCCGACATACTTTCTTGCCATCCAAAAGAAGAAAAGTCATCTCGCCAAGAACAAAGGCCCATCTCAAAGCCAAGAAATGAAGGAAGAGCAACTCCAGGGAAGAATTTTGAATCAAGTTATGGCTATTAAAATAGGGACCAAACTATATTTCTTGGGTATTGTTACTATTGTAAAAACTTTGGTCATCAAGCCAAGAATTGCAAGGCTCATAATAATGAAGCACCAAGAATAAAAGATCAAACAAAAAAACTATGTGGTGCCAAAGAACAAGGACAAATCAAACTTACAATTATTTTGATCCTTTGGCTAAGTTTGATCCGACTTGCTCATTATGTAATAATTATGATCATAATGAACAAAATTTCCCACTCAAAAGAGAGGAATCTAAAATGGTAAATTTCAATACGGATAATTGTGGCCTAGCTCTATGTGCTCATAGTGAAGAAAATCATTGGTTCGTGGACAGTGGATGCTCAAGAAATATGAAAAGTGACCAAAATAAGTTTGTCTCATTGAACAAGAAAAATGGAAATGTATCATTTGGAAGTGGATCTGCTAAAATCATTGTAAAGGAACTGCTACCCTCGTTAATGGACAAGGAAAGGCTCAAAGTACTTTGTTGGAAGAAGGGCTCAAACATATCTCTTAAGTGTTAGCCAAATTTGTGACCAAGGACAATGTTGTCTTTAGTACTAAGAATTGTGAAATAAGAGACTCTTCCTCAGGAGAAATTGTGGAAAAAGGAGTAAGAACACCAGATAATTTTTACATTCTCAGTAAGATCCAAGGAGATAAATGTTACTTGAGTCAAACAGATGAAAGTTGGTTATCACACAAGCGATTGGGGCTTACAAGTTTTGATAACTTGATCAATATTAGCAAAATAAATGCAGTAAGGGGCATTCCAAAGATGTTCAAGCCAAATCAATTTTTATGTGGCCCATGCCAACACGGAAATCAAACTATAACTAGTCATTCTCAACATCAAAACCTCTGGAGATCATTCATGCAAATTTATGGGGGGGAATTAGAACTCCAGCTCTTCAATAAGAAAGGTATTTTGCTTTATTTGTTGATTACTATACTAGAATGATGTGGTTATATTTCATAAAATATAAATCTGAAGCATTTGAATGTTTTAAGAATCTTAAAGCTCTCATTGAAAATGAGAAAGATTCTAAGATCAAATGTCTTATAACAGATAGAGGAGGATAATTCACCCCAAAATAATTTGATGAAATTTGTAAAGTGCATGGAATCGAAAGAGAACTCTCTGCTGTTAGGACACTCAAGCAAAATGGAGTAGTTAAAAGAAGGAACTGAACCATTCAAGAAATGGCAAGGACAATGCTATTAGTAGTTGATTTGTAGCCAAACTTTTGGAGAGAAGCAGTTGGGACAGTTGTTTATACCTTAAATTGAACTCAACTAAGACCAAATAATGAAGAGAATCCTTATGAATTATGGAAAGGAAGACCTGCATCAATAAAATATTTCAGGATTTTTGGAAGCAAATGCTTCATAGATATCAATGATGACTCACTAGGAAAATTTGATTCTCGGGTTGACAAAAGCTTACAAATGTTACAACAAGCTTCCACTAGGAGAAAAGCTTACAAATGTTACAACAATCGTCTACAGAAAATAGTGGAAAGCATTGATGTGAAAATCGATGAAGCCCTTCCAGAAAAGGAAATTGAAGATCATGAAGTTGAGCCCTTCCTTGAAGAAAGTAAAGAAGAACTCGAAAAAGAAGAAAAGGATGAAGAACCTCAAAGTGAACCTTCACAAACTCCTTCTAAGATCAAATTCTTTAAAAACCATCATTTGAAAGAACAGATTATCGGGAACATAGATGAAGGGATTCAAACTCGAAGAAGTATGACAAGCACTTCAAGAAAATATGATGTTGCTCTCTTATCTTTAATAGAACCTGCAAATTTTTCTCAAGCAAGTAAAGATCCTCATTGGATAAAGGCCATGGAAGAAGAAATGTATCAAATCAAAAAGAATGAGACTTGGGAGCTAGTACCACGTCCAAAAGATAAAAATATAATTGGAATCAAATGGGTATTCAAAAACAATAAGAATGATGATGGACAAATTATCAAAAATAAAGCTAGACTTGTTTGCAAAGGATACTCACAAATAGAAGGAATTGATTTTGAAGTAACTTTTGCTCGAGTAATAGGATTGGAAGCTATAAGATTTTTTTTGGCATTTCCTTAATCAAAAGGATTCAAGGTTATCAAATGGATGTAAAATCTGCATTTCTGAATGGTGACCTCAAGGAAGAAGTCTACATGGAGAAACCAGAAGGTTTTGATCTAGCTAGAGGAAAAGAATTTGTATAAAATTTTAAAAAGGCCTTATATGGGTTGAAACAAGCCCCTAGAGCTTGGTATGAAAATTTGGATCACTATCTACAACAAGAAGGTTTCAAAAAAGGATTAGCAAGAAGCAAGGCTACATGAAGATAGACAAGGATAAACTTTTGATCACTCTTGTATACGTTGATGATCTAATATTTGCCAGCAATGATGACAGGATGAGCCATGAATTTTCTCTAAATATGTCAAAAAGGTTTGAAATTTCAATGATCGGGGAGTTATCTTACTTTCTTAGGCTACAAATATCTCAAACCACTGCATGCATTTTTATATCTCAAGAAAAATATCTTAAAGACATGCTCAAAAGATATGGAATGGAATATTTTGCCCCTATGTTGGAGAGGTAAATCCCCTCTGTGGACAGAGGCAATCCCTACTAGCCCAGATCAGGTCTAGAAACAATTAGACACACAGTGATGCAGGTCTCTAGTTACAAAAACGACAAAACATAACAAGTTGTCTACCTCAGGTCCTACGTAATGGTCGTTGAGGAAAGGATGACACTTCCCGCCCTCCTCTTTGGCAGATCACGATCCTTCTGCTTAACATGTCCAAACACTTGCACGTGTGTGAAGAAACAGAATGATACACAGCATAGAATCTAAATCTTGTAACCATACATCAGTCAGAGAGGATGTAATTCATTGCATCAAAGACAAATACACATGAATGAAACCATAATCAAAGTCGCTTATCATTAATAATAACGAAAGAAAGATACAACCCAAGGCTTTGACGTTGGATCTTCCTTTGGTGGGTCAACAGTGGAGCACGTCTCAATGAAGCTTGTCGGAAATGGGACAAAACTTTCTCTCTTCGGCTTGGCTCTCAAAGGCTGTCTGGCAATAGTCTCCTTGCTATATATTCAGCTCTTAGTTCTATGATTACTAAGGCTACTAAGACTAGCTTGCAAAGGGAAAATGGCAAGCTTATATAGATGGTGGAAGAGAAGTTGGGATCCCTAAAATTGTGGGATTGGCCCTATCCTCAAGGAAGTTTCCATGATAGGTGGAAAACCACTTCCCCTACATGGATATCCGGAGCCAAACCTCTCAAATCATTTTAGAGACTTGTTCAGGAGTTTTTTGGAATCAAACTTCTGCCATTTATTTTTTTAAAACAATCCTTATTAAGCTTGGAATGAGCAATACACTGGGATAGAGCACCATTTGGCGCGCCCTCTTTGGTGGTTTTCCCCCATTGGGGCGAGGGCTGAACTGGCTAGTCGCACCAAGGCCAAAAGGTCCATTTTTAGGGTTTTTCACATGAAACTGTCTTCAGAGGAATTATGGTCCTTATCAAGGGGGGTGCCATGAAAGTGGTTTTAGGTCATGTCACTACTCACAGGTCACAAAAAAGGCCCTCCAATGTGCGGGACGGGGGATTGGAGGGACGATGAAAAATTATTGTGTAACAGATGCCCCCTAAAGCATGAGGCCTAAGAGAGAGAGAGGGGTGAAATGCTTTACGAGAACGTGCCCAACTGAAAACACTGCCGTCGAAAAACCTACGTAGACAAGTACAAATGATATCTCAAATACATGATATGTGGTATGGGTGCAACCATCCATAATAGAGTATGCAATAATTAGGATCCAAGGTATGGGCACAACCATATAGTAAGTATCAGTAAATAGACTCAGGTATGGTCGCAACCATCCAATCAATGAGTCATGTAACCAATCATGATAATCCAAAAAATCCACAGCCTGGATTCCATTAGACAAAACCCAGGTTCTTTATCTCCATCTTGACCCGAAAAAAGTACAAGTTCTAGCATGTGAATATGTGAGCCGAAGTCGAACATGCAAGAACATAATTTTATTACCAGCCAATGATGAAAGTTGTTAACAGACGCAAGAGGAACCACCAATAATGACAATGGCCCTCAAGGTAATATAGGTACAATCCACAGAATGTGAACAGTGAGCTGGCGTCGAACACCCACAGAATCATCCGATCGAAGGTCAATGATGAAAACCTTGTGTCGGATGCGAAGAACCTACCTTTGAGGCATACAGGCTCCAAGGCACCGGAAGGGAGTCTCTAGATTAGCTTCCTGGACAATGAGCTGTAGTCGACAGGAAGTGACCTTGATCGAAGGTGGGCCATAGTGTTTCCCACATCGTCGATGTGAGACAGAGGAACATAATATTTGTGAATCAGGATCAATAGAGAATCAGAGGAGGGTCGAAAACTGCAAAGGTCAACTTCTCTTGAACACATTGGCCACACGACACTAGATTTGGCAGTATTCGACATCAAAATTTCTGAGGTCATAATGACGAGGCAAAGAGCAGATGAGTGGTCAAAAAGGATAACCCAAACCCATGGAGGCAAGTGGAAAACGAGATAAGATGTCCCCAACCCGACACGAATGCAGACAAGTGCCATGTTCAAGAGTGACATACTGCCGACACGACGATGAGACTGGTTTCATTTTTCCCTCGCCATTTCCAGCGAGTACCTCTTTATTTTTACACAAGCTTGAAGAGGATACCATATGCTTGTCATATAAGTTCGTCCTTCGGACAAATCCAACCTAGTACATTTAACGAGCCCTAGGAAGGAGGAACTTGAATATCATCATTACGACAAAATCTGATGTCATCATGTTTTAACGAGTCTAACAAGGGAAGAACTGGGCATATTTTCATGTTTAGAGAGTTTTAAAAGACAATGGAAAAGTAAACTCCAACAGTCCCTTTTTGTAGATAGTTTCTTAGATCTGAAAAGGTAGAAAACTATTTCTGAGAAAACCTCCTAGTCGCGATAGGCTAGGGTATTCCTTTTTCGTAAATAATCTATCCCATCCCGAAAAAGGGGTAAATGTATACTGGGTAGATATCATTTCGCAGCCAATTCAACGAGCTCAAAACGACAAGAGTCTCGGCAACCTTTTCAGTTTTAGAGAGTCAGAAAAGAGCTGAAAGGTGACTCCTCCTGGAGGAACGAGTGGTATAAAGGGTAGCTACTGGTTCCGGTGATGGTGGAAATACTTAGAACAAGATAAAGGTCAAGAGGTTGGCTAACAAGACCACTCATCACAGTGGTTCCTCGGGATTGGGTGAAACAACCAAGTGAAGGCATATGATCGGCCAAGCAGATGGTGACGATGGAGTGAGAAAACCAAGGTTCATCTGGAAAAAACAGGTTGATAATATGGCAATCACATGAGGTAAAATGGGAATGGTTTAATTTTTACACAAGCTTGAAATCAGGAAACTCTGCTTGAAGTTGGTTTCATTTTTAGACAAGCTTGAAACAAAGATAAACTATGCTTGAAACCGGTTTCATTTTTACACAAGCTTGAAACGGAAACAAACTATGCTTGAAAATTTTCGCAAGACCCTAGCATGGTGACTCAATTCTAGGTACATGCCCCCCAAGCTTCAATACATATATAAGGCAGATGGGGTGAAGGTTCAAGTTACGAGATCAAGAGGAAGACTCGACTGGGATTTTACGAGAACTTATCAAAGACTCAAATTGAACGAGAACGTGTTTCATTGTTTTAATGAGGTGGACACATTAAAATAACTATCCTAAGATGACCTTGTTTCATTTTTTTAACGAGGTTGATATAGAAGGTGAACTATCCTCGGGACACCTTGTTTCATGGTTTAAGGAGCTTGACATAAGACAAGGAACTCTTCTCCATAGAGCTTGTTTCATTTTTTAAGGAGCTTGACACAAGAAAGGAACCATGCTCTAATGACCTCATCATAATGAACAAGAATTCATCGCTTCCAAGAGTTCCACTTCCGATAGAAGGAAAACATCCTGGAAGTCAGGACCCAATGCCCCCAGCACCTGATGCACCACAGCACTATCATTGAGTACAAGCACAGGGTAGGTAGCCACATATTTGACCTACGGTGGGGCAGATACAACGAGCAGATAAAAACCAGGAAGGGATGATGGTGGGCCAGTTGCCACATCAAGACTAAAGAAAAAAAGTTGATCAATGGTCACGATCTGTCCTTCATGTGGAAAACAGACCACACGAAAAAGGGAGGAGACAAGCGCTCCCATGGCATAGGTGCAATCGTGCCCCAAGAGAAAAATGAAATCCAAGGGGCCTGGAACAACCATCACGTCCATATGGATGGTTTTTCCTCCCAAAGTAACAGGTAACCTTGGAAGGATCCCTAACGGTTGACTAGTTCTTCTGTTAAACACCAACATATTCTGCGTAACAGGCACAAGCGGTGGTGAACCGAAAGCTTGCCAAGTAGTCGAGGATAAAATAATAGCGGACGCGCCTTCGTTTATAATGGTGCTGGGTATGACCAAACCAGAGGTTTGTACCATTATCTCAAAAGGCACATAATACGGAAGGCGATATCCTACAAATCAACTCCAGTCAAAGGAAGCGACCAAACTACTCGAAGGGGCTACCATCAAACTGAGATGGTCTTCCCCTGGTCTTATGGAAGAAGAGGGAGAATCCTCGATGACCTCCATCTCGAAGGTGGGAGGAGTATCCTCCCGGACCTCCATCATGGGAGGCGGAGGAGTAGCTTCTTGAGATATTGGGACAGGAGAATATTTCTCCAAGTCTGAGGAATATGAAGAAACAAGAAGGACCTGAGGGATGTGAGGTCTACTCTCAACGGAAAAGACCTAGTGCACCGCAAACGGGGCCAGTTCAACCGATCCCACGACCAATGGTTGGTCGGGGATGGATTCCTGAATTTGGATTTCCGAGGCAGCGGGATCGACCAAGGATGACTCTTGACCAATCGTGGAATCAACTGGTATAGGAATCAAAGACAGCTGCTTGTAACCAGCCGGGAGGCATGGTGTAGAAATAGTTGAGTTGTCCAAAGGTGAATGGCATGGTGCCCTTCACACAACTTATAGGGATTGGTGAGCTTACCCTGCTTCTTAGGAGCCTGACCAGCACTAGCTGAAGACGTGCCCCCAACCTGACTGCCAGAAGCCAAAGGCAACAGCGGGCGGCCATTGGACCATACTTCGAGCACCTTGGGAATGCTAGGGCAATCTCGAAGAAGATGGTCTCCTGTGCACAACATGGAAGGGAACTTGACTTTCCGTGGAGGGTTGGGAGGTTTATCAAGAGGAGGCTTCTTAGGCGCAATAGCCACAGAGCTAGCCTCTCTTTTAACTAACTTTTTATTCTTTGTCTTCTTCTTTTTCTTCTTAGCCACCTGGTTACTCGAATCTATACTTTCACCAGGTGAAGTAGAAGAGGAGGATGTAGAAACAGGTGAAGAAGGGGAGAGGTCCACCTTGGAATCAACATGATGTTGTTCAGGCGGAGGAATTGATTGAACAATAGCCGAGACATTCAGGACCACAGAGGTTGAAAAAAACCAAACAGGAAACCCAACAGTTAGCCCAGGAAGGGACAATGTTGCCATATAAGGAGCGCCAACATTTCCAAAAGGAGGAAAAGGACATGGATTCCCATCGGAGGGGATTCCTTGGTTGGTGAACTCCAGAAAATTTTCCATCGGAATGACCCAAAATAACACCCTAAGGAAACTAACTTTAACCACGAATATTTTGTAGGCAGTTAATTTTTAAAACATTGAAACAAAACTCTACCGTTTCATATTTTAAGAGTCAAGAAAAGAGTAAAAGATGACTCTATCTCTTTCATATTGGAAACAAGCATGAAAGGACAAGCGCTTGATGATCCTTTCAAATTTAATGAGTTAAAAAGGATCGAAATGAATACTTTGGAACTCTAGGCAAAAGGGTGTACCAGATATCCGTGAACTGCAATATACACCTTCGTTCAAAAATGAAATAGAAATCAACCAAGGACTTGATGTACGTGCAGGCAATCTCCTTTGGTTCAAAAATGAAAGAGAAATCAACCAAGGACTTGACGTACGTGCAGGCAATCTCCCCGAATGTTGTGTCCGGTGTATCATGGGTATAAGGCGGTAGACTCGGCTTCCTACGGATAAAGGATAGCAACCCAGTGGGATCTCCCTTTATATATGCGACGGTACAGGGAGCACAAGTCCATACTAGTGCTGTCTAAATCCAAGAGGTGAGCGACAACTACTAGGTTTAACGACGCCAGAACACGTCACTAGCCTAGACCTCTAGATATTTCGTTAATGTTTCAATGCTGCCTTAAGGTAAATTGAATAAATTTTATAGTTTATCTTGAATTATGTTTCAATTTCAGGCCCTACCAAATGTTATGTCTCAAAATCCTCTAAATGTACACTACATGCCACTATATATCACTTTGTTCGATGAATAACTAACTACGGGAAGGTTGAGAGCTTTCCAAACAATAACAAAATGATCACAAAACAACCACTAGTGTCTCTAATGCACACTAATGAAACTAAAATCTTTTCCTTTAGAGTTATATAACACTAATAACGCAACAAAGTTTTCAATTTACACTAACTAATCAAAAGCAAAAGACTTGATTTTTGTATTTTCAATGTTTTAAGAGAAAAATTCACTAAACAAAATGAAAATTAATAAAGAGAACAATTTGAGAAATGGTAGCAGAAGAGAAAATACAATCAAGTCCACTCAATACAAAACACACAATCAGACCTCAAACTGATGGAGAAATCCCTCAAATCAAAGAGGAATCCAAAATACTCATATGAACCGTGTGATCTAGGCTTGAAATGAGATAAAAGCGAGACTTGAATGAGAAAGAGAGCAACCTCTCAAATCACACGATGAACAATAAAAACCACCAAACGAATGCAAGGAAGCAAAAAAAAAATTGATTGATCAAACGAAAACCAAAAACTCCCACGGGAGGCTCAGCACACTATAGCACCAAGATGCCCTAGGGCTAGAATGTAAAACCAATAGTAGAGGGCAAACAACCAGAGGATGGAGGTCACACATAGTTAAACAAGACTTCAGGGCACTCAAGCAGTCAAAAAAATGACACCAAAACCATAAATCAAGCTCAAAAGGCTCAGAAACAAGAAAACCCTAGCACCACATAGGATTGGCGTGACTATCTGGCTGCAACTAGCACCAAAAAAGGATTGGCGTGGGGGCCTAACCAGCAAAAAGCACCAGTTGGCATGACTGTCAGGTCAAAAAAAGTGCCAGTCAAGTTTACTAATGAGAAAAATAAAAAAGAGCAAACAGGGAGAAAATCAGGGATGGTGGGAGCTGAACAGAGGCTTTACACCAGAAAGAGATAGACCAAATGAGCAAATCAAGTAGAAAAAAGCCACAAGCAACCGAAAGAGACAAGACAAACTCCAATACAAATCCCCAGCAGAGTCGCCAGTTTGTTGGAGAGGTAAATCCCCTTTGCGGACAGAGGCAATCCCTACTAGCCCAAATCGGGTCTAGCAACAATCAGACATGCAGTGACGTAGGTCTCTAGTTACAAAAACGAAAAAACATAACAAGTTGCCTACCTCAGGTCCTACACAATGGTCGTTGAGGAAAGGATGTCGCTTCCTGTCCTCCGCTTTGGCAGATCACGATCCTTCCTCTTAACACGTTCGAACACCTGCACATGTGCGAAGAAACACAGCGATACACAGCGTAGAATCTAAATCTTGTAACAATACATCAATCAGAGAGGATGTAAGTCATTGCATCAAATACAAAGACACATGAATGAAACCATAATCAAAGTCGCGTATCATTAATAATAATGAAAGAAAGATACAACCCAAGGCTCTGACGTTGGATCTTCCTTCAGCAGGTCGACAGTGGAGCACGTCTCAATGAAGCTCGTCAGAAATGGGACAAAGCTCTCTCTCTTCGGCTTAGCTCTCAAAGGCTGTCTGGCGATAGTCTCCTTGCTACAGATTCATCTCTTAGTTCTATGGTTACTAAGGCTACTAAGACTAGCTTGCAAAGGGAAAATGGCAAGCTTATATAGATGGTGGAAGGGGAGTTGGGATCCCTACAATTGTGGGATTGGCCCTATCCTCAAGGAAGCTTCCATGATAGGTGGAAAACCACTTCCCCTACATGGAGATCCGGAGCCAAACCTCCCAACTCATTTTAGAGACTCAAGCCAGAAGGCTATGCACGTACTTGGTGGGCATTTATTGTTAAATCTATTAATCTTTAAGGCAAGAACACCAGGGGAGGAGTGCCAACAGCCCCTCTTGGTGATTTCCACAGCAGCGAGGCTGGGGTCAAGTCACCAAGGCCAAAAGGTCTATTTTTAGGGTTTTTCATAGGAAACTGTATTTAGAGGAATTATGGTCCTTGTTAAGGGGGATGCCATGAAAGTGGTTTCAGGTCATGTCACTGCTCACAGGTCACAGAAAAGGCCCTCCAATGTGTGGGATGGGGGATTGGAGGGACGGTGACAAATTACTGTGTAACACCTTCAAAAAAGTGTTGTCCTCAATGCTTGAGTAGCTTTGGGTGCTTCTGTATAAAATCATCATCCTCCCATGTAGAATATTCAGTGGGTAAGTTCTTCCACTTGATGAGATACACTGAAATTAATCTATTCCGTAGCTGTCGAGTTCTCGTTTCCTTGACCGCTTCAAGTTCCAATATGATTTTTCCTTACTCATCAAGTTTTGGCAATATTGTTTGAACTGGAAGATTTTCACCTATAACCTTCTTTAAGCATGAAACATGAAAAATTGGATGCACTCGTGAAGAAGTGGGAAGCTCCAATTTGTATGCCATAGTACTAATCTTTTGCAACACCTTGTATGGACCATAGTACTTTGGCGAAAATTTATTATCCTTCTTAGCTTGCTTGAGGGACATTTTTTTGTATGGTTGTAGCCATAAAAATACCCAATCTCCTACATCAAAACTTCTCTCACTGCGATGTTGATCTGCCTATTGTTTCATTCAATTTTGTGACAAATTTAGGTTTCCCTTTAAGAGTTGGAGAACTTACTGTTGATGCTCAATGTGATATTCCACTGCTTGAACCTTCGAAATTTTTCTTAAATATGATGTGATGGATGGTGGATGATATCCATAAAGTTCCATAAATGGGGTAATTTTTGCTGCAGTATGGAAGGAAGTGTTATACCACCATTCAGTGAGAGTTAACCACTTGACCCATTGTGTTTGTTTATCAGATACAAAAAAACGAAGATATCCTTCCAAACATTTATTTACTATCTCAGTTTGACCATCAGATTGAGGATGATAAGATGAGCGTGAGCACTGAGGAATCAAATAAAAATAACTCCATCCAAAAACAGAAATGGGACTGAAGGTCACAATTATCCTTGCCTATGTAGCTTTTGAATTATGTCCATAAATTTAGTAGCAACTGTAATTTCTTTAAATGGATGAGATAATGCACAAAAGTGTGCATACTTGGTAAGTCTATCAAGTACCACCATGATGACACTCTTTCTTTTGGACTTATGTAAACCTGTGATAAAATCCTTTGAAATATCCTCCCAACGTTGACTTGGAATGGATAAAGGTTGTAGAAGACCCGGGGTCTTAATTGTCTCAACTTTATTCTGCTGGCAAACCAAACATTCCGCCACAAACATTTTAATATCAGATTTAAGGCCATCCCAAAAAAATTCTTTCTTCACCCTGTGGTAAGTTTTTAAAAATCCTAAGTGTCCTCCTAAAGGAGAAGTGTACAATTGCAAAAGAATCTTTTGTTTTAGTTGGGAATTCCTACAAAGATATAAGCGATCTTTGTACCATAAGGAATCATTTTTCCAACTAAATGTATCAGATGTATTAGGATCTTGCTGCAACTTTTGAATGAGTTTCCACACTTCTTTGTCCTTCTTCCTTTCATCTCTTGTTTCGGTTATCCAATATGGTTGAATAATAGAAATGGCACAAAGCAATGCTTCCACCTCTTCATTCTTTCTTGAGAGTGAATCTGCAACAACATTTAGCTTCCCTTTTTTGTAGATTATTTCAAAGTCATAAACCAACATCTTTGTGACCCATTTTTGCTACTCTTCTGAAGATAGTCTTTGTTCCAAAAAGTGTTTAAGACTATCATGATCAGTTTTTACCTTGAAGTGTCTTCCCATTAGGTAAGTTCTCCATTTATTTAGTGCATGCAATATTGCTAACATTTCCTTCTCATAAATAGGTTTCTGTAAATACTTTCCTTTGATTGGACGACTTTCAAAAGCAATGGGTCTTCCTTCCTGCATTAAAACTGCACCAATTCCATTTCCTGAGGCATCACATTCCACAATAAAGGTTATTGTGAAGTCTGGCGTAGCTAAGACCGGTGCTAGGCACATTGCCTCTTTAAGATGTTCAAAGGCCTTAGTTGCTTCAGGAGTCCATGAAAATGCATCTTTCTTCAATAATGTTGTTATAGGTGCTACTATTCTCCCATAATTCTTAACAAACTTGCGATAATACCCTGTTAACCCGAGAAATCCTCGCAACTTCTTTATGGTTGTGGGGACTTTCCATTCCTTAATGGCTTTAATTTTATTAGGGTCTACCTTAACACCCTCGTGAGATACAATATGACCCAGATATTCCACCTCTTGTACTCCAAAGAAACATTTGGATGTTTTTGCATATAATTGTTTCTCCTGCAATAGTTTGAGCACCCTGTCAACATGTTCAACATGATCCTTCCAAGACGTGTTGTAGATTAGTATATCATTAAAAAATACTAGCACAAATTTTCTAAGGAATGGTTTGAAAATGGAATTCATCAACCCTTGAAATGTAGAAGGTGCATTTGTAAGGCCAAAAGGCATGACCAAAAATTCATAATGACCCTCATGAGTTCAAAATGTTGTTTTTGGAATATCTTCAGTCTTCATTCTAATTTGATGATATCCCGAACGAAGATCCAACTTGGTAAAATAAATTGCTCCATGTAATTCATCCAATAATTCATCAATCACAGGAATGAGAAATTTATCTTTAATGGTGAGCTTATTGAGCTCCCTATAATCTAGACACATGCGCCATGATCCATCCTTCTTGTGTACCAATACTACAGGAGCAGAGAAAGAACTTTGACTAGGTTGAATTATACCCGCCTCTAACATTTCTGCAATCATACGTTCAATTTCGCTCTTTTGGAAGTAAGGATATCTATAAGGCCTGATGTTTGGAGGAACACTTCCCGGAATCAAATGAATAGCATGATCATGATCACGAATAGGTGGGAGTCCTTTGGGAGTTTCAAACACCTTGGAATGATTGTCCAAGACTTGTTGGAGATATGCAGAAATAGATGATTTTGATGTTGGAACTTCTAGTGAGCATAATTGTGCAATTATGCCTCATTGTTATTTCTTTAGAAGCTTTTTCATGACATTAGAGCTTATTATCTTTCCTGGCTTCCCTGCGATACCCCGTAATTCGACTTCCTTTCCTTCTGAAAAAAATTTCAAGAAAAGTTCTTGAAAATTAAAAGCTACCGTCCCCAAAGATTGTAACCATTGTACTCCTAGTACAACATCAACACCTCCCATAGGAATGGAAATCATTGGAATATTCAATACATATTCCCCCATGGTTAGCTTGATATTATGGCATTTTCCAGAGAAATTTATAGTTCCTCCATTTGCAACCATCACTTGACATTCTGGCGCTGGGTATAGGAAATAATTAAATTCCTTGGCTACCTTACAATGAATAAAATTATGGGTACTACCTGAATCAATCAACACTATTACCTTTTTCTTCTTGATATGTCCTTCTATCTTGAGAGTTTGAGGAGTGGTAATTCCTGCCAATGAATTACACGATATGGTCGGACTCATTTCTTCCTCTTCTTGTTCATTTTCTTCTTCCTCTTCACAATCTATGTAAAATAATCTATTCTCAGCACACCTATGACCTTTAGTGTATTTTCTATCACAACTGTAGTAAAGCTCTTTTGCTCTTTTTTCTTCCAATCGTTGTGGTGTAAACCTTGTAGGTTGTGGAAATATAGGAGTAGCAACACTTCCCTCTTTATAGAAGTGAGTGGTAGGCTTTCTTTCCAACCTAAATGGCTTCTCTAATGAATCAGGTTCCAAAACGCGAACTTCATGTTGGATGTTATCCTTTAAAGTACCTATGAAGAGATCAATCCTATGTTCCTCTGGGATATCAGTTACCCTCATATTCATTTTTTGGAAGTCCTCAATGTGCTCCCCCACTAAACCCTTTTTTTTGAGATTTATCAATTGGCTAAAGAAGGTGTTGCTCTTTGTATCCTCATAATGTGCTATCATTTCCTCCATAAAAATTAACCAAGTGAAATTTTTTTTACGGGAGCAAAGCCATCGATACCATACAAATGTATTTTTTTCTAAATGTAAAGTTGCAATGCATACCTTTTGTGTGTTTTGCACATTATGGAGATTAAAATATTGCTCCATCTGTAGTATTAATGTTACAGGATCCTTTCCATCAAACTTCCTCATATCCATTTTTGGAATATGGTGGTTCTTCCCGCCAACATTAGATTTTATGAAATCACAATTAAAATTTATTTTTTTCTCATCATGCGTTTCCTCTACTATCTTTTCACCATTAGGAAACATTTCTTGTATCAACTTTGTCAAACCTTCCATATCTTCTTTTAGATCATTCTTCATGGTTTTCATTTTCTCATCGATCTTACCTTCCATGTCATCCATCTTAGATTCCATGCCAGCTTCCATGCCATCTATCTTAGATTCCATGCCATTCTTCAAACCATCCATCTTATATTCCATGCCTTTCTTCAAACCATTCATCTTAGTTTCCACGGCTTTCTTCAAAAATTCCATGTCATTTTTTGTTACTCTTTGCGAGAGCGAAATTTGTTGCACTTACTCTTGTAATTTTGATATGTCATGTTGCCATTCTTTGCCTTCATGAGTCATAGTAGAGCCTTCTAAAGGATTAATGGATGTTGAATTATTTTTAGGGGCCATTTTAAAATCTAATACTAATATCTATTCTACAATATGCCCTTGGAATCAATTCAACTTGATTCTTCAAACAAGACTTATGCAATTCGGGAAAACAAATACACACCTTTTACTTGCTTTTGAGGAGCTCTATATTGAAATTGAATTATCTATATAATTGTGGATCCTAAATATCTGAAATTCAGCCTTATCATAGCCCTCTGAAGCTTCTTTCAAATGTCACAGGTCTGACCTGATTTGGATTCTTCAAGGCAAGGATATGTCCAATCTCCCACAATGACCCAATTATGGACTGGTATAGTAGAGCGAACTTGTACGACTTGCCACATCTTCCTGTTTCCTCCTTTGGATATGAAATTGATAGAAAGGAAACTAAATTCTGTGTACTTGCAGCTAATTTTTACAGCATTCAAATCTGATGCTCAGAGAGAGAGTTATGAATATTTTCCCACGATAACCTCTTTGAGATGAAATTCGGGAGCTTGAAAAATACCTAACTTCTGTAGATCATATATCCGAAAATATTATGAGCCAAGCTCTAAAATTTTGCGATGATGTTCCTCAGGATTTTGTCTTCGCTCTCCAAAAATTTTAGCTTCTGAATCTGTGTAGAAAAAAAGTTATAGCGAAAATTCCGTGATGACCTGTTTAGGTTAAATTCAGGAGCCTGCAAAAAGCCCTAACTTCCATAGATCATATCTCCGAACATATTGCGAACCAAGCTCTGAAATTTTGCGACGATGTTCCTCAGGAATTCGGCTTTGCACTCTAAAATTTTTAGCTTCTGAACCTTCGTAGAAAACAAGTTATATTGAAAATTCCACAATGACTATTTTGGAGTAGCGAAAACCCTAGAGTCCAAAGCTCTGATACCAAATGTTGTGAAACGAGCTCCAAAAAGAGAAGAAAAGAGATATCAATGCCTTATAAATAAGCCACTTCGAGGGGGAAACCTCCAATAAATTACATGAATGAACAATTCTTGGATGATACAAATGACCAAAACTTCCTTCTATATATAGGAGTCCATGGGGCCACAATATAATCCTAGTGGGGCCACAATGTAATCCTAGCCAAACTAACAATAATAATATAGGGGCACAATAATAACCATATGGGGGTTACAGGGGTACAAAAATAACAATAAGGGGGGCTACACTAACATAATAAGGGACTACACTATTAATATAGGGACTTAACAGAATCCAACATCATTTCTTTACCAAAATTATTCCCCATCTAGCACTAGGATATATGATCAATTTATAGGGAAAATGATGGTAGTTTCTTAATGAATGACTTTATAATATTAGGGAAGAATTTTCCCAAGTTCAGAGGTGTTAGATGGACACTTGGATTCAAAGTTTGACACATATGGACTCTTCTAGAAGGCACTGGCCATGTGGAGATTTCCGGAACAATGAGAATTTCACTCCCAGGTGACGAACACACTCTTGAATGTTAGGAAGTGCATTGAAATGCACCCTTGAATGGAGGAAGATGCATATGCAACACATTTATTCCTTTTAGAGATATCGTTGGTTAGTTCATAAGTAATATAACATATACTTCAAACCTTGGAAATCTCACAATAGAAGCCCTGAATGATTTGTTATTATGTTAGGGCATATAGCAACTGAAATTTAAGGGGAAGATAGACCCTATTTCATTGGTCTTGGGGATGAGGTCCAGTTTGATCAGGTCATGGGGGATGATACCCAAATTGACCTATAACAAAAATTTTAGGTTATGACTTTGAAATCATCTACATAAAAGGGAAGCTAAATTTTTTCTGCAATTGCACTCTCAAGAAAGGATGAAGAGGTGGAAGCATTGTTTTGTGCCATTTCTATTATCAAACCATATTGGATAACCAAAGCAAGGGATGAATGGAAAAAGGAAGAAGAAGTATGGACACTCATTCAAAATTTGCAGCAATATCCTAGTACATATGATACATTTAGTTAGAAAAATGATTCCTTATGGGACAAAGATCGCTTATATCTTTGTAAGAATTCCCAACTAAAACAAAAGATTCTTTTAGAATTGCACACTTCCCCCTTAGGAGGCCAATCAGGATTTTAAAAAACTTACCATAGGGTGAAGAAAGATTTTTTTGGGATGGACTTAAATCAAATATTCAAAAGTTTGTGGTGGAATGTTTGGTTTGCCAGCAAAATATAATTGAGACAATTAAGACCCCAGGTTTTCTACAACCTTTATCCATTCCAAATCAATGTTGGGAGGAGATTTCAATGGATTTTATTACAGTTTTACCTAAGTCCAAAGGAAAGAGTGTCATCATGGTGCTAGTTGATAGAATTACCAAGTATGCACACTTTTGTGCATTACCTCATCCATTTAAATCAAGTATAGTTGCTACTGCATTTATGGAAACAATTCAAAAGCTACATGGAAACGCAAAGATTATTGTAAGCGGTAGAGATCCTATTTTTACTAGAAATTTTTGGACGGAATTATTTCCTTGTTTGGGTACTCAACTAGCTCATCACTCATCTTATCATCCTCAATCTGATGAGAAAAATGAGATAGTGAAAAAATGTTTGGAAGGATATCTTCGGTGTTTTGTCTCTGATAAACAAACACAATGGGTCAAGTTATTACCTCTAGTTGAATGGTGGTATAACACCTCCTTCCATACTGCAGCAAAAATGACCCCATTTATGTTGTAAAAATACTAAGAGGGGGGGGGGGGGGGGGGTGAATCATTATTTAATGCAGACAATAAAAATTTTTACTTTTCCTTTCTAAAAACCCATACACAACTTTTCAGAAGCCAACTAGCGTATATATGCGGATATCCTTTACAGAACTCGCGTATGCACAAAGATCTAATTATGCATTCAATTCTTAACTCAGATCATTGCATTATTTATTTATCAGATATTTCAGGAAACAGTAAACAGGTGCAGAAAGAACAGAATAATCATCACACATAGGCAACACACATGAACACCAGGATTTTTAGGTGGAAACCCAATTCGGGAGAAAACCACCGCTGTCGTCGTTTCAGTCTTCAATACTTATTATAAAGAAAAACCTTCTTACAATCATGTACTGTTGCAGACTTATACCAGCATGCAGGCACCCACCTACAGAAGGATACAACCTTCTCTCGTTTACCAGCCTCACCTGGAAGGGAGCTACAACCCCCTGCTCTCGTTTACCAGCCTCACCTGGAAGGGAGCTACTACCCCCTGATATTAGCACCAGCCTCTGCTGACAGAAATCTTCTACTATTAGACTGAAGGCTTCAACCCTCAGATCCACTGCAGACCATGTTTCATTAATTTTCACACTGGATCAAATAGCTTCAACACAATTCTTCACTTATCAACAAACATCCCTTTTCATTTCATCAGTCAGAAAAGTGAAACCACTGTAACCAGAATATCAGAAATAGCCCAAACTTCAGAACAGATATGCAGAACCTCAATTATATTTTGAGCAACCATCAACTCAAATACCATACGCGCTTTTCCTTAAACAGACCCGTGTATACATGCGCTTTTACTGAAGAGAACCCACGTATACATTTGTGCAACTTATTAGAAAAACCTTAACAGCCCATACGCGTTTTTGTCTAAATAGAGCCGCGTATACACGCACTTTTCACGAAACGAACCTGCGTATAGATCTATAAAAGATAAATTTTACAGATCAGACCAGATCTATGAACTTACCAGATTTCTTCAACTTCTTCAACAGATTTGCGCCAGGTCTTCATCACTTCTTTTCAGATCATCCACGAGATTCACAATTTCAAGATCTAGAGATCTTGAACCTTCATTATGTTCATAGATGCACCATAGAATCAGATCTATCAATTAAAGAGCAGAGTTCAACCATGAAAATATACTTTAGAGTGAAGTATTCATTAAATCCCAGACACATGCACGCCCTTTGCACAATGAAATTCTTCTCCTTATATAGATTTAGCCTTTTTCAATACCATGAGTCAAAACCACATTACTTCCGATGGTTTTCCTGGACGAGATCAAATAGACAATCCAGCGCTCAATACAATGGGTCAATACCATGGTAATGCCCCTTGGTATTCTAATTTTGGAGCGAAAAATACCATACATGACTTGGCACGTACTTTTCCACGTGCATATGCGCTTTCTCCTTGACAAACCCGCGTATGCCTTGTAACACACATTTTTCATCATTTCTTTGGCCCTCACTGATATTTCCTTCTCTGGTAATTCTAAGCTACTTGTAGAACATCATATTTACATCATTAATAAACTCATCAAGCATCAAGAACATCTTTAATAAGAGGTTTCCATCATCTTCATCAAGTGGGTTTCCATCAAGGACAACATTTAGCATCATATTGCCAACAATCTCCCCCTTTGGACTTGATGGCAACCATGATGGTGTTTGATCACCAAAACAGATAAATAAATTAAGCAGAATGATATTCTCCCCATATTCAAACACCATGTCACTCTCCCCCTTTGACATCAAGGGCAAAGGGCGGATCAAAACCAACACAAGGTTTTTCTCCTTATGTAGAAAGAAGAGCGTTGTAGATCTGATGTGCACTGAAGATATCATGCTCCCCCTGAATCTATGACCTTCCTATCACCAAGGACTCATACTTACATCAAATGATCCAACCAAGTGGATTTACATATTTTGACTCAACTACCCAACCAAGTGGGTTTACAAATTTGAACAAGTCCTTGCATGACTGAATATTACAATTTTTACATCATGGGTCTCAACATGACCTTTTCATCAAATTACAAAAATTACTTTTCATGACCAATACCAGAAGGACCTTAAGAGAGATCACATTTCAGAACCATCATAATGCCAACAATGCATTATACTCAGCAAGACTACTGCTCCCCCTAAAACTGTGCATCCAATGCATCCTTTCTATATGAAAAAAGCTCCCCCTTTGCTTGTGCATCCTGAATAATTTCAACAGCAAATCATCAAGGCATATTTACCAAAAAACAGAGAATGAAAGAGAAATATACGAGTTGAAATACCACCAGTGACTCCAAACAACATCAAAGATACCAAACAGCACTGCAGTTGTGCTAAAAAAATGCTGACCCCAAACAAAAATTGCCAGCAACCAACCATAAGCGGCTTTATGTGTTTAAACTCGCGTATATACGCGACTGTCTTTCAGGAAACTCGCGTATCCAATTTAATCTTCTGAATTTAATCATATTTGATCTTCTAAGAGGCAGAGACAACACCCAACTTCTTCCTGAGATATTCGAACGTTTCCCTGGGCAGCGGTTTGGTAAATATATCAGCAATTTGTTCCTTGGGGGGAACATACTCCAACTTCACCTTTTTTTCAAGCACTTGCTCACGTAGGAAGTGATACTTGATGGGAATGTGCTTGGTCTTTGAATGCATAACAGGATTCTTTGAGATACTGATGGCACTTGTATTATCACACATAATGGAGATAGGAGGTGTACATTTGATTTGAAAATCTTGCAAGGTTTGCATCATCCAAAGGAGTTGAGTGCAACAAGATGCGGCAGCCACATATTCTGCTCCTGATGTAGATAAAGCAATAGAATTTTTCTTCTTGCTGAACCAAGATACTAATCGGGGCCCCATATAGAATGCACCACCACTAGTGCTTTTTCGATCATCAACATTTCCAGCCCAATCTGTATCAGTGTAAGCATGAAGAGTAAAATCAACATTCTTTGGATACCATAGTCCAAAATCTTGAGTTCCTTGTATATATTTGAATATTCTTTTGACAGCTTGAAGGTGAGACTCTTTTGGATTAGCTTGGAATCGTCCGACAATCCCAACTGCATGCATAATGTCCAGTCTAGTCCCAGTGAGATAAAGTAGACTTCCTATCATTGATCTGTATTCTGGTTGATTCACCGTGGGAGAATCATCATGAGAACTAAGATTGCATCCGGTTATCATTGGTGTACTTACAGGTTTGCATTCTTCCATGCCATACTTCTTCAAAATTTTCTTAAGATATTTTGCTTGTGATAGGAATATACCATCTATAGTTTGATGCACTTGCAAGCCAAGAAAGAATGTTAGTTCCCCAAGTAAGGACATTTCAAATTCCTGCTGCATGACAGAAGCAAATTTCTGACTCATATATTCTTCATTACTCCCAAAAATGATATCATCAACATAAACCACCACAATCAATAGTTTATTATTTTCAATTTTTGTGTATAAGTTGCTATCAGCAGACCCCTTTGAAAATCCTTGTTGATGAAGATATTTGTCAAGACGATAATACCATGCACTTGGAGCTTGTTTGAGACCATATAGAGCCTTTTTAAGTCTACAAACAAGATTTTCATCATTTCCCAAAATGAATCCTTCTGGTTGTTCTATATAAACTTCTTCTTCTAGATCACCATTGAGGAATGCAGATTTGACATCCATTTGATAAACTTTGATTTGTTGAAAACTTGAAAAAGCAAGAAACATTCTTATGGCTTCAAGTCTAGCCACAGGAGCAAAAGTTTCTTCAAAGTCTATACCTTCTTGTTGAGTATACCCTTTGCAAACCAGTCTAGCTTTGTTTCTTATAACGTCCCCATTCTCATTTAACTTGTTCTTGAATATCCATTTGGTTCCAATGACATTTTTGTTATGTGGTCTTGGTACCAATTCCCAAGTGTGATTCTTTTCAATTTGATCAAGCTCTTCATTCATGGCTTGACTCCAACATTCATCTTTGCTAGCTTGACTGACATTGTGTGGTTCAATTGTGGATAAAAATGCCAGATAGCTAGAAGATCCTACAAGAGTCCTCCTTGTTCGTACTCCTGATTCCTTATTTCCCAAAATTTGAGATTCAGGATGATTCTTTTGAACATATCTGGATGGACCTTTTCCAGATAAATCATCTTCTGGTTCTTCATTGGATCCATTGTCTATATCATTTCTATTTGACGCAGAAGGACAAAATTCACCATCATCTTCATCTATTGTGTGTTTTTCTTCTTTAGAAGCTGCAGGAAACTCATCAATAACAACATCAATACATTCAAAAATATTCCGAAGCCTTTTATTGTAACATTTGTATGCTCTGCTTGTAGATGAGTAACCAAGAAATATTCCTTCATTTGATCTGGGTTCAAACTTGCCAAGCTTTTCATCATTATTTTTGATAAAGCATTTACTTCCAAAAACTCTAAAATGCTTCACAGAAGGAGGATTACCATACCATAGTTCATACAGAGTTTTATCACTATTTACTCGAACATGTGCCTTGTTAAGAATATTTTCTGTTGTGTGAGCTGCTTCTCCCTAGAAAGTGTCAGGTGTTCCGGAATCATCAAGCATAGCTCTAGCCATTTGTTGAATCGTTCTATTCATTATTTCTGCTACGCCATTTTGTTGTGGAGTGCCTGCTACAGAAAACTGTCTTTTTATGCCATGTTTTTTACAAAATTCAAAGAATTCATTTGATGTATATTCTCCTCCTCGATCAGATCTAAGACACTTTATTTTTAGATCTAATTCATTTTCCACCAGTGCTTTGAAGATCTGAAAT
Organism: Pinus albicaulis; assembly: GCA_034641835.2. Taxonomy (NCBI): domain Eukaryota; kingdom Viridiplantae; phylum Streptophyta; class Pinopsida; order Pinales; family Pinaceae; genus Pinus; species Pinus albicaulis. The sequence goes on along the minus strand of CM076584.1, from coordinate 1,357,730,442 downwards.
TTTTCAAATGCTTCATCTTTGTGTTTGATCAACCCAATCCAACACATTCTAGAGAAATCATCAATAAATAAGATATAGTATTCTTCACCACGTGGTGACTTTTTCCTCATAGGTCCACATATGTCAATATGAATGAGTTCAAGAGGCTTACTTGATGATCCTTCCTTGGCATTAAATTGCACTCTGGTTTGCTTACCGAATTGACAGGATTTGCATATGATACTTTCAGGTAGAGTAATATTGGGAAGACCACAAACAACATTAAGTCTGGTAGATTTGTTGATTTGAGAGAAGCTTAGATGCCCCAACCTTCTATGCCATAGCCAGTTTTTTGAAGATTTACTCAAGTAACATTGTTCTTTGCAATTCTTCAATACATACAGATTGCTTGGAGTTCTTTTTCCTTTTATAATTGTTTTACCTGTATCAAGATCATGAACCACACATTCTTTTGAACTAAATACAACTTCAGTTCCTTGATCACACATTTGACTTACACTTAACAGGTTATGCCTTAATCCATCCACATACATGACATCATTAGCCTTCACCTTTTATTTTAGAAACACGGACCCTTTTCCTTTAATTACAGCAGGAGTATCATTTCCAAAAGTAACTTTCTTTTCCTTTTCTAGAGAACTATATGCGTGAAGTTTGTGTTTATCACCTGTCATGTGTCTTGAGCATCCACTATCAATGTACCATTGATTTTCTTCACCTTCCACAAATAACGCTATGCCACAATTTTCAACCTGTGGTTCCTTCTTTTTCCATATTTTGGATTTTGAAGGAAGATGCTCTCTTGGCTGTACTTTGCTCCTGCACTCAGAATCTTCATGGCCAAAGTTATTGCAATAAGCACATTCAACTTCATTTAGAAGAGGAGAAAATTTGTTATAGGTATTCTTCTTTTTTTCAACATCAATCCTTTTCTTTCTTGCTTCTCTTGTCATGATGGTTTTATATGCAACACATTGAGTAGCTTTATGACCAAAATTGTGACATGAGAAACATTGTCCATTGAAGAAGAAATTTCTGTGATCATAAAATCTTCTATTTGAATTTACCTGTTGATTGGTGCCTTTTTGAAAGATATTCCTGTTAGTGTTCCTTGCATTAGGATGATTGTGATTTACCTGTAAAGATTCTTTATTCCCTAGCTGAGTGGCAGAATTTTGTAAACCAGTTGTAGCTGCTTTTAGATAATTTGGTGCTGAAGCTTGAGAGGACTCTCCAGTGTATCCAAGAACTGTCTTTATAAGAGGAGAACGTTGAACCTTGATAATCTCATCTAAGGTTTCAGATCCTTTAGCAAATCTAAAATTCAAAGTCTTTACTTTCTCAAATTCTTTTCTTACACTTACCACTTCACATTCTAATTTCTCATTGTGTTTCTTTGCTTCTTCAACCTGCTTTTCCAGAGTCTCGATGGTTATTTTTCTTTCTTCTAAGATAATTTTATATTCTTCTAAGAGAATTTTTCTTTCTTCTAAGCGTCTTTTGAGTTGGTTTTTCTCTTCAAGAAAATCATTGTCCTCTAGAGCATCCACAAAAGTATCCTTTTCTTCTTTAGATTCAAATGCCATGAGAAGTCTAAGATCTTGTTCACATTCTTCCTCACTATCAGATACTCCATCGCTGTCATCATGAGTATAGTAACTTCTTCTAGTGCTAGACCGGTTCTTATTTCTAGCTACTTCCTTTCCTTTTGCAGGTGTTTCTTTGTAAGGACACTTAGCAGCATAATGACCAACTCTTCCACAATTAAAAAATTTGAAAGGAAGCTTACCTCTAAACCGTCCTGTACCAAGTTGAAGTTTCTTTACAAAATTTGCCTCATCTTCTTCCGAAATATATACTGATCCTTCTGCTTCTTGCACTTCTTTCCCTTTTGTAGAAGCTCTAAAAACAACTTCTTTGACTTCAAACGGACCTCCTCTTCTCATTTCATATGCAGTCGGTATGCCATGAAGTTGCACCACGGAAAGATTTTGAATATCCTGTTTTTCTTCAAGGGCAGAAACTTTTGATTCAAATTTTTCCGTTAGCGATCGTAAAATTTTCTCAACCAAAGTAGTGTCGGATATTGTTTCACCTAGATTTCTCATACAATTTACAACATCATCAATACGTAAAAATAAACTGGCAATACTCTCATCACTATGCATCTTTAAATTTTCATATTCAATTCTGAGAGTTTGGAGTTTTGCACTTTTTACCTTTGCATCGCCTTCATAACTTAGAATGATTTTGTCCCATATTTCCTTTGCTGTATTCAGCTGCGTGATTTTGACAAATTCTGATTCAGTTAGACTTCCTGTTATAGCATTGACCGCTTTTGCATTTGATTCATAATTCTTCCTTTCAGTTGGATCTGTTGGTGTAGCAGCTGGATATTGATATCCTTGTTCAACAATGGCCCATACATCAGCTCCCATAGACTGAAGATAGGATCTCATCCTCATTTTCCAGAAGATTAAATTGCTTCCGTTGAAGAGCGGGGGCTTGATAGATGATGTTCCCTCATGATTGCTCATCTTGCTTGATCTTGCTTCTAGCGGCTAAGCTTTTTCAGAAGGACCTGCTCTGAAACCAATTGTTGGAAAAATACTCAGGGGGGGGGGGGTGAATCAGTATTTAATGCAGACAATAAAACTTTTTACTTTTCCTTTCTAAAAAACCCATACGTGACTTTTCAGAAGCCAACTAGCGTATATACGCGGATATCCTTTACAGAACTCGCGTATGCACAGAGATCTAATTATGCATTCAATTCTTAACTCAGATCATTGCATTATTCATTTATCAGATATTTCAGGAAACAGTAAACAGGTGCAGAAAGAATAGAATAATCATCACACATAGGCAACACACATGAACACCAAGATTTTTAGGTGGAAACCCAATTCGGGAGAAAACCACCGCTACCATCATTTCAGTCTTCAATATTTATTATAAATAAAAACCTTCTTACAATCATGTACTGGTGCAGACTTATACCAGCATGCAGGCACCCACCTGCAGAAGGCTACAACCTTCTCTCGTTTACCAGCCTCACCTGGAAGGGAGCTACAACCCCCTGTTCTCGTTTACCAGCCTCACCTGGAAGGGAGCTACTACCCCCTGATATTAGCACCAGCCTCTGCTGACAAAAAGCTTCTACTATCAAACTGAAGGCTTCAACCCTCAGATCCACTGCAGACCACGTTTCATTAATTTTCACACTGGCTCAAACAGCTTCAACACAATTCTTCACTTATCAACAAACATCCCTTTTCATTTCATCAGTCAGAACAGTGAAACCACTGTAACCAGAATATCACAAACAGCCCAGACTTTAGAACAGATATGCAGAACCTCAATTATCTTTTGAGAAACCATCAACTCAAATACCATACGCGCTTTTCCTTAAACAGACCCGCGTATACACGCGCTTTTACTGAAGAGAACCCGCGTATACATTTGTGCAACTTATTAGAAAAACCTTAACAGCCCATACGCTTTTTTGTCTGAATAGAGCCACGTATACACGCGATTTTCACGAAACGAACCTGCGTATAGATCTATAAAAGATAAATTTTGCAGATTAGACCAGATCTATGAACTTACCAGATTTCTTCAACTTCTTCAACAGATTTGCGCCAGGTCTTCATCACTTCTTTTTAGATCATCCACGAGATTCACCATTTCAAGATTGAGAGATCTTGAACCTTCATTCTGTTCATAGATGCATCATAGAATCAAATCTATCAATTAAAGAGCAGAGTTCAACCATGCAGATATACTTTAGAGTGAAGTATTCATTAAAGCCCAGACACATGCATGCCCTTTGCACAATGAAATTCTTCTCCTTATATAGATTTAGCCTTTTTCAATACCATGAGTCAAAACCACATTACTTCCGATGGTTTTCCTGGACGAGATCAAATAAACAATCCAACGCTCAATGCAATGGGTCAATACCATGGTAATTCCCCTTGGTATTCTAATTTTGGAGCGGAAAATACCATACGTTACTTGGCACGTACTTTTCCGCGTGCATACGTGTTTTCTCTTTGACAAACCCGCGTATGCCTTGTAACACAAATTTTTCATCATTGCTTTGGCCCTCACTGATATTTCCTTCTCTGGTACTTCTGAGCTACTTGTAGAACATCAGATTTACATCATTAATAAACTCATCAAGAATCAAGAACATCTTTAATAAGAGGTTGCCATCATCTTCATCAAGTGGGTTGCCATCAAGGACAACATTTAGCATCATATTGCCAACAACTTATGGCACTTTAGGGATATCATCCATCGTCCATCACATCATATTTAAGAGAAAATTATAAGGTTAAATAAATGCAATATCACATCGAGCATCAACAACAAGTTTTCCAACTCTTAAAGTATAACCTAATTTTTTCACAAAATCGAATGAAACAACAGGCAGATCAACATTGCAGCGAGAGAAGTTTTGATGTAGGAGACTGGATATTTTTACTGCTACAACCATACAAACAAATTTCCCTCAAAAAAGGTAAAAATGATATTAAATAATCGCCAAAGTACTATGTTCCTTACAAGGTTTTGCAAAATATTATTACTATGGCATACAAATTGGAGCTTCCCGCTTCTTCTCGAGTGCATCTAGTTTTCCGTGTTCCATAATTAAAGAAGGTTATATATGACAAACTTCCAATTCAAACAATATTTCCATAAATTTATGAGGAAGGGAAAATTTTATTGGAACCTGAAACATTCACGGAAACAAGAACTCGACAGCTATGAAATCAATTAATTTCAGAGTATCTCATCAAGTGGAAGAAGTTACCCACTGAAGATTCTACATGGGAGGATGATAATTTTATACAGAAGCATCCATAGCTACTCAAGCGTTGAGGACAACAATTTTTTGAAGGAGAGGGGCATGTTAGGTCCCTATATTATTAGTGAGGTCCCTTATTGTTGTTAGTGTAGCCCCCTTAATGTTATTGTTATACCCCTGTAACCCCCATATCATTATTATTGTGCCCTTACATTATTATTGTTAGGTCGGCTAGGATTATATTGTGACCCCATGGACTCCTATATATAGAAACAAGGTTTTTTCATTTGTATCATCCAAGAATGTTTCATTTATGTAATGTAAAAGATGTTTCCCCCTCAAAGTGGTTTATTTCTAAGGTGTTGATCTCTCTTTTATTCTATTTTTGGAGCTGGTTTCATAACATATGATCCATAATGATAGGGTTCCACATTACTAGTAGGCCCCCAAATAAACCCACAACATCAAATACACAAGCCTTCCAATCCAGATGGAGTTTAAGAAAATAATCACAAGCTTTATCCCCTTCTACCATTTTTTCCTGAATTATGAATATAAACAACTTATTAATCTTTAGAATTATTTTGAGAGAATTTTTCTTATGGTAGTGCCCCACTCCCCTAATGTTGAGCGACATCACTATCATGCAAAGCCCTCCTATGAGGGAATCTAAAATCTAAGTGCCCTTTGGTCATAAGAGAATGATACATTTACTTTATATATATCTCCTTTGATAACACCCTCCTTGGCCAATCCTTTGTCATTATTTTTTTTCTTCCTAATGGTCATATTACTAAAGGAAAAGTTAAATATATGATCCTCTTCCTTCTTAGGCTCTATATTGGAGTAAAAAGGAAGGGGATTTATATTTAATATCTACTTAAAGGAAGGGGATTGGGATTGGCTAACATAGTTATAAATAAACCTAGGTCTAGAACCATCAGAGGAGTCTGAAGGAGTAGTACCATACGCCAAAGGAACAAGCTTTGATAGATCAATTCAATGTCATAATTAGTCATAAAGGGTGAAGGTTTGGAAAACCAATTGGTGAATAGGTAGGATTGAGGAACATCCAACTTCCTCAACATAGGGTTAAATTTTTTATAGTGACAAAGCATTTAGGAGAGGTATCTAGAGCCATAGAATAATAAGTTAATGGAGGAATGAGTTCAATATTGTTACGCCAGAATTGTAATCTACGAATAAATTACGCTTCTCTAGACAGGCGCTAGTCTAGAACAATAGGTGAAAGAATATAATACCATTTATCCTAACTCAGAGTAGATACATAGAGAGGATTGGAGGCTTACTTGTTCAGTCACTTCCAAATGGTTCCTTCTATCGCTTCTGTTGCAGCTTCAAATTCAAGCAGTTTATCAGTTGAATGCTTCCTGCAAGAAAGAACACTGAAACAACAGAAGATGCAATAATATAGATATCTACTCAAGCTAGTTATCTAAATCAGTAAAGCATAAACTACATTAATCAACCAAGATCTTACAATATGGAAAATTAAAGTTAACATAGATTCATGTGGGGAAAAATAATAAGTACTCTTTATTGATGATAGAAGGAGAGGTTACAACCTAGTGACTGATTTGAAGTGACTTTCCAGCAAAGTTCCCAAGTATCATCACAACATAAATCTCTCCAGCAATAGCTTCACAAACCAAGCTCTCGATTGAAAATTCTCCAGCATTTCTCTACTCAAATTATTCCTTCTCAAACACTTAGATCTGTGTTCAATTTATAGATGAACTATAGGTTGTTTTGCAATCAATAGCTTTTCAAAAATAGGCAAGACATGTTTCCATTCATGTAGATGTCAAATGGACATTTGGATCTGAAGCTTGACACATGAGAACTCTTCTAGAAGGCACTGGCCAAGTGGAGATTCCGGAACAATGAGAATTTCGCTCCCAATGTGACCAACACACCTATGAATGTCGGGAAGTGCTTTGCAGAGCAGCCTTGCATGGGGTTTCCTGCATATGCAATGCACTTAGGCCCCTTAGAGCCTGTTTTGGTGAGCTCTCATATGCTATATAATAAGCTTCAAAGCATGGAAACCTTTTCTTGATGAAAGTATTTCTTGATTTGTCTTGTTTCTTGTCTTAGGGCATGTAGCAACTAAAATGATAGGGAATGATAGACTCTTGATCATTGGTCCTAGAGATGATGCCCAGTTAACTAGGTTGTTAGGAATGGTGCCCAAATTGACCTATAACAATTTCTCTGTAAAGCATGAGATTCAAATAATAAGAACATTTGATTGAGATTCTTTACACTGTGATGAGTCTGGAAATGAAGTGGAATGGTCACCTGCATTAATATTACAATACATTTCATCATGATATATCCTCTATTGATCATAATTTTTGAGCGTAGGCATTCCCATGTTCAACACATAAAACAATCTAATAACATGTACATTATTCAGAAAGTCATATACATTGGAATGTTGCCTAGATGCAGACACGCCCATAGATATAGGCCCATGTTTTGATGACAAACTGTATGTAAGGTCACCGTACAGATGATGTGTACAAAAATCCTGAAATTGCAGCCCAGATGGATGAAACTAGATCCGGGGTCTTCTTATCTCGTTCACTCAATCATTTGGGTACAAGTCTAGCCATGCGAATATATGATTTGTCGTCGAACATGGAAAGACACTGTTTGATTACAAGCCAATAATGTGTGTTGTTAACAAATGCGAGAGAACCACCATTAATTTCAATGGCCCTCAAGGTATTGCAGTACATTTCGTAAGGCGTGAATAGATGATTTGATGTCGAATGCCAAAAAAAATATTTCGGTCAAAGGTCTAGAAGCGAGGATCTTGTCGATGCTGTAACAAGCCTCATGGTATTGGAATCTGATGTTTCTAAGTGAACATCCTGGATTTTGATTTGTCGTCGACAGGAAGTCACCTTATTGCAAAACAGGAGTTATTGATTTTAGAGACAAGGGTATGACTTGATATAGCAATTTTCAGGGATGACAATCATGAAAATGAAGGTTTACGAGTGTTACAGAAGGATGAGTTTTTAATCACTGGATGACTTCTCTTGAACATATCAGTGACAATGTGATGAGTTGGCAACATTGACCCAAAACCAAAGTGAAGGAATGATGAACCATAGGTGTGAATGAAATTTCAAGATGATTACCTAACCCAAACAGTCACGGATATGGAGTGAAACAAGTGTCATGTTCAAGAGCGACTTGCTACCAAAAAGAAACTTTACTTACTTTTCCCAAATTTCCCCCGGTCATTTGTCGACCAGTACCTCTTTACTTTTTAACAAGCTTGAGGAGGATAACATTTTCTTGATCTATAATTCAACCCTTCAGGCGAATAAAGTATTGCTATTTAATAATTTAACGAGTCTAGTGATGAATGAAACTCGATTCTTTCCATGATCGACAAGCCCATTGCTATTTTATGTTTTAACAAGCTAAACGACAGTGATAGCCCGATCCTTTTTCATATTTAGAGAGTCTGAAAAAGAGGACGAAAGAGAACTCCAAAATTATTTTTTCGTAAATTTGTCACTCAGATCCGAAAAAGTGTAAAATAATATCTAAGAGAACCTATTTGGTCATGTTTAACCAAGGTATTCCTTTTTCGTAAATAATCCATCTCAGTCCAGAAAAGGGTTAAACTTATACTGAGTAGATATCAATTCATTTACTTTATTGAGCTCGAAATGACAAGTGATCGACAATATTTTCACATTATCGGAGTCTGAAAAGAGCTGAAAGAAGACTCCAGGGGTTCATTTTTCGCTGTTATCGAAGCTCGAAAAAGAGATAAAAGTGCGCTTCAAATCGTTTTTCGTTTTTAACAAAGCTCAAAAAATAAGGAGAAAAAGTATGCTTTGTGGTCAAGTCATTCTTCGAATAAATCTGCATGACTAATCTGTTCATCAGTCATATTTCTTGTTCAGAGCAACATCAAATGGATTAAAAATACTTGTTTCATGATAAAAAAATAATAAAACTATAGTCATATCAATAAATTTAACTTGCAAACAATTAAATGACTATAAAAAGCAGTTTCACTATTCATTTTTACCATTCCATAGTTACCATTTGCATTTTGGAGCTCTAAACCCAATTTTTCCCTCAAACTTCTGTCGTTGATTGTGGTCATTTTTGTGGACAGATTTCGTCGCTGTTTGATCTAGGTTAGTGCCATGAACCTCCTCTTTCCTTCAGTATTAATTTCATTCCAGTTTCTTGCAGTATTTTAGGGTTTTGAGGCCCCTAGGGTAAATTCTGACCAAAATGAGGGCAACACACCCCTGAATGTCGAAACCTGCATTGCATAACAGGTATAGTGAAGGGTACCTACATGTGCAATGCACTGTCTTAGCCCAGGGAGCGCGTTGGGCGCAGTTGAAGTTTTTGATTTTTTTGCTGTGTCCAAAATTTTCCTAGTTTTTTGCAATGAATGGTATCTAATGGATCTTATGGTTGATTTTTAGGTTTCCATTGGATTATAATGACGATTACATGGAAAGAAAGAGAACATGAAGAACAATATATGATTTCCTTGAATGATCCAGGTACTGTAAGAGCCTTAAGAGATTGCGGGCTACTTAAGTACTTCAAATTGTCAGGAATGAGGCAACAAATAGAACTCTTGGAGTTCTTATTTCGAGCATGGGATCTGGCAATAGAGGCATTTCACATAAAAATCAAGTGTTTTCCATAACAGTTTAGGATGTGTATTTTCTCACAGGTTTTTCGAGGAGGGATTTTCCCATTTCTCTCACAGGGTCTACCATTGGAAGAGAGACAGTGAGGGATTATGTTATGCAGTATTGCTATCCAGCATCAGAACCTAGCAAATATGGGAAAATAAACATCCAGGATGTCAGGGATTTTCCTTTGAGAACCATCCTTTTCACAATCACAAAACTTTCTAGCACCGTTACACTCCATATAGTGAACCGATCGTATATGCTAGAGTGTTTAGAGCCAACAATCTTCAATTGGTCTGAAGCCGTTTTATCTCAGATAAAGGAACAACTGAATAAAGAAAAGGGAGGAAGGAAGAAAAATTTCAGTTATGGTTTTATCCTCATATCCTTCACTTTGGAACAAATTCCACTGATGCAGCCACAACATGTAACATTGGATATATCTAGTCCTAGAGATCCTCGAATGCAGAGATGGGTAGAACTCATGGGTCGGCATGCAGTAAAATCGACCATTGTGTTCTCGACTGCATTCTTCACTTGGTTCCGACGACATATCATCACCATCGATGAGTATGCATACGCAGGCGTCGACTTCCGAGGAGATCCAGATTTGGTATTACTAGAAGGCGCTCAGTGGGGTGCAATGGGTAAGAATTATTTGACCATGTTTTTTGATTTTTATAAGGTTTATACAATGTTTTGGTGTTTTTATTTCTTTCCAAGACTAAACTAAATGTCTTAATGTAATGCAAATATCGTTCCTGTTCAACCAGTAGAGGAACTAGAGCATGAGCCAGATGCGCCAGCAGAGAGGGATGTTGGGAGAGTAGTCCTTCGGGGCCTTGATATGGATGAGACTCTAGTTGAGCTTCAGCATCACATAGATGGATTAACCTTCGGGATTATGGATTACCGGCTCGAAGAGTTACCCATGCGACTGCAGCAACACACTATTGGGGTTCCTAACTGTTGGATGTGGTTGCTCCATATGATTGCTAGATCTATAGCATGTTACCATGAGCACCACTAGTTTACTTGTGATATTTTGGCATACATTTTGAGGTCGAATGACTTATGTGTCTTGGTCACAAATTTTGTAAAAAACCTATAACTATCTATCTATGTGTTTTTAGAGTTTTTCCTATGTTTAAAGCGCAATCCTATTCAATGATGTGAATGTTTTCTTTACCTATGTCGCAAATGTCTATCTAAAACTTGATTAGCTAATGAATTAGTTAAAGTGTTCAGATTTCTAGAAATTTGTTGATATTGAATGAAATAAAAATGTCTCTCCAAAAGTCGAACTCTTAGGAACAATCTAAGAAGTGTTGGATTTCTAACAGTATAAATACTAGTAATTTGTAGTACCACAAGTTGTGAGTCTAACCTTATGATTATGCAGTTAATACCAAATGAAATGGCATCAGAGAGAAGTTCGATCAACATGCTATACTCAACGATATTTTTCGTCGATTTACCAATACAAATCCCTTGAAAACTCACTAACTCATCGTTCGGAGCGAAAATGGCCCACGTTGTAGGGGATAGATTCTACATACTATGACTAGCACCATCAGCATATCCAACAAATGGTTCTGAAGATTCATTCATCTACATGAAATGTAAAGCAGATTAATGACGTCAAGAAAACTCTAAAAAAAAATTAAGATAGTGATTGCAAATCAATAGCCTATAAACAATATAATACAAAAAATTACTACGCTCATGATTAAGCATAGTAACATTTCAAAAAAAACCCATTTCTAGGCTGTGCTAATGGAATCCCATCGTAATCAACTAACTGATAGGCACCCTTAGCAAGAACTCTTTTGATAATATAGGGGCCATGCCATAATGGCTCGAATTTCCCTGTACCTATTACATTAGCTTCCTGATCGTAAAGAAGGACCAAGTCGCCCTCTGAGAAGATGCGAGGCTAGACATTTTTGTCGTATTGCACCTTTATATGTCTCTTATGCACTTCGTTGGCCAATTGGGCTTCACGAAGTGTTTCATCTAGATGGATGAGGTTAAGGAGACACGCTTCTTCTTTTGAGGTGTCAGGTAACAAGTCTATCACGAGTTTTAATGATGATATTTCACATTGGATTGGTAATATAGCTTCCAGACCATACACCAACTGAAAAGGAGTGAATCGGGTTACGTTTCTCACCGAGGTTTGATACACCTATAAGGCGGAGTATAGGATAAAGTGCCAGTTCCTTTTACGGACTCTTATCATTCGTTGAAACATTTGTTTAAGAATTTTGTTAATAGCCTCAACTTGTCCATTTGATTGTGGATACTAAGGGAGTAGAATTATCATGTGACAATCCTAACTTGGATGTCAATTCAGACACCATATGGTTTCGAAAAAGCTTCCCATGATCTGTAACTATAGCCTGTGGGACCCCAAACCATGCAATAACATGGTTAAAGAAAAACGATGCAGTTGTTTGTCTTGTGTTTTTTAATGTAGGCATCGCTTCGGCCCATTTGGTAAAATATTCGACTATGAAAATAGTATAACCATGCCCCCTGGACGAAGGATGGTTATAGGTCATGAATTCAATACCAAATTTCATAAATGGTCTAGTAGAGACAACATGATGCATTAGCATTGTTGGTTTGCAGATTTTACGATAATAAATCTGGCATGCATGAAACAAGGGATTTATCTGGAACAAGGGATTTATCGAAATGAAGCGAAATGAAGGGGATAAGGGGCTTCTAAATTCTTGAGAAAATTTTGAGAAGTAGGAAAGGATGTTAGGAATTAGGGGAAAGTGGAATTTAGAAGAGTGAGTGAGGGGAAGGGTTCAAAAAGGGAAAAACACAGGCCTAGCGTAGAAAATTGCCAAGTTATATCCAAAAACTAGGGTTTGTGCGAAAATGAGGAATTTGGGGGATCTCAATGATGGAAGTGTTTAATAAGGTACATTAAGGATAGGGAAAGGTGTATGAACATCAGGATACAAGTTTTACGGATGATTTGACTATCCAAGAGAAATTACCTCCAAAACCCTAGGAGAGGGAAATGAACCTTACCTAGGCACAACTGAAGCATGAACAAGGTGTAAAATGACCCAGTGGAACTTGAAATGATGATGAAAACCCTCTGAATGATTGTACACTCAGCTGAATTGTGACATGGACCGACATTTGGACAACTTTGAAAGGAGTGTTAGCAAACCCTAGACCTAATACCTAGTGACCAAATTTTTCTTGAAGACTCACTGAAATGACAAAATTTGACCTTGACACCTTAAAATCACTTTTTAAGAGCATGTTTGATCACTGGAGGAAGGCTGCAAAGACTAAAACTAACATTGGCTCCAATGGGGATGGTAGCTCCTTGGAGGTGCCAAGAACGATAGATCTTTGGAAAGAAGGCATTGCCTTCATCCATTGGGAAATGGAGTCAAAAACTCAAGCTGAAATGCATGACTGAAAAATGATGACTTGACGACACAAACTGACTCTCACTCAACTAAAAATTGACTCAATACTTAAACACAAACGACAAACTGGAAATGATGCTCAAAGTAGATCTTATTCATCAAAACCTACTCTAACAGTTTCATTCATCACCTGATCAAGTGAAATGAAACAACCAATGAAACCAAGTAATTATTCCAGCTGTTGTTTGAATTCTCTGCAAGTGCTCGCTTATGAACAACAAGAGAGAACTACCGAAAGGCAACTCCCATGAAAACTTGGAAACATTTTCTTTCTATTATATGGATTCTCTATCTACCTCCAAAAACACTGCATAAGGATCTTGAAGTTCATACACACTAGGACTTAGCTCATCCAATGGATTACTTCTCTTTTCCTCATACAATGAATGCAAACTTTGATCTGAGCTTTGTGATGAGACTCCTACTAAAAATGACAAAGAAACCGGCTGTCGAATCAAGTTTATATCAGCACACGTTTCAACCTCACATGTAGTCAATGGAGAAAGACTTTGACTACAAACATCATCCAACACATCAGCTATTGGATCATGAAAAACTTGAAAATACTGTTGCAACCCATTTTATATTGGTTCCGATGATATTACATGATTTCCTACAGGCTGCTCATTTGAAGATTTACTATGAAATTTACCCTTCAAATACTGAAATGATTCAAAACAAAATGGTACGAAATCATCTTGTATCATTTGATCATATGTGCCAGATTCCATATCTTCATCTGCAACTTGACAATCAATGGCATTCGGGGGCTGCAAATCTGGATATGAGAAGTCTTGAACAAGGTTTTTATTGCCCTCAAGATGGTCCAAATCAAGACTTGTCGATAGTTCATTTCTGATTGTATGGAAGTTGTCTCTGATGAACTGAAACGAATAAAAAAAAAAGGCAAATATCCTTCACTTACTTCAAAATTTGCTGCACTTTCCTCGTCACTGTCATAGCTGATATGAATCGGTTGATCACTGTACTCGAGCTTCTAAAATTGAACTTCCTCCTTCCACAAACTAGCTGTTGATTTGTCTGCAAGATTATCTTATGTTTGGAGAACATAATCATCATCATACTGATCAAACTGAGGCAAATCATTAGTATAAAACACATCATCAAGCATACATTTCATATCAACAGATCTCTCTTCTCCAAGATGATCTACAAAACAATCATTATCATATCTATGACAACTGGGATAAGAAACAAAATGTTTTGGATGAGCAAATTGTTATTCTTCAATCAGCAAGCCATGGGCTTGAACATTATACTCATTCCTTGTGATGATCCTCTGCATCATCACTTCCACTGCACTTACCAAAATGTCAAGTTTTACCTCTAGAGATGTCGATTCTTCCGAATCTATGTTTTTCATCTCTTCTTCCTTCAATTTTTCCCTTCGAATCAAAAAATGAGCCTCTACATCTACTGCACTATTTTGCATCTCTTCAAGTGTTGCAATATTTCTTTCTCTCAGCTGAAACTCCATTTCTGGATCAAAGGCACCCGGCTAGTGCAAGAGAGTGGATCTAATAAGAGGTCTTATATTAACTGGCATCAAATAATAAACTTGGTTAAATCTGGCAGAAAACTGTTGTACTGTCTCCTCTGGCAGTATTTTCAGCTGGTTATACTCTTCTATAATCAAGAAAGGGTTCTTTCTGACCACCCACCTATCGAGGAAAACTTTGACAAACTGCTGGAAATCTGAGATGCTCGCATTAGGCAGGGTTTTGAACCAACTCTTGACTTTGCCTTTCAAAGAAAGAGAAAAAATTCTAATAATAACATCCTCTTCATCAACTTCAAAAAGGTTAATAAAAGACTCAAAATTTAGAACATGTCTCTCAGCATTGATGTTGTCGCGTTCACCATCAAATCTTGGTAGATATAGGTCATGGTTTTTAGGGAAAGCATGGGATATAGGAGGTAAAATCAGAGGCTTGTATCGATCTGGAATTTTACAAGGTATAGGGGTATGTGCAAATGATGCAGAATCAGTCTTGGTCTCTTGAGGTTCATCAGTTTGAAGATGGTCATCACAAGATTCGGAAGAAAGGTCTTGATCAAGCTCAAAAGCATGCAAATATTTGGTATTTACAATCTTCAAAGGGAAGGAATCAACTGCAAGCTGAGGATATTTTCTCAAATACAATATGCTTTGCAAAGCCTTATTGACATTCTCGAGAAAAGAGAAGAAACAATTTATGACAAAGAACAAAATGTCTTGGATGAAATTCCAACTTGAATACCTGAATTCCTTTCATGTTTCTGCTGGTCAGGTTCATCCTCTAGTGGAGTCCTTGGATTTGATCTTGAAATTGATTTAGAATCGCCAAGTGAATGATTTCAACCTTCCGATGTCTGATCACTGTCCACCATCAACAATCATATCTGAAATTGATTAGATCTTACTGAGGAAACCATATGTTCAGTTCATAAACTAGACCGGAGATTGACTGAATCAACATTCATCTACTTTTGCTAATGCAAAGCAATAGCGTTTCGAAGGCTACCTTGCTAACTTCAGGCTCCGTCTTTAGTTTATAAAAAAAACAACAAACGTTTCTTCCCTAGTATGGTTGCCACTATGTTAGGGCCTAAATCTACCTCAGGCTGAGAAAGGCAGAATCTAGGGTAACATCAAACCATGCTTAACCAGGTAGCTAGCCCTATCAGATCGAGAGAGGGCTCTCTTCTTGTCAATCTCAGCAAAAATGATCAGTGAGGTTTGAGATGACTTGAATGAAGACTGATTTTAGGCTAGGTATGTATGCAAAAGAGTCTTGATTGAATTTAATGATATTTTGTTGGCTCAAGAAGAAAGGAAAATTTGGGTCTGGGGAATGAGGCTCAATTTTGCAGAGATCTGAATGGGGCAAGGTAGGAAATTGATTAGACACTTAAATTTGAAAGAAATGGAGAGTTGAGATAGGTGAGGAGTTGAAGAGGGCAAGAAACCTTCAGGGATCCTCTTCAAATATCTGAAAACATAGAAAATTAAACAAACCCTAGGTAGAGCACTGCAAATTTTAATGAACTCTACCTTTATCCTTGTTTGTTTAAGTTAAGAAGAAATAAGAGAGAAAATGGTATACATAAAACACCAGTAGACTTACATTTACAGAGAGAAACACACTATCAAAGAAAAATTCCACACGAATCCCATAGAGTGCTGCAAACCCTGGTCTATTCCTTTGCCAAAATGCAGAGATGAATGTACAATGATGCTCAAAGCATTCCCAAAAGTCCAACCATGCTAATGACTGAAAAATCACAAGATATAGACAAACAATAAATAGTCCCAGCCTCTAGGGGTTGAGCTCATAATTTTAGGAGTTTTTACAACAAAATCTAAACTGGGAACTAGAAAGTAGGCAGTGGAACAGCTTGCCTCTAAAAACTAGGAAACTGATTCATTTAGTTGCAAATTACCCTTTGATGGATGAATCTACCTCTATGAGTGAGAATTTAGCAAAATTACATCAAAATCCATCATGTTACATTTAATTACATCATTATTTTTACAACTAGAAGGAAAAAAAGTCAAACTGTGAAAAAACTAGGCGAAAAATAGAGTTTTTGACCAAAAATGAGAAAAATCCTCCAATGCGCCGCGCCTGATTTCCCTATGCATCACGCCAGTTTGCAGCTGATTTTGGAGGAATTCTGGTGTCCAAATTTGCTCCAAGTGGGCTTTTTGGAAATTTCTTCTTATCTACTTTCCAACACAAGTGGAATTTTTGAATTTGGCCTTCATTTTCCCCTCCAAAACTGATTTCTCCCAAGACTACTTCCTGTGTGTCAGAAAAGGGGCAGAAAGGTCATTTTTGGGGTGTTTTTGACCCTTTTGGAAGCCCAAAACTTGTCAAAATTTCTTGGCCATTGGTAGGCATGCATATTTTTCCATGACAAATCCAAAATTTTTGAGTTTTCACCAAAAGGAGGTCTCCATCAAAAGCGAGCGCCAAGTGGCGTGGTGCATAGAGCGGAAAAGTCTGTTTTTTAGGCCAAAAATTTCAAAATTTTCCAAAATGTCCCAAATTTTTTGAAATTCGGGCTGAGTGTCCTCCATTAAGTGCTGTGTTGGGCCAAGGAAGCCTCAGCCAAGGTCTTAAGTCTATCTTTCTCTTTTTGCCTCCTCGATGCCTTCTTCAACTTAGCTTTCAAAATCTTGATTCTTGCTTTGCACACCATATTTATTGACAAGTAGTGGTATGCCATGTTCCTTAATATGTTTTTCTCGTTGTTGGCCTTCTCTATCATCCTTTCCCAAGTGCAAGTTTTCTCTCTCAAACCAATATTCCCAGTCTGTTGGGAAAAATACTGAGAGGGGGGGGGGGGGGTGAATCAGTATTTACTGCATATTCAAAACTTTGTACTTTTTCATTCCTTAAAACCCATACGCTACTTTCCTTTAGTGAACTCGCGTATACACGCGGATATCATTCATACAACTCGCGTATTAGCAGAGATCTAATTATGCAGATATTTATTAACTTAGTTCTTTGCAACATTCATCCATATGATGTTAAGTTATCAGTAAACATGTGTAGTAACAACAGAATAAACCATCACACAAAGCATCACACATGAACACCAGGATTTTTAGGTGGAAACCCAAGTCGGGAGAAAACCACCGCTGCAGTTGCTCAACCTTCAATATTTTTATTATAGAGAAAACATCTTCTGACATATATGCGGCGCAGAGACTCTACCGACCAACGGGCACCCTGCGCTCGTTTGACCTCACGGAGAGGAGGCACAACCCAGCTCATTGTGACCTCTCCTGGAAGGAAACTACAACCACAACTGAATCTGACCTCTCTGGAAGGGAGCTTCCCGACCCCACTGCTCTCGTTTGACCTCACAGGAAGAGAGCTACCACCACAATCTCATTTTACCAGCCTCACCGGAAGGGAGCTACCCTGACCCGAAGGCTACAACCCTCAGCACCACCTTGGACCACGTTTCATCAATTTTCACACTGGATCCAACAACTTCAATAGAACAATACTTGTAGGCCACGTTTCATCATATTTTCAGACTGGACCCTTTCAATACTTTTAAGCTCAACCATACATCTCCAACAGATACTTATCAATTCATACAACACAGTTCAGATAACAGTAATACAGCAGAACAGATCAGATGTTTCATACCCCATGCTTCAGCAAACCCTAGTTTGCATACGCGCTTTCATTTCACTGATGTCACGTATATACGCGCTTTCGTCCACACAAACCAGCGTATACCTTTGTATAAATTTCATTGCGCATACGCGCTTTCTATTCAGCGAAGCCGCGTATATACGCGCTTCCTCTGCGGCTAAGTAGCGTATAGATCTTCAATCATTATAGAGCAGCATACTTCTTCAGATCAGATATTCAGTTCAGATTTACCCTTTTACTTCAGACAGATGTTCCTTTCATTTGAGGATCTAGTCACTCCATAAGCAGAGATCTGTAAATCTGGATACAGAGCAGATCTGAATATCCGGCTTAGAAAATTTCTTCATAGGTGCATCATAGATTCAGATCTATCATCAAACCTTTACCCTTTCCATACAGATATACTTCATAGAGAAGTATTCATTCAAGCTCAGACATATTGCTCTCACATTCATGATTTGCATAATGAATTTCTTCTCTTTATATAGGTTTATCCTTCTTCAATACCACGGGCCCCTTTTTCAATACCATGAGCCAAATCAATACCATGAGACTTCAATACCACGGGCCCCTTTTTCAATACCATGAGCCAAAACAATACCATGAGCCTTCAATACCACGGGCCCCACTTTATGAGCGCTTTTGCCCATACGTGACTTGGAACGTTGTTTCCCGCGTGCATACGCGACTTCCCTTAGACAGATCCGCGTATGCCTTGAGACATACTCTTTTCATCATAGATCTAGCACAAAGTGATTCCTTTACGCATTGCCTTAATACATTGTAGATATCAGTTTACTTCATCAAGAACATATTCTATCAAGCACAACTTCAGAGATGAGATTGCCATTATCTTCATCAAGAAAATTTGCCATTCAATAATAACACTGATAACACTTAGCATCATGTTGCTAATTAACATCATTTCATATCAAATTTACATCATTTACCAAGTCCATCAAGTCAAGAATAACTTCATCAGGTGTATTGCCATCAAGGACAACACATGTCAACAGTCTCATGTCTTCATCTTCATTCAGTGGGTTGCCATCAAGGACAACACTCTGCATCATATTGCCAACAATCTCCCCCTTTGGACTTGATGGCAACCACGATGGTGTTTGGTTACCACAACAGATAAGTACATTAAGAATACAATGACACCATGTCACTCTCTCCATTTTTGACACCATTCTTTCTCTTCATTCAAACACCATTTCACTCTCCCCCTTTGACATCAAGGGCAAAGGGCGAATCAAATACCAACATACTCTCCCCCTTTTCTCCTCATGTGGAAGAAGCGTTTTGCAGATCTGATATATACTGAAGTGACCAAGCTCCCCCTGAGTTCATGCTGAATCTTCAAACATATTTTCCAATGGAGTACATGACGCTATGAATTTCCTATCACCAATTACTCATACTTACATCAAAGATCCATCCAAGTGGATTTAGATATGAGACTCAACTACCCAACCAAGTGGGTTTACAAATTTGACTCAGCTACCCAACCAAGTGGGTTTACAAAATTTGACTCAGCTACCCAACCAAGTGGGTTTACAAATTTATCAAGTCCTTACATGACTGAATATTACAATTTTACATCATGGATCTCTACATGACCTTTTCTTCAAACTACAAAAATAACTTTAAGACCAACACCGGAAAGTCCTCAAGAAAGAGAACATATTTCAGAACCATCATAATTCCAACAATACATTATACTTAGCAAAGCTAATGCTCCCCCTGAATCTGTGCATCCAAGCAACCTTTCCATGTGACTAAAGCTCCCCCTTAGTTTGTCCATCCTGAACACTTTCATCAACAAATCATCAAGGCATCTTCATCAAAAACATTAGAAATAGAATTATGAGAACTGGAACACCACCAGAGATACCAAACATTATCAGAGATACCAAACCGCACTGCAGTTGTGCTGAAGAGAGCTGAACCAACCAAAAATTGTCAGCAATCAGACATACGCGGTTTTCTGTGCATGAACTCGCGTATATACGCGACTGTGTTTCAGTAAACCCGCGTATCCAATACTATCTTCTAAATTTTAACCAGATCTGATCCTCTGTGAGAAAAAGACAGTGTTCAGCTTCTTTCTGGGATATTTGAATGCATCCCTGGACTACAGATAGATAGAACAGTGTAGTTGTGTCTTCAAGCGTCATCCACCGGTTATAGCATAAGCCCATTAGAAACCAGGCCTTCAGATTCTTTGCAGCATCAATACAATCTTTCCAAGAGAGATTATCATACCAGAACAACATTTTCAACTATGTGTCAAGCAATCATCCATGTGGTCCATCATCACCATGATCTTCAAGATTTAACATGAAGTAACATAAAAGGATCTTAACCATAGTAAAAAACTCTGCATGATCTGTCCTTATCTCTGATTTATAAGACTTTCATCTCAGCAACGAATATTCTTCATCATCAAGCAACCAGGACTCATCCATAATCTTTAACATAAGTAACCAAGTATCATGTCATCATTATTTAAAAATGAGAAATTAAGCTGATATAGAGTCAGTAATACAGTTATTAACAATCAGACTGTTACTCCCCCTGAGCCTCTGCTCCAGATCTTCAGCTAGCATATAAATTCTCTTATCATCAATGCATACGCGACTGTGTTTGATGAAACTCGCGTGTATACGTGAATTTTGTGAATAGAACCCGCGTATGGAAAGTGAAACATAGAAATTTTTCACATTCCTTTATCTCCCCCTGTACTTGTCCTTCCTGTACCTGTCTTCTTCATATCAGATGTTCTGTTAGAAATACATATAACCAGAATAATCAAATCAACTATGAGAGTCATCATGCATTGCTCCCCCTGTGACGATACATTACTAAAACTCATAATGTATCCCACATCATTCCTGCAGTCACTAATAGAAGTAAGCTTCAGAAGCGGATAACTGCAGTAGGGTCAGAATTCCCTACGTTTCTGATCGGTCCTCCTTCATTTTCCAAATTTTCTTGAGCTTTCCAACTGTGTGCTGAAAATCGTCCACTTTCCCAGATCTGTTCATCCTGCATTCTTTTTTCTACATGTCCATACTTGTTACAAGCATAACATCTCATGTAGCGAGGAAGAAATAAACATAAAGTCATAATGAGTATTTATTCTACCTCCTTTTACAATGTTTTATGACCATACTTGTTGCATGAAAAACAATATCCCTTGAAGTCACCAGAGTACCTTTCTGAATAGAATCTGTTTGATTGTGACTGAAATGATCTGCTTCTGCAATATGCTACAACATGCCCATAATTATGACATTTAAAGCATTCAACATTATTGAATGATTTCCTTTGATAATTCATGATTGTTGGTTGACCTTTTGTTTCTTTCAACACTTCAGGTTTTGCTTTGACATCCTTTGAATCTTTAGCACTTCCTTGCGAACTAGATTCTCCTTTGACTGTTTCATGAAAACCCAGACCAAGTTTAATAGAAGGAGACCTTTGAATACTAAGAATATTATCGAGAATCTTAGTACTATCTTGAAACCTCAAAGTCTAACCTTTCTTCTAATTTACCTTTGAGAATGTTTACCTCAACCTCAGGGGCTTGACATTGCTTTTCATGCTTTCTTCTTTCCTTCTTCCATCTTCTACTTGATCCTTGATTTTAGAATCTCTTCTTTAAACCAATTTTCGTTTACTTCACATGTTTGTTGCAGCTCTTCATTCTTCTTCTTCGATGCTTTGAGATCTTCTTTCAGAGATATGTTTTCTACTTCAAGTCCTGCATTCTTCTTATTTGATTTATCCAGGTCTTCTTTGAGGGAAATGATTTCTTCTTCAAGTCCTTCCCTTTCAAATGATTATAGAGGTTCCTCACTCTTCTTACTTGATGCTTCAAGTTTTGCTTGTAGAGAGACGATTCCAGCTTCAAGACTTTCATTCTTCCTTTTTGATTTTTCCAGATCTGTTTTTAGAGAAACATTTTCTGCTTTAAGTCCTTCATTCTTCTTATTTGATTCTTCAAGATCTGCTTGCAGAGAGATTATTCCAGCTTCATATCCTTTACTTCGACTGTATACATCATCGAACATCCTTTTCAGTCTAAATATTAAAGCTTTGTTAGCAGATTCCTTCTCATTAAATTTTCTTTGTTGATTTTTGATAACTTCTTCTAGATCCACAACTTTTCTCTCATTATCTTCATCTTTAATCTTGACAGCTTCTTCTAGGTCGATAGCATATTCTTCACTATCATCACCATTTATTGTACGAATGAGACAGTTAGGACCCCAATCACTATCTGATTCATCTTCTTTGATTTCTGGTATCCATGTTCTCTGAAATATCTCCTTTCTTCGAGTAGGCTTCTTCTTTTGCTTCTTTCCCATTGTAACGGATCTCCTTCAAGCGATCAAGCTTCTGCAGAAGGACCTGCTCTGATACCAATTGTTGGGAAAAATACTGAGAGGGGGGGGTGAATCAGTATTTACTGCATATTCAAAACTTTGTACTTTTTCATTCCTTAAAACCCATACGCTACTTTCCTTTAGTGAACTCGCATATACACGCGGATATCATTCATACAACTCGCGTATTAGCAGAGATCTAATTATGCAGATATTTATTAACTTAGTTCTTTGCAACATTCATCCATCTGATGTTAAGTTATCAGTAAAAATGTGCAGTAACAACAGAATAAACCATCACACAAAGCATCACACATGAACACCAGGATTTTTAGGTGGAAACCCAAGTCGGGAGAAAACCACCGCTGCAGTTGCTCAGCCTTCGATATTTTATTATAGAGAAAACATCTTACAACATATGTGCTGGCGCAGACTTGACCAGCACGCAGGCACCCACCTGCGCTCGTTTACCAGCCTCTCCTGGAAGGGAGCTCCAACCCCCTGACTCGTTTACCAGCCTCTCCTGGAAGGGAGCTCCAACCCCCTGACTCGTTTACCAGCCTCTCCTGGAAGGGAGCTACGACCCCCCGATCTCGTTTACCAGCCTCTCCTGGAAGGGAGCTACGACCCCCCGATCTTGTTTACCAGCCTCTCCTGGAAGGGAGCTACGACCCCCTGACTGAAGGCTACAACCCTCAGCACCACCTTGGACCACGTTTCATCAATTTTCACACTGGATCCAACAACTTCAATAGAACACAACTTGCAGGCCACGTTTCATCATATTTTCAGACTGGACCCTTTCAATACTTTTAAGCTCAACCATACATCACCAACAGATACTTATCAATTCAGACAACACAGTTCAGATAACAGTAATACAGCAGAACAGATCAGATGTTTCATACCCCATGCTTTAGAAAACCCTAGTTTGCATACGCGCTTTCATTTCACTGATGTCGCGTATATACGCGCTTCCGTCCACACAAACCAGCATATACCTCTGTATGTATTTCATTGCGCATACGCGCTTTCTCTTCATCGAAGCTGCGTATATACGCGCTTCCTCTTCGGCGAAGTAGCGTATAGATCTTCAACCATCATAGAGCAGCATACTTCTTCAGATCAGACATTCAGTTCAGATTTAACCCTTTACTTCAGACAGATGTTCGCCTCATCACAGATCTAATCACTCCATAACCAGATCTAGCAAATACAGATACATTTCAGATCTAGATATCCCGCTTCATCATTTCTTCATAGGTGCATCATAGATTCAGATCTATCATCAAACCTTTACCCTTTCCATACAGATATACTTCACAAAGAAGTATTCATTCAAGCTCAGACATCTTGCTCCCACACCCATCATTTGCATAATGAATTTCTTCTCTTTATATAGGTTTATCCTTCTTCAATACCACGGGCCCCTTTTTCAATACCATGAGCCAAATCAATACCATGATCCTTCAATACCACGGGCCCCTTTTTCAATACCATGAGCCAAAACAATACCATGAGCCTTCAATACTACGGGCCCCACTTTATGAGCGCTTTTGCCCATATGCGACTTGGAACGTTGTTTCCCGCGTGCATACGCGACTTCCACTAGACAGATCCGTGTATGCCTAGAGACATACTCTTTTCATCAAGATTTAGCACAAGCTGAATTCCTTTCTGCATTGCCTTCTGTACACATTGTAGATACATCAGATTTACTTCATCAAGAACATATTCTATCAAGCACAACTTCATCCAGTAAGTTGCCATTATCTTCATCAAGAGGGTTGCCATTCAATGACAACACTTAGCATCATGTTGCTAATTAACATCATTTCATATCAGATTTACATCATTTACCAAGTCCATCAAGTCAAGAATAACTTCATCAGGTGTATTGCCATCAAGGACAACACATGTCAACAGTCTCATGTCTTCATCTTCATTCAGTGGGTTGCCATCAAGGACAACACTCTGCATCATATTTCCAACACAGTCATGTTTAATCTCTTGCTCATACCCATGATCACCGTCTCTTTCCATTGTTTTCCTTTGGTTTTGAAAAATGTGGTTGTACATGGATGGTTTTGTGGATAACAGTGAAAATATGGTAGAGGAATGAAATGGGTAGAGTGTATGGAAGAGAGTGTAAAAATGTATGTGTGAACAGAGTTTAGGGATGTGAGTAGGGTTTAGGAAATTATATGTGGAGAAGGGGATTAAGGGGAAAATGTATGAGGGGATTGGGATTAAGGGGATAGGGTATACAACCATTAGTGCAATGAAGAAAACTAGGGTTTCACCCTAGAAGCTAGGGTTTTGGGGATATTTGGCTAGGGTTTGGGATAGTGGGATTTAGGATATGGGAATGAGGGAATTTTTGGAATATGGGAATTAGGGAATGAGTGGATGAAAGAGAAAAATGAATGAAGGATTGAAATAATGATGGAGTGGACTTGGTATCAAAGACACAAATGCATCCCTAGACAATTGTTTTTGAGCAAATTTGGAAGGAGGTAGGGTTTGAGTTTTTACACACTAAACCACCATAAATTCTAAGAAAAAATCTTCACTAGAAATGGAAGGAATCTTAACTTACTTGCATACCACGGATTTGAGAAAATTTGGAAGTTTTGGGGAAGTTTATGTTGAAATTGGGCTTGCAGCTCTATGCGTCGTGCCACAAACCCAATGCACTGCGCCACAAACCCAATGCGTCGTGCCCTTTTGCAGGAGACTTTTGGAGACCTTCCTGGTGTCCAAATTGGGCACAATATAGCTCGTTGGAAAGCGTATTGAGTATAATTTCCAACCCAACTAGAATTTTTCAATTTGGAGTTCATTTTCCCTGTCAAAAATAAAATCTCCCAAGACTGGTAAAAATGTGCAAAATGAGGCTGCCTCAAGGCAGAGTGCTGTTGCAGTCAACTTTTGAAGGTCTTCCTCAACTCCAAATTGAGCTCATGATAGCTCATTGGAAATATATTTGTGTCTAGTTATCATTTGGCTCATCAAGCAAGTCATTTTTCTGACCAAGCTAGGAGAAAGCTTGATTTTCCCAAGGTCACTTCGGAGGTGCATCAATTCTCCTGAGGCAACTGTGTTTTTGACATTTCTCTAAAACCATGACACCTGTATAAAAAGTGAAGGAGGTTTTTCTTCCTTGGCCTAAGGACAAAAACCTCTCTCATGTTTCCCAAATTCATCTTTTATTTCTCATAAACATCATTGGAGTAAAACCTATCCCTATGTGTGGAACAAGGGATTTGTCGAAATGAAGCGAAATGAAGGGGATAAGGGGCTTCTAAATATTTGAGAAAATTTTTGGAAGTAGGGAAGGAGTTTAGGAATTAGGGGAAAGTGGAATTTCAAATATTTAGTGAGGGGAAGGGGTCCAAAGGGCAAAACACAAGCCTAGCCTAGAAAATTGCCAAGTTATAGCAAGAAACTAGGGTTTGTGCGAAAATGAGGAATTTGTGGGATATCAGTGATGAGAAGTGTTTAATAAGGTACATTAAGGATAGGGAAAGGTGTATGAACATCAGGATACAATTTTTTCTGATGATTTGACCATCCAAGAGAAATTACCTCCAAAACCCTAGGAGAGGGAAATGAACCTTACCTAGGCACAACTTAAGCATGAACAAGGTGTAAAATGACCCAGTGGAACTTGACATGATGATGAAAACACTCTGAATGATGGTAAAATCAGCTAAATGGTGACATGGACCGACATTTGGACAACTTTGAAAGGAGTGTTAGCAAACCCTAGACCTAATACCTAGTGACCAAATTTTGCTTGAAGACTCACCGAAATGACAAAATTTGACCTTGACACCTTAAAATCACTTTGTAAGAATATGTTTGATCACTGGAGGAAGGATGAAAAGACTGACACTAACAGTACATTTATGTGGAAAGGAAATCATTCTAAAGTATGTAGAAACAATGGTAGTCATTGCACATACCAATGGTCTTCCGAGTAAAATATTATAGTCAAGGGGTCCATCAACAACCTCAACATCAATATGTACTATTTTTCCCCCTAATTTAACTTGCAGGTTATTAATAATACCACAAGGTTTATATGTTCTCCCATCAAAAGCCTTCAACGTCATTGATGATTGTGATAATCGTGGCGAGCCAGGTGACTTCCAACAGTTTAGAGACATAATGAACGTGGATACTCCCTCATCAATAATAGTGCGATGAACAAGGTGATTGAGAACATTTAATTTTATGGAGAATGCCAATTATGCTGGTAATTGTGGCACATAGCCCATATGATTAAAGATGACAAGACTAGAATCAGTCGGATCAATTCCACCAATGGCCGACAATAAACCCTGCTTTTGGGAGGGAAAATTTTGTAATACCTCAAGAGTAGACATAGCTGAAGGGGATTGAGCCAAATCTTCAACTATATTGTAATTTTTTGCAGCTCTTGCTCGAGGATTATATGTCGATTTATGAATTACTCCCTTTGGTGGCTTAATCGTCAATTCAGGAATAATAGGAGGTGGTATTGATTCATTAGATGGATTTGTTGTCGAGGTAGTAGGTTGATCATTAGCTGGACTACCATAGTATTTATTCTGCGTCGACACAAAAATATCTTGTGAAGGTTTTGTGGTGGATAACATTAACACTTGGGAACTAGGAGTTGGATCCGTAGCAATCAAATTTGTGTCCGGATTTGGAAATGGATATGTCAACACAACTGATGCATGAGAAATATTGATTATTTTTGAGACTTCATCATGGTGAGGAAAATCCCTAAAAAATTGTTCCTCGTTACAGATTATGCATGGATAACGAGGTTTCTGTGGTCCAGACGATTGATCAGATAATCGTTCCTACGAGTTAAAAGTTTGCTTTTTCTTTGATATCCCCTTTTTCTTACTTCCTGGTTGCTTGTCACTTTTTCCTTTGTCAAATGACATGACATTAATTTTAGACGTAGGAGCAGGATCAGATGCAGTAGCGTGGTGTGTGTTTTTAGTGCCTATCAATCCGTCTCTGGCATGAGAGTCTTTTTTTTGAGGAGGAACATTGAAATTAGATTGCGGCACATTTGGTATTTTTTCATAGAGCATGACAGACTGAGTATAAATCAAGTCCAAATATTATGCATGAGCGATAACTTGCTCTTCTATGACGATGCCACCTTTAGCCACATTCTCAATTATAGATGGTAACAGGGACTTAATGAACCATTCAGCAAGGAGCTGATTGGGAACAAATGTCTTAACCATTCGTCGAGGGCGATGCCACTCATGAATATGATCTGAAATGTGAGTAGCATTAATCTATTTGAAGTTGGCCAAGAGTTCCATTCCAGTTTCATATCTAATTGGTAACTGGAAATGGGTCAAAAAGACAGTAGCTAAGGTAGTGAAATTGTCAAAAGAAGCTCTAGGTAACTCAATGTTCCATTTAGTTGCTGGACCTATAAGCATACGCTGGAAAAGAAGTAGTCAAACAGAATCATCATTCAAGGAATTTTATGAACACCATAAATGATAAATAATGACATGAGTCGACGGATCTTCTTTAGGGTTTCCATTGAATTTAGGAATGTCGGAGGGTAATTTATGAGGTATCACCGACCACCAAGGAGCATAATTGATAGGATCATTGGTTAACCAGTTTAAATCTGGTAATTCCAAGGTTGCAACAAAAGGAAATTGTCTATTAAGGTCAGGTTGAGCATAGCCAGGGTAAGATGGAATTGCTTGGGAAACAGGTCTTTGAGCACCAACATATGGAATTTGATGTTGGTAACCTAGGTAGGGGTTGTTTTTCATAGTAAAATATTGTGAATTTTGTTGACCAAAACTTGGATATGTTATTTGTTGATATGAAGTTTGAGGGATTTGCGCCTGTGGTTTCCAAGGGGTCTGTCCACCAATATTATAACCCAAATTAGTGTAATTTGGATTCGGTTGATATGTATAACCAGGTTTCGTTTGTGACATCCCATAAAATGGTACACTAGCTTGTGAATAAATGATTCCTGATACAGGTTGTTGTAAATTAACCAAAGGATTTTGAGTTTGTGGACCCAACATTTGATGATATTGAATCGAAGAACCTGCCTGATAAGGTTGATGTACAATATTTTGATTATGTAACAGGGGCATAGATGTATTAACAAGTGGTAATGAAGTGGGTGTAACAGGTTGAACCGGTTGATACGAGTGTACAACCGTTTGTGGTTGGATGGGCAGAGTGGGATGCCATTGACAAACATTCATGTCAACATTAGTTTGACCAAAATGTGACTGAGTACTGTCGTAATGGGTGACCACAGGTTTCCCCCCAGCATAAGGAGGATAATAAGATGGAAAATATTGTTCTCCAAATGCTGGGAGTCTAGTTGATATGGTACTTAAAGGAATTGACCCATAAGGACCGACTTGATATTGCCTTGATGATGGATGTAATGAATCAAGTCATTCAGTACTAACTATAGGACTACCAGTTAAAACACCAGATGATGACATTGGTAAAGACCATGGTCTTGAAGATGTACTAGAGAAAGTGCTATACAATGATTTGTAGCCTGTTGGGACCAAAGGGCCACCGTGAAAATATGATTCTGGTGAGGTTGTGAAAATCAACAGACTAGCGAGGGTAGGAGCTGACGTAATTGGAACAGTAGACCCAACTGAAAATGTTGGTTCAGGTATGGTTTTATGACCAAATGTATACTCTCCAAAATCTATGGGAGACTGAATGGAAATAGGATCAACAAAAGCATATGGAAACGATTCAGGAAAATACTAGTATAGGTAAAGGTCTCCCCAAAAATGGGTTGGA
Source organism: Pinus albicaulis (assembly GCA_034641835.2). Taxonomy (NCBI): domain Eukaryota; kingdom Viridiplantae; phylum Streptophyta; class Pinopsida; order Pinales; family Pinaceae; genus Pinus; species Pinus albicaulis. Next base: position 1,357,701,060 of record CM076584.1, on the reverse strand, counting down.
CTTAAAGGTGTATCAGGTTGTGGAATTTCTTCAATCGCAATTAAACCAGGAGGAAGAACTTCACCGTCAGGCCCAAAATATATTTTAGATGGTTGACTGTGTGATATAGGAGTTTCAGTAGCTACAAAAATTTGTGGGGTGACCAAGGTAGGAACAACTTCCAGTTGTTCGACTTCAGGATTCATATGTGCTGGCAAAGAAGAGACGTGATCTGGATCAATTTGTGATTGAAAAACGTCATGTCCAGGAGGTATGGTCTCAGTGATTAAATGGATCATGACCACGGGTAGCTGTGAAGACTCTGTTTTGACTACAGTAAACGAATCGAGATGTATGGAAACAATTTGAGCTAGCTCTGGTTTAAAAGATGATGTTTTTCTAGAGGTACGAAATGTACTTGATTCAGTAGATCATGATCGCCTTCGCCTACCAGAAGTAACTTCTGGTGGTAAAGGTGGTTTTAAAGCTAATCTACGCAAACGACGGGGGATAGGATTGTGTTCTTCCATGATTACTGATTTATTTTATTCAAAAACAAAAAACAAAAAGAGGGTAATGCTAGGCAAAAGGGTTTACCAAGAAACTGTGAACTGCAGAATACCTCCTAGCGAACTAAGAAGTATGGGCAAGTAATCTCCCCGAATGTTGTGTTCGGTGTATCACAATTTCAGGGCGGCCGACTCGGTTCACTATGGATGGATAGCACCTAAAATTTGTCCTCAAAAATATACTCGAAGGTACGTGGAGGCCCAATTCCGTATTAACATTGTCTGATGCAAAACCGCACAGTGAGAGCACCCCTTTATACTTATCGTACTGTAACACCGCCCGATATACCCGAGATTACATGGAAGAGCTACGATATACTTACGTACATGGAGTGAGGTATCACACTCGGAATGTATCGCAGACAAGTTAACGACATCTGCTATGTTTAATTTGGCTCCAGAACACGTCTCTAGCCTAGACCTTCTAAATTTTATCGTTAAGGTTCCAATGCATTGTTAAGTAAATTGAGATTTATTTTATGTTGATCTTGCTTAACAATTTTCCTTTCAGGTTCACCACGATGATGTATATGAAATTCCTAAAATGCAAGCTAAGAATGATAAAAAAACTCTCACTTTTAGCTTTTTCAATGAAGAACCTAGCTACTAAGGGAAGAGAGCAAATAGTTCGTGAGCAAACAAATCAATGAATAAAAAACAAAATCAATGAATCAAAAACTAAATGCATATTTCATAATGTTCCTTTTGCAAAACACACACAATCCTACATGCAATTGCAAGTTTTTCTTTTCAGTTTCCTTAATTTTATGAATGCAGAAAAGAAACTAGGTGCACTAGATCAATAATTTAAATGATTTTTACTTTCGAGAAATGAAGAATACAAACAACAATTTCTCTTTTGAAGGAAAAACGAGGATTTCAACAACAATTTATCCTATCAAGGAAATGAAGATTTTATGACAATTTCCTATTTTTAAAGCAAATGATTCTTAATGCGACCATGAAAAATACTTTGAAATCAACTTGTCAATGATAAATAAAAACATTTCTAAACAAATATTGAACAAATTTTCAGCCAAAGGAGGAAGAAGTATATAGAGTCATTGGTCAATTGAGCATCAAAATTTTTAAAACACAGCAGCAAAAAAAACTGAAGCAAGTTGCAAAGTCAAATTCAAGGGAATTTGGTCACTTTCAGGAGTCAACGCAGTCTCCAAGGGGAGACAGTGCTCTGCAACGCAAGCTTGGAAGGGAGACAGTGCTCTGCAAAGCATTGTGTCCAGTCTAAGGGTGCATTGGACGCAGTAGACAAGGAAAAATGCTACTGTTTAACTCACTGTCTTTGCAAATTAAGCTATGAAAAATTATAATATTTATGTGTAAAAGCTACTAGGTGGATTTATAAAGGAAATCAGAGACTAAAACACCTAGAACTAAGAGAAATTCTCCCAAGTGGAGTCGCCAGTTTGTTGGGCCAGAATTGTAATCTACTGATAAATTACGCTTCCCTAGACAGGTGCTAGTCTAGAACAACAGGTGAAAGACTATAATACCATTTCTCCTAGCTCAGAATAGATACACAGAGAGGATTGGAGGCTTACTTGTTCATTCTCTTCCAAATGGTTCCTTCTGTCATTTTTGTTGCAGCTTCAAATTCAAGCGGTTTATGAGCTGAATGCTTCCTGCAAGAAAGAACACTGAAAAAATAGAAGATGCAATAATATAGATATCTACTCAAGCTATTTAGCTAAATCATTAAAGCATAAACTACATTCATCAACAAAGATCTTACAATATGGAAAATCAAAGTTAACATAGATTCATGTAGGGAAAAATAAGAAGTACTCTTTATTGATGATAGAAGGAGAGGTTACAACCTAGTGACTGATTTGAAGTGACCTTCCAGCAAAGTTCCCAAGTCTCATCATAGCATAAATCTCTCCAGCAATAGCTTCACAAACCAAGCTCTCAATTGAAAATTCTCCAGAATTTCTCTACTCAAATTCTTCCTTCTCAAACACTTAGATCTGTGTTCAATTTATAGATGACCTGTAGGTTGTTTTGCAATCAATAGATTTCCAAAAATAGGAAAAAAATGTTTCCATTCATGTAGGTGTCAAATGGACACTTGGATCTGAAGCTTGACACATGTGAACTCTTCTAGAAGGCACTAGCCAAGTGGAGATTCCGGAACAATGAGAATTTCGCTCCCAATGTGACCAACACACCTGTGAATGTCGGGAAGTGCTTTGCAGAGCATCCTTGCATGGGGCTACCTGCATATGCAATGCACTTAGGCCCCTTAGAGCCTGTGTTGGTGAGCTCTCATATGCTATATAATAAGATTAAAACCATGGAAAACTTTGCTTGATGAAAGTCTTGCTTGATTTGTCTTGTTTCTTGTCGTAGGTCATGTAGCAATTGAAATGATAGGGAATGATAGACCCTTGATCATTGGTCCTGGAGATGATGCCCAGTTAACCAGGTTATTAGGAATGGTGCCCAAATTTAACTATAACAAAGATTTATAATATTTGTCTTCCTAGATACTCACGTTGTTTAAGATCTTGAGAATTAATATCAGAAGGATAAACATAAGTACAATAAGATACAAGAGATTCCTTTTCAATTTCTTCTAAAAATAAAATATCCTCAGGGGATAGAGGCTTTGAAAACATACATGCGTTTTCCTCCAAAATTGAATGATCATCCTTCGAGTAGTCACTGAGATCAGTACCTTTCAAGTCTCCGAGGATTGGATGAAATGACTTGGACTACTCTTTGGATAAGTGAAGTAATGAAATATTAGCACTAGAGAAAATAAACTATAAGGAATTACCACTACATACTGAGGGATTCTACAACTTCAGAATGTGACAAATGAACTACCTTTGTAGTACTGGCTAGATCATCAGAAGTATCATCCACTTGAACCATTCCAAAAACTCCATACTTCGAATTTGTGTGAACATTCACACCTTATATCTCATTAGAATTATGAATAGTTTTATTGAGGCTTGTAAAGTCAGAAATGACAGGGGAAGATCCAGCAAAGAGTAGGTCCACCCCATTTTGACGTCGAAAATTTTCGAAAGAAGCCTTTAAGTGTCATGATTGATGACATAGAATGCATCTGAACGCTACTCTCCAATAGTCCAAGAGATAAAAAATGTACTTTTCCCACTGGTAATCTCTATCTCCCCTAAAAGACCCAAAGAGACAACATAATCCACCAAAACCCACAAGATCTGCTTGTCAAAACCTAACAATACCATGTCGTAAAAAAAGACGAATTTACCATTTGCATTGACCCCCATGATAATGATTTGTCGCTTCTAAAACTGCAAGTGAAAGCCTACAAGATTAACCCAAAGATTTTGTGTTTTAGGAATCTTATTAAGGGGATCAAAGTCCAAATGCCATATTTGCAACCATAAGTTCCCATGGCCTATAACCTAGGTTTATGTAAAATAATTTCTAGACATTTCTCTGCCAGAAAATGAAAATGAATCCAATTATTGACTAGCAGACTCACACTTAGGGCATAACTTAGTAAAGGTTTCTAAGTTTGTGACACCCAACTAATGAGTTGATTCTTGTTGAGGGAAATATACTTGAAAATATCTAGTAGGGCCCTTTTGGAAATAATGTCCATTCTATTCATGTCAACATCAAACCCCAACATAAGAGTTGTTTTCTCCATGCGAACCCTAAAAATTTTAAGTTGCCTCTTCACCATCTCCAAAAACCCCTGAAGCTTGGGTTTATTCCTGAAAGAGACGATAGAAGAAGACAAAACTGAGTCCATTAGACGATGTTGTACCATGTGACCAAACAAATGTGTTGAAGCCCTAAGCTACAAAAAAAGTTAGAACTAACTCAAAGAGGGTTTTGATAGACTGTTCTAAACCCTAGAGCTCTCACCAACCCTAGGGTTAGCAAAAGATTCCATGGTGGGAAATACAAGTTTCCAAATTTCCAGTGATCAAATGTACTCTTTTAGGTTTACTTAGTAGTGGCCCTAGGTCAAAATTTCATTTTTCAAGTCAGTTTTAAAATAAAATTTTGTTCACTGAATATGTCTAGGTCTGAAATTCTACTCCCTTCACTCCATTCATGGTCATCAATATTTCACAATTAATGTCATCCATCAATCATCTAGGGTCTAAGGTCATTCACCACACCTTCACTTAGGTCAAAGTATAGGTCTCATTTGTTTCGCCACCATAAGAGTCAATTATGTCATAAAAGAAAGCGAACAAATCTAATTTTCACCATACAAGTCATTTGCATAGGGAGTTAGAAAATATAGGGAAATCAGTAAAGATATCCTATATTCTCACCATCATACTCCATAGCTTCCATGGGTTGAAGAAAAATAAGCAAATTTGTGCCAACACCACATGTGCTACACTTCTGGGTGTGCTGCACAGGTGCTGTGCTTTTGGTGTTTGAGCTCCAAATCAGATCTCCAATGTTAAAAAACACTGCAAAAAGGTTCATTCACTTCCTAAATAGTAAGTGAAAACCCTCCATACCTCTCTCAAGTCAAAATTAATCAACAAATGAGTGGTTTCCTTCATTAGGTTACCTCCACTATGTTTTTGGTGTTTTTCATCTTTTGTTTGTTTTAGCTGATAAAACCCTAATATAACCATATAAAACCTTCATATAACCTTCATACACCATACCCTAACATATCCTATCACTCACAAACCTATTTTACATAAATTTCATTAAAACCCTAATTTTCATGGTTTTTAAGCTTCTGTGGTTATCGTTTATTGCAGAAATTTCTGGATTATCCACAATGTTAAGAAACAATGGTCGACATTTCGAATCCCAACAGGAATCCATCTTCAGGAAATTTTTTTTAATTTTCCAAATAATAGATATCATCCCAAGAATCCCCTCCGTGCAGGGATATAATTATGGTTTTTAAGCTTATGTGGTTATCGTTTATTGCAAAAATTTCCAAATTATCCACAGTGTTAAGAAATAATGGTCGATGTTTTGAATCCCAATGGGGATCCATCTTTAGGACAAGATTTTGAATTTTCCAGATAATAGATATCATGCCAGAATCCCCTCTATGTAGGGATATAATTATGGTTTTTAAGCTTCTTTGGTTATCGTTTATTGCAGAAATTTCTGGATTATCCACAATGTTAAGAAACAATGGTTGACGTTTCGAATCCCAACGGAGATCCATCTTTAGGACAAGATTTTGAATTTTCCAGATAATAGATATCATACATTTTTGCAGAAAAACTAGTGAAACCTTGTGTGTTGACCTTTTGGTCACCTTCCACATGCCCATTGCCAAAAATTCCACTTGCATCCTGTAGACAACTCATCACCCTACCTCCCCAATTTTTTATGTATTTTTCCCTAACATCCTTCCACTTCATTTATATCCCTAAAACCACACTACCACTACCCCCATTTTCCTAATGTTCCACCTTCCCTATCCACTACATCAAGCTAGGGCTTTCCTTGTTTGAAAAAATCATGGAGGGTGAGAAGAAGGTCCATAAGGGAGGTCAAAATTCTAGGTTTGAGCCAACTCAGACCCATGGCATCATTTTTAGAGCTTCGTGATCAAGCTAGGGTTTACATTGCACACAAGGACAGTTTGGATTCAAAATCAATTTCTGAAGTAATGAAGATGAATTTTACAAACATTAAAGAGGTTTTTGTCAATTATAGGCCAAAGAACAAAAAATTCCTTCAGTTTATGCACAACTATTATGGTTTGAGAGAAATGCTCAACATACAGTTTCTCCATGTCATTTTCTGCACTTTTGGATAGGTTATCTTTAAATCAATTTTTCAGGGGTTTGGAGCAGGGGTTTGTAGTTCATGATGACCCCATTTTGTAGCAGAAATCCTAAGCTTTCCAACCATACCACTTGAATCCAAAAAATTCTCTAGGAAGTTCTCCAAAATCCCTCTCAAAGTAGGTGCTACACTTATGCTTAGAATGCGCTACACTTCTACAAATTTTGAGTGATAAACTTCAAAATTGAATTTGAATAAATGGGAAATTATTTTAGAAAAATGGATGAGGTTGTGGTTCATAACATGCCAAAGAAAAAAAACCTCTCTTAGTTTTTCAAACAAAGTTATGGTTAGAGAGATATGGATCCATCTTTAAGCCCTATTTTTGCTGATTTTAGGCAATTCACTTGTTACGTTTCTGTGAGCCCTTGTTACGCTTTTGTGTCCCTTGTTATGCTTCTGTACATGCTTATTATGCTTATGGAGGAGAGGCAGATTTTGGTTTTTGGCAGAGAAAACCTCCAAACAAGCTTGAAACTTGTCTCCATTGCCTTTTGAAGCCTTCATAAAAGGTAAGTGTCATCTCTTATGCCATATTTTGGTTAAATTTTGAGGGTTTAAAACAATTTCATGCTTATTATGTTTGCCTTCATATTTTTAGCTTTCCATGTATCATATTTGTTTTTTGATGTGACACACCCTAACCTACCCTACATACCTAAAAGCTAACCCTAGTATTATAAATCCTAACTCACACATCCCATATACATTATTCCCACCTTTCCTATCATCTACACCATCCCTAACATGTCAAATTCAAGCAAACCCTATATTCTAGCCATTTCATAGTGAAAAAAATTGAAATTTCGTGTATTTTCTAGATTTATCCATCCTCCACACATCCATTTTTCCTCATTCAACTTTTAGTATGGAGCTAGGATGCTATTATATTCATTGAATTTTTCTTAGAATTTTTGCTCAGCTCCATGGCCCTCATTTCACCTTCTTAACCTAAAACACTTTTACACTAGCTATTCTCATAGTCAAACATTGGGAATTTCCCATGATTTCATCATTTTAACAGCCTCCTCACACTCATTTATTCCACCCATAAATTTGAGCTCACACACAAATCAACCCACTCAATTTTTTCTAGAATTTATCTCAACTTCATGATCCTTCATCTCATCCTCTAAAGTTACACTTTCCTACACCCTGTTTTTTCAGATTTCCATACATTCACCCATCTCATTAACACTCTAGGGTTTTCATCATTACAATGAAAAAAAATGGAAAGTGACAAGAAGATCTTCAAGGGAGGGTGCCACCTCAGGCTAGAACCATTCAGAATGCATGAAATCAATGCCTCGTCATTGGCTAAAAGATGCTTTGACAGGGCTCAATGTTTGAGATTTTGTGAAAGGCTCATGGAAGTGGGGTATCATATTTAATTGACCAAAATATTTGTTACAAAATAAAACATGGGAAATGTCACTATTGCAGGTATGGAGATAAGCCTATACACATACCTAATTTCTTCAGTAACAAGTATCCCTTGTCATGGAGAGCAATGGTTCAAGGGCATGGACTTAGACATTCAAGAGTACAAACAATTTATCAAACCTCATGCTAGAAAGGAACCACATGTGAAGTACTTGGTTGTTTAGCCCATCACCCACAGGTGCTACAAAAGTAATTTTGATAATTTTTTATCAATTTTGGATTTTTTTGTGATTTTTGCAAAATTTTGGAAATTCCTCATTGCAAAAGGGTAACAAATTTTTGTTACACTTATTTTGGGGCCATCCAAATTATTATTTATTTACATGGATGGATGTATTTTTATGATTACATCATAGATAAAGAACCCCCATGGCATGAAAAGTTGTGAGTTTGGAGAAAAGGCTCAAAAACTAGTCATTTTTCATGTTTCTGCCACCTTTTTGGAGCCTCTGTTATGCTTTTGGAGTAACCTCGGGAGAATGGATTTTTGAAGGCCTTCCCATGGGTCATTTTGCAAAATTCAAGATGTTCTGGAAACTAGATACACATGGCTAGTTGACCATTATTTCAAAAGTTTATTTTGACTCCTAAAATTTTCTCAAAATTTCTCCAAAGTTCTGTTACGCTTTTGAAAATTTTTGTTACCCTTCTGTTAGAAATGTCACAAATCAACATTGGATTCCTCGGGACACTTGTCAAGCTCAGAAATTGTTATAAATTCATGGTTTTTCTATCCTATGAGTTAGAATTAGAGTTATTGAGTTGGTTTTTGCCTCATATAATGAGGGAATATGTAATTAATATAAGGGACAAACACTCCTAGTTCATAGCTAAAATTCAGGGAATGGTTTCTAACCTCCCTAGAATCTAGGAAATGAATCTTCTTGTGTATTTATGATCCATTTTGGATGGGATTTCAACCTGATGAGGTGTCATAATCAATATTTTCTATAATTATACTCTCTTTAGTCTTTTTTTGGGTTGGATAGTCTCATATTGTAGTGGAGCTCTTTTAATCAACAATTCAGAGTGAAATCAGAGACAAATTTGCAAGAATTGTGTTGAGATACTTGTGGTATGCATTGGAGAATTTGTTATTCTTATGTATGTTTATCATTTCATGCTTAATGTCATGCATTATTCTTCATATATGTTTATCTTGTAATTTTATGAGCAGAAATCATGTTTATGCATGCTCTGTTTTACACAAGGTTTACATTGCTATGTTTATTTGCTTCTAAGCTGAATGAATTCACCTAAGTGCTTATTCAAACTCTCTTATACTTCATCCTATACTCAATGACCTATTAAAATGATTTCAAAATACCTATATAGCCTCACATATTCTATACAAATTTACCTTGCAGTTCAAACCTTAGAACCTTATACACAGTCTACTCACTCACTTTTTTGTCTAGGACTAAGAACATCAAACAAAACCTATTTACTAAGCTTAAATATCTATCACAAGATAATTAGATCCTTAGTCATTCCTTTGAATGAAAAATTGACAATGAGAGAGCCCTCTCTGGTCTTAGTAGGGCTAGCTACCTGACCTAAATTTTGGTATGTGGTTACCTTCCTTCAACTCCATTCACAGCCTTAGGAAGCAGGGGGGAGTGATAACAAGAACCATCATAACACCTTTGTCGAAATCATTCACAACCCTCGATGGAGAAAGTAGTACACTATTTTTTCATCTTAACACATTGACTAGATTAAAGCTGACCGCAGAACAAAAAACGCTCCCCACTCTAGCCTTCACCATAAACTACAAATTCCATAGTCCAAAAAGGGGTAAACACATAAGTCTTAACCTACAAATTATGACAAAACATCGAATAGTAATTCTCACCTTTTCAACTAACATCCATTAAAAACCCAACAACAAAAAACCATAAGCCATAGGAATCAACAAAATCTAGGCTAAGTTGTGAAATATTTGAGTACATCACATTCCAAACATCATCTAAATCAAAATTTATTATGTTGGAAAACACTAGACTATGCGTACAACTATATTGGTCTATTTTAACTTTTAAATAAAACCCGAGCCACGAGCCCAAAACCTTGCTCCAAGGCTTGAGATCATACCTAAACCAGTAAATATTACCGATCAAGACATCTGGCATACCCATCTACAAATTCAATCTAGCACCAACGAGCTAGGGTTTCAACAACACTGAGCTATGGTTCACCTTCGAGCTAAGGTTTCACCATCATTGAGAATGTACATCTAGGGTTTGAGCTCCTTATAAATATGTGCATATGCATGCCAATGCAAAGTAATCATAAATGATAACTTCAATGACCCAATAATTGTCCTTATTTGAATATAAATGGTGCTACATTATTACTATTCTTTCATTGTGAATTCTGCTCTACCATATTATTAGTTCCCTCTCATAGTCAAACTTCAAAGAAAATCTTCTGATAATTAGAAAATTAAATCACACTTTTGCCACCATGTAAACTAGGATTATTTTGACAATAATATTTTCCTTCTACCAAGTAAATCACACCTTTTCCTTCACATAAGTTATGTGTACCTTGACAAAAATATTTCCCTTTTTATATTTGGACGAAGTTTAGTCTCTTCATATTATTATTATTTTTCATTTGAAAAGAAAGAATACCTGTCTTTAAATGTGCTTGCATTATTTTCTAAATTAAATTTTTAATAAGATTTATTCCTTCATATAAAAACTTAATTTCATGTTCTTCAAATGTGCTTACATTCCTTTCTAATTTAGTTTTTTTATAAGATTTATTCCTTAATATAAAAACTTAATTTGATGTTAAACATGAATAAGAGGAATTTATTTCACTTTAAATGTGCTTGCATTCCTTGTTAAGTAGATAATTAGGGATAATCAGACCAACTAACCATTTCTTCATACACCTCACATATTGGGCCCATTAATCAACAATAAAATGTAACCATGTACCTCTTTTGTAAAGTCACATTGATTCAACAAATGATCAAGTTGCGAATGATAGGCCCTTGTTTATTCCCTTTTTTGAAGGAATTCCCAAGTCAATTATTTATTTTCTAGGGAAAACCATTCAAAGGTTCTAGGTTTTAAAGGTATCTTAAGTTTTGGTCCACTACCAATTTATTTCCCCTTTTGTGTCCTCAAGTGATCAAAATTTAGTTCAGGGGAAAAAATTAGCTCAAAATTCAAAATACTCAAAATTACTCCAAACAGAATTAAAACGACCAGCCCATCACAAGGAATCTAATGCTACTCATTTCGTTGAAAATCGAGTTCAGATGAGGAAGTTATGGTCTGTTGATCGCCATTCAGAACATGCAAGTTTTTTAAAAAATATTGCAGAATAGGTACAACTGATGACATGGCAGTCCAGTCAACATGCAGAGAATATTTAGAAGTTTTTAGCCCAATGGTACTGTGACAAGTGTCGCTACGAGATTCACCAGTTTGGTTTGTGAAAGTAAAAATTACCCAATGTCCTCCAAAGTTGAATTCGGCTTCATGATGATTTTTATGTGGGAAATTATTTTTTAATTAATTAAAGTTGGATATATATATATATATATATATATATATATATATATATATATATGGTTTTTATATCATATAATTTATTATATATATTATATTTCAATTTTATTCTAAACTTTATTAATATTTTAATTCCACATATATCATTGTAATAACCTAAAGTTCCAAAGTATTTAAATGGTGGCTTATGTCAAATGATACGTTGGAGCATATTAAATATGGCTTATGCCATAGTATTATGGTTATGTAGGCGCATTTTTAATGCAAGTTTCGTGGCATGTTATTATTTCAAAGTCCATTAAGTTTGGTTTATACCATATGGTCGGAGAGCGCAACATTAAAAATGGTGGAAAATGTTTTTTTATATATATTGGGAGCGTATTTAAATGGTGGCTTATGTCAAATGATACGTTGGAGCATATTAAATGTGGCTTATGCCATAGTATTATGGTTACAAAGGTTATGTTGGAGCATATTAAATATGGCTTATGCCATAATATTATGGTTATGGAGGCGCATTTTTAATGCAAGTTCGGTGGCATGTTAATATTTCAAAGTCCATTAAGTTTGGTTTATACCATATGGTCGGAGAGCGCAACATTAAAATTGGTGGAAAATGTTTTATATAGATATTGGGAGCGTATAATATGTGGTTTATAATTCATTGCAAAAACATATATATGGGGCGAAGGTCGGGGTTCGACCCCATGACCTCCCCCAACCATCTCCATGCTTTTCTATTGAGTTGTCGTCCAGTTCATTGAAATCCTTAACATTGAATTTGTATTTTAATTTTAAGCGGATCCGGTGGCGGGAACCGAGGGGGCGAGCTCCACAGGCCAACTCTCCTCCACATGACCGCACCATAAAACCATAACCCAATGCCTTCCATTAAGTGTGTTTAACGCGTCCTTATCCACCTAATTACAAATTAAGCCCTAATTAATCCTCCTACTAATTAGTGGTGGAATTAGCAGCAACGCCAAATTCATAGATTCTGCCAAATTTGTCGGAGTTAGCTAGAGTTCTTCGAGATTTAGAGGAGAAATTGGGGGAAAATTTGTTTTTTCCATAACTGAGTCAATTTTCAACCAAATTGAGCTCATAAAGAGTTATTATTGGTTAATTAGCATGCTCTGAATCCATTGGAACAAATTGTAGAGGAAATGGAGCAAATATACATGTGTTTTTGGTCACTTGAATAATTTTGAAGCCTAGGGCCACCAGGAGAGAAAGCCATGCCAAGATGAACGCCAAATGGAATGAATGAATAGTCAATTTTTGAAGTATTTGATGTTTTAAACATAGTGGTATAGTTTTTAGAGGCGTTGGATCACATATGAAGGTGATTTTGTCACTTTTGAGATTAAACAAGCCCATGGCCACCATATTGGAGGTCAAGCCTAGAGGAGCTGGTAACCAAATTCAGAGGTTTAATAGTCATTTTAGGGCTATTTGAGTGTTCTAAAGCCAATGGAATAGTCATAAAATCCATTGGATAAATACCGGATCTTGTAACCAGACATTTTACTCATAATCCCAAGAGGTTCTAGCTAGTTAAAGTAGGTCCATGAAGATGTAGCCTAGGAGGGGTGAACTCCATTATCATCCATTGTGTTATGTGATTGGTGTAAGTTATGTTTCTGAATTTAATTTGATGTATATGAGTTTTTAATTATTAATTAACTCATAATTTTTTCATCAAAGACACATGAAACTACACACATAAACCCCTTCACAAATGGTTAACATGAGCCGATCCTTAAACACATTTTTAATACTGATGAGGGAGCTTGCATATAAATAGTAAGTTTTCCCATATACATATCAAGTTGGTATCAGAGCAAACGTTTATCTCATTTTAGCCAAGGTTAGATAGAAGAATTATCTATTGGTTTTGTGAACTTGCACATAGTGAGCTTGTAAGTTTATGTGTGAAGGAGAAGGTCAAGATTGAGATCTGAAGTCTCAAATCATAGCAAAGAAGCTTTGTATGTATTTCATGTGTGATGGAGGCTTCATTAAGTGATGTTTCTAACCCATCTTCCTTAGAAAAATTCTTTGATAAAGATATGTTGCAGAAACTCTACATCATGATTGATAGGATGCAAGAAAAGTATGAAGATAAGAGGGAGAGAATTAGACTTCAAGAGAATTTGATTTCCATGAAGGAGGAGAAGCAAGAGCTCCTTGAAAAGATGCATGAGATGGAGATTCAAATCCATGTTGCAAATGAGAACCTTGAAAATATGCATGAGATGGAGGCTCAACTCCATGATGCCAAGGAAGCCTTAGCCAAGTATGTTCTTGAAAAAGAGGTATGCAATTGAAGTTTATCTTCAATTTCCTCTCAAGATGAATGTGTAGGTTCTTTTGAAAGACACACTAGAGGAATAAGGTCCAAATTATTGATGAAAATGGGTTATGAAGGTAAAGGATTGGGCAAACATGCATAAGGCATAGTTGAGCCAATTGTTGTTGAGGAAATTCCTAAGTATTTGGGTCTTGGTTATGGAAAATATGATGGAGAAAACTCTAAAACCAAGGAGGCACATGAAGGTGTTCCAAGAAGGAATTTCATTTCATGTTCATTAACTCAAGCTTGTGAAGATTGTGTTCATGAGGAATGAAAATTTTTTACACCCACTTTGCAAGAAGGTGCTCATAAGCATGCAGCTAATGAGAATGACGAATAACATGATGATGATAGCTCTACAGTCATTGAATGCATTGTCAGTATTCTGAGGAGAGCCACTACCTCATCAAACTCACCTCCTCAAGAAGGTGACAAAGGTGAATATTCAAGGTATAAATCTACTTTTAATTAAGTTGATTTTGATTCTGATAAACATGGAAATCTCTCACATAAGATTTTGTTGTGAAACCATCTCAAAAAATTAGAAAAAAAGAGAGATAAACGCCTTAGAAATCAGCCACTTCGAGGGGGAAACCTCCAATACATTACATAAATGAACAATTCTTGGATGATACAAATGACAAAACCTCCTTTCTATATATAGGAGTCCATGGGGCCACAATGTAATCCTAGCCGACCTAACAATAATAATTTAAAGGCACAATAATAACAATATGGGGGTTACAGGGGTACAACAATAAAAATAAGGAGGTTACACTAACAACAATAAGGGACTATACTAGTAATATAGGGACCTAACATTCTCCTCTCCTTCAAAAAAGTGTTGTCCTCAACGCTTGAGTAGCTCCAGCTGCTTTTGTATAAAATTCTCATCCTCCCATGTAGAATCTTTAGTGGGTAAGTTCTTCCATTTGATGAGATACTCTGAAATTGATCGATTTCGTAGTTGTCGAGTTCTATTTTCCATGACTGCTTCAGGTTCCAATATGGTTTTTCCTTCCTCATCAAGTTCTGGCAATATTGTTTGAACTGGAAGTTTCTCCCCTATAACCTTTTTTAAGCATGAAACATGGAAAACTGGATGCACTCGTGAAGAAGCAGGAAGCTCCAATTTGTATGCCATAGTACCAATCTTTTGCAAAAACTTGTAAGGACCATAGTACTTTAGCGATAATTTACTATCCTTCTTAGCTTGCTTGAGGGATATTTGTTTGTATGGTTGTAGCCATAAAAATACCCAGTCTCCCACTTCAAAACTTCTCTCACTGCGATGTTGATTTTCATGTTGTTTCATTCAATTTTGTGCCAAATTTAGGTTATCCTTTAAGAGTTGGAGAACTTCTTTTTGATGCTCGATGTGATCCTCCATTGCTTGAACCCTAGAATTTTCCCTTAAAGAAGATGTGATGTGTTATCACCCTAGTAATTCTCAAGTTGTGGGATGAGGATTTTTGTAGTTAAGAAAACCAGGGATAACCATGAACCTCTTTTAGAATTCAGGATCTAGCCTTCCTGAGTTCCGGAGAGGGATCTCTCCTAAATATTTAACTTTGTTTTATAATTGGGTTTTAGGCTAGCTATGAATGGACAGTGGGACTTGTTTTGAAAGTGTGGTGGGAATAAAAAGTGTTTCAAGGTAAACTAGAGGGATCTACCAGAACATTGGGCTATGAAGTCAACTTTCTAGGCAAGTAGAGCTAGGAAATAAAACTTAAAGACGAAAATGTACTAAGGGCAGGGTAGATGACCTTCAAAAGCTTTGAATAGGCTTTGTTGATGGAATGGGTGAAATCGAAAAAAAAAGGCACTTAAGAATCCTTAAGTTACAAAAATGAAGATTTAAGGAGGGAATCAAACAGGGACCTAGAGAAATTAAGAATTTTATAGTCCGGTTATCAAACAGAAAACATAATAATGCCAACTAGTTAAAAACATGGAGCTTTTTATCACTAATCCTATCTAAATTCTCCTAGTTGATCATTAAATATAGAAACACATTAAAATGAATGAATGGAAACTTTGAAAGAAAAACAATGAAAACAAGAAAAATACTAGACTTATCTAGTCAGCACTAGAATCCTGAGTTATGATGTCGTTAATCTCAATTCCAGTCTGCTGCTTTGCTAATTGACTCACACCAACTTCAATATATCCAGCAAAATGACTATAGTATTCTTGATAAATTTTATTCCACACTAAATACTTCGAATGATGAAGTATTTATATAAATGAATTACTTACAAAATATCTCAAAGTTTGAGATAATGTTTCAAGGAAAAATAGGAAATATAACATAAGAAGAGGGACAACAGCAAAACAATTTGCAAGTTGTTCTCTTTTACAAGGAAATATAGAACTGATTATCCTAATTAAAATGATTTCATGATTTGCTGTGAGAATTGCTGGCATTGGATGCTTTATCTCATGGAAGATGGCTTGTAGATTACTCCTCCTTTTCACTTTCAACCCTGATACTCTTTATTATCTGATTTTCACTGTTTTACTGCTGTAATTGAAAAATAACCAGCAGTAACATTCTTTTTTTACTGATACTCTTTGACAATCTGATACACTTTGACCCTAGATTTTTACTTGTCAAATTCATATTAGATCTGTGAATTCTTGCCATTGTTGAGATGTTGGGATCTTTATACTCTTCAGTTTCCTATAGCTTTCATCAGCCTCTATGTACTTAGCAAAGTTTGGCTTTACTATGAACATATGCTTAATTTCATTCTCCAAAAAGAACAAATTCTCAAAATATTGAAGTATTACTTTGCCACTTGGAGACCCTTGTGGCAAAGGCTTTTTAGCCTGCTCCTTAGCATGGGCTCTAATTTTCTGATCATAATCCTTCTATGGCATTAAATTTTCATTTAATGCATGAATATCTGGAAGTCCTGCTTCTAACAGCAAGTCATATTTGGTCTTGAATTTACTGATTGATATGTTCATATTATCACATTTTTCTTCCAGATTTTTCATAATATTTCTCTTTGTTAGGACCTTTTTGATTTCAAGGATAGCCTCTATCCTGTCTAGAATCTTCAAATCTTCTAATTCCTCCCTGTTTTTACTGTTCAAGAATGATATGAGTTGGATTGCTTGTGGAGGTTTATTGCCAAGTTCCTTCTTTGTTTTATCAATTTATGCTAAGGCAGCTTGTAGCAGATCTTTTTGCTCATATATTATCTGAATAGAAGGCCATTGTGAGTGAATGCCTTCAGTGATTTTTTTCCACAAATGATTTTTTATGTAGGCAACTTGTTCATTAAGATTAACCTACTATTGAATAATTTTCACCTGTTCCTGTAATCTAGTAGCCCTCTATTCATGTCCTTTGGAAGTGATCAAGGCATCTCTGTTAGATGCTTCCAGATTTTTGATGGTGCCTTTTAAACTGAGTATTTCTTGATCTTTTATGGACATGTCTTCCATAGCCTTGATTATTGCAGTTGTTTCTCCTACTGTGTTTATCTATGATGTCGATGAAGAAGTGGCAGAGATGTCTTTAGAAGTAATTGACACTGCAGTTGCCAATACTCCTTGCGGTGCCAAATGTTCTACCAATGTCAAGGGAAAAATTGTACTTACAGTTGGGATAACTGTAGGAATGGAAGCTTGTTGAGCTTTCTTCAAATTCTCATTTTCTTGCATGAAAGCTTCTATTTGGCTTTCCATTTCCTTTATTTGGGCTGTCATCTTTAGAACAAGATGTTTTAATTCATCATTCTCTTTTTTTTGTTGAAGGATTTCCTTTGCCTGGGGATTTTCACTTTGAGGCAATTTTAGTTGTCTCCTAAGAGCTGCTATGTCTTCATTTTTCTATTTGATTATGGCCTTTGCACCTTCAATGTTTTCTGGGTCAACTCCCGCTTTAATTACTGTATCTTCCAATGCTTTGGTTCTTAAGCCATTGGCATACAATGATTCTTTATCCAATTTCATTTGATTCTGAAGGTTTATCAATGTTTTTTCAAGCTTAATAGAATTCATAGTCTTGTTGACTATTTTGGAATATAGCATCTCTGTATTGCTCCTGTGGAATTCTATTTGGTCCAATTCATGGATAGCATCTGCATCAACTTCCAGGTCTGTCTTTGAGTAATCTACAATTGTTTTTGGATCAGCCATTGTGGGCTTCAGAAATGACATAACCAATTTGTTTGAAGAGTAATCAAAAGTTGAGAGGAGTCTATCTTTATTCCCAGGCTTTTCTTTAAGGAACTTGGAATATAATTCACTTTTGATTTCTTCATTCTTTTCTCTGATTTGTCTGAACCTGATTTGAATATTTGACTTTGTGTTTTCAGGCTCTTTGGAAGAAGAGGGAATATCAACATTTGTTTGTTTATCAACCATAACAGTGTCTTTCTGATGTGCTTCAAATTGGACATTTTGAAGCTCCTTGAGTGTTTCATTTACAATTAAAGTGGCCTCATCATCAGTTTGATGGCCATTGTTATCATCAACATTAATTTCTTTGTCTCTTTCTTCATCAGTCAATTTATTTTTCTTACTGTAGGGAATCTTGAATCTCTTATCTAGAATAATTTCAGCTGTGAAACTATCTTCCTCTCTGCTTCTTTTATGAATAATTTCAGCTTCTTTGTTGACTGTAATAACGTGTGTTTGATCTACCTGTTTATCCTTTTCACTGTTTCCATGCATGCCCTATGAGTCATCATCAAAATAAAGTATTTGCCTCCCATTCCAATTTATTGGCATATTTTCCAATATTTTACTTCGTCTTTTGGAACTATGGTTTGTGATTATTTTTCTTGAGTATCTACAGTTTTACCTTTGGTTTGAGATTTTATCTTGTCTTCTATCTGAGTTTCTTTGTTTCTGCTATCTTTAATCATTTTTTCGAGAATATTTTGAGGGTTAGCAGGAGTTTTATCAGTTTTAGGATTCTCAACAGAAGATTTAGGATTTGGATTGACTGGATTATTTCCTGGCTCATTGACTGTTGTTGAATTGGTGGTTTTTATAGTACTAGATTTTGGAGCATATTTGGAATATTGAGCCACCTCATCAGTAATATCTACAATCTTTGGGCTTTGCTGCTTTTTAGGACTGGGCGGGTTTGAACTTTGTTTATTCTCTCTAGGAAGAATGTGCAAAATTTTTGTTTTAGGAGCCTCAATATTCTTTTTGTTTTGTTCTTTTTGGGTTGGAGCATTGTTCTTTATGGTAGGTTCATTGGTTTTATTGCTCCTAAGGTTGTATTGACTGTGAATTTCATTAATTGAAAATTCATAACCTTTTTTATAATCGAAGGATTCTTCAGATTCTACTGTGAATTGTTGAAGCTCAAAGAGTTCCTCGTCCTCCTGAGTGAGGAAAATGGTATTTTTTTCATCAATCCCCATAACTATGTTGATGTCTTCCTCCTTCTCAACATTGTTTTGTGAACTTTCTGCAAAGTTTTCTTGGAATGGGGTTCTTATGTTTTGATCTAGGGAAGGTTCCTTACCTTTCCCTGGGTTGTTTTTTTTTCTGTAATTGGGATTTTGGATCTGGGATCGATTCTCCCATTGTAGTTTTCTTTCGATTTAATATTAGTCTCTCAACTAATTTTTCTAGTGCTTTGGTAATGAAATCAAACTTACCATCTAAGTGAGAAGCTTCTTCTTTAATAGTAACCCTTCTTTCATTTCTCAGTCTAGCTTTCTTGGCAAGTATATTTATTTCTACACCTACAACGTTTTGTTGCATTTGTTCTAGAGTATCTGCATCCATTTCTCTAAGTTGGTAAGCCATGTCTACATCAAAACAATCAGGTAATTTGAGTAGCACGGAATATGGAGTGGGTTTAAGGTCTGTAGGAATGGCATTGTAAACACTATTATATCTGGTGCAGAAGTCTTGGACAGACTCATTTGGGGCTCTCTTAACAGCATCAAACTTAGATAGTATTTGCATAGGATTTTTCTTTTTCTCCCATTTATTTAGGAAGGCTCTATGGAATGTAGCTAGGTCTGCTATACTACCAGATCCTAAACTTTTAAACCAGGTTTTTACTTCTCCAATTAAGCTTTGTGCAAACAACCTCATTTGGACATACGATTCATCTATCTCATAGACTTCTCAAAAATCATTCATTCTAGTGGTATGTTGTTGTGCAGTAATTTGTGAAAGATTATCAAACAGTGGAATATATTTTTGGTAGTTCTGGGGCAGGTCATGGATATTTTGAGGTAAGACCAAGGGAGCATATCTGGCTGCCATGGCTTGGATTTTTGCTGAAATGGGAGGTATAATAGTAGTGGTAGGGATAGTGCTGGTTACTACAATGGATGTACTTGAAGAGCTTGGTAAAGGGGATGAAAAAGAAGTAGTATGGGTAATGGTAGTTGTAATGGGCTAGGTAAATGATGGATATACTATTTTGGGCTGTAAGGGTAGCTCAGGGATGAATGGATCAGTTGATGAACTAGAAGTGGATTGTGGATATGATGAATATATGATTGTATGGTGCCGAGGCAACTCAGGGCTTATGGGCTCTTGAGGTGAACTGACAGTAGAATCTATACAAAGTTGAATTTGATGCTAGAAAGACTGTGGTGTATAGTTGGGAAACTGGGGGTTTGAATTGAGACAAAAAATTAGCTAAATTTACAGCTTCTTCAATGTCTTTAATTTTTGTAACATTTACCCTTTTCACTGGACTTTGAATTTCAGTTTTGTCTGATTTAGTAGGAACATAAATAATTTTGTGTTTTTCACTCACATAAGAAGTAAAAACTGGATCTAAAACAATTTCCTTTAAATCAGATTCAGATTTTGTTCTAAATAGAGATTTTTCAAACTTCAAATCAAATTCAATGTGTGATAATCTTACTAATTCTTTTGGTAAAGAATTATCTCTTTTCAGGGGTACTTCAGTTTCAGAACTAACAATTTGTTTTTTCTTTTTTCCTATATGGTCCGGATTGTCTACTATATCTGGAGGATTAGGATCAGGATTGGATCTAGTGTAATCGACTTTCTTGGCAGCCATAATGTTTATTGGGTAGATACCCACAACCTTTAAACTCAATCTTAAAGTAGAAAAGATATGGCTAAAAATATTTCTTCAAGATTAAACTTAAAACTGGAGAGTGGTTAGTTCCCTAGTATGGTCGCCAGTATGTTATCACCCTAGTAATTCTCAGGTTTTGGGATATGATTTTTGTAGTTAAGAAAACCAGGGGTAACCAAGAACCTCTTTTAGAATTCATGATCTAGCCTTCCTGATTTCTGGAGAGGGATCTCTCCTAAAGATTTAACTTTGTTTTATAATTGGGTTTTAGGCTAGATATGAATGGACAATGGGACTTGTTTTGAAAGTTTGGTGGGAATAAAAAGTGTTTCAAGGTAAACCAGAGGGATCTACCAGAACATTGGGCTATGGAGTCAACTTTCTAGGCAAGCAGAGCTAGGAAATAAAACTTAAAGATGCAAATGTACTAAGGGAAGGGTAGATGACCTTCAAAGGCTTTGAATAGGCTTTGTTGATGGAATGGGTGAAATATAAACAAAAGGGCACTTAAGAATCCTTAAGTTATAGAAATCAAGATTTAAGGAGGAAATTAAACAGGGACCTAGAGCAATTAAGAATTCTATAGTCCGGTTATCAAGCAGAAAACATAATAATTCCAACTAGTTAAAAACAGGGAGCTTTTTATCACTAGTCATGTCTAAATTCTCCTAGTTGATCATTAAAGATAGAAACACATTAAAATGAATGAATGGAAAATTTTGAAAGAAAAGTAATGAAAACAAGAAAAATACTAGACTTATCTGGTCAGCACTAGAATCCTAAGTTATGATGTCTTTAATCTCAATTCCAGTCTGCTGCTTTGCTAATTGACTCACACCAACTTCAATATATCTAGCAAAATAACTATAGTAGTCTTGATAAATTTTATTCCACACTTAATAATTAGAATGATGAAGTATTTGTACAAATGAATTACTTACAAAATATGTTAAAGTTTGAGATAATGTTTCAAGGGAAAATAGGGAATATAACATAAGAAGAGGAACAACAGCAAAACAGTTTGGAAGCTGTTCTCTTTTACAAGGAAATATAGAACTGATTATCCTAATTAAAATGATTTCATGATTTGCTGTGAGCATTGCTGGCATTGGATGCTTTATCTCGTTACTCCTTATTTTTACTTTCAACCCTGATACTCTTTATCATCTGATTTTCACTGTTTTACTACTGTAATTGAAAAATAACCAATAGTAACATTCTTTTTTTACTGATACTCTTTGACAATATGATATACTTTGACCCTGAATTCTTACCCGTCAAATTCACATCAGATCTGTGAATTCTTGCCATTGTTGAGTTTTTGGGATCTTTATACTCTTCAGTTTCCTATAGCTTTCATCAGCCTCTGTGTACTTAGCAAAGTTTGGCTTTACTATGAACATATGCTTAATTTCATTCTCCAAAAAGAACAAATTCTCAAAATATTGAAGTATTACATTGCCACTTGGAGATCCTTGTGGCAAAGGCTTTTTAGCCTGCTCCTTAGCATGGGCTCTAATTTTCTGATCATAATCCTTCTATGGCATTAATTTTTTATTTAATGCATGAATATCTGGAAGTCCTGCTTCTAGCAGCAAGTCATACTTGGTCTTGAAATTACTGATTGATATGCTCATATTATCACATTTTTCTTCCAGATTGTTCATAATATTTCTCTTTGTTAGGACCTTTCTGATTTCAAGGATAGCCTCTGTCCTGTCTGGAATCTTCAAATCTTCTAATTCCTCCCTGTGTTTACTGTTAAAAAATGATATGAGTTGGATTGCTTGTGGGTGTTTATTGCCAAGTTCCTTCTTTGTTTTATCAATTTCTTCTAAGGCAGCTTGTAGAAGATATTTTTGCTCATATATTATATGAATAGAAGGCCATTTTGAGTGAATTCCTTCAGTGATTTTTGTCCACAAATGATTTTTTATGTAGGCAACTTGTTCAGTAAGATTAACCTACTGTTGAAGAATTTTCACCTGTTCCTGTAATCTAGTAGACCTTTGTTCATGTCCTTTGGAAGTGATCAAGGCATCTCTGTTAGATGCTTCCACTTTTTTTATGGTGCCTTTTAAACTAAGTATTTCTTGATCTTTTATGGACATGTCTTCCATAGCCTTGATTATTGCAGATGTTTCTCCTACTGTGTTTATCTGTGATGTCGATGAAGAAGTGGAAGAGATGTCTTTAGAAGTGATTGACACTGCAGTTGCCAATACTCCTTGTGGTGCCAAATGTTCTGCCAATGTCGAGGGAACAGTTGTACTTACAGTTGGGATAACTGTAGGAATGGAAGCTTGCTGAGCTTTCTTCCAATTTTCATTTTCTTGCATGAAAGCTTCTATTTGGCTTTCTATTTCCTTTATTTTGGCTGTCATCTTTAGAACAAGCTGTTTTAATTCATCATTCTCTGGTTTTTGTTGAAGGATTTCCTTTTCCTAGGGATTTTCACTTTGAGGCAATTTTAGTTGTCTCATAAGAGCTGCTATGTCTTCATTTTTCTGTTTGATTATGGCCTTTGCAGCTTCAATGTTTTCTGGGTCAACTCCTGCTTCAATTACTATATCTTCCAATGCTTTGACTCTTAATCCATTGGCATACAATGATGCTTTATCCAATTTCATTTGATTTTGAAGGTTGATCAATGTTTTTTCAAGCTTAATAGAATTCATAGTCTTGTTGACTATTTTGGAATCTAGCATCTCTGTATTGCTCTGGTGGAATTCTATTTGGTCCAATTCATGGACATCATCTGCATCAACTTCCAGGTCTTTCTTTGAGTAACCTGAAATTGTTTTTGGAACAACCACTGTGGGCTTCAGAAATTACATAACCAATTTGTTTGAAGAGTAATCAAAAGCTGAGAGGATTCTATCTTTATTCCCAAGATTTTCTTTAAGGAACTTGGAATATACTTCACTTTTGATTTCTTCATTCTTTTCTCTGATTTTTCTAAACTTGATTTGAATATTTGACTCTGTGTTGTCAGGTTCTTTGGAAGAAGAGGGAATATCAACATTTTTTTGTTTATCAACCATAAAAGTGTCTTTATGTTGTGTTTCAAATTGGACATTCTGAAGCTCCTTGAGTGTTTCATTTACAATTAAAGTGGCCTCATCATCAGTTTGATGGCCATTGTTATCATCAACATGAATTTATTTGTCTCTTTCTTCATCAGTCAATTTATTTTTCTTACTGTAGGGAATCTTGAATCTCTTATCTAGAATAGTTTCAGCTGTGAAACTATCTTGCTCTCTGCTTCTTTTATGAATAATTTCAACTTCTTTGTTGACTGTAATAACCTGTGTGCACCATATACTATGATCTCTGTGTAATTCTTATACAAGTACCAATCCCCTATTTTACAGCTTTCAGATAGCTGTAAAATCCTCTTTGTCTCTTCATTAATTCTAGGGGTCTATTCCTTATTCAATAAATTCATTGCAAGTACTATAAACAAGTCATTGAAGTCTGCATAGGTGTATTCCATGTTCTATTTCCTTAAAATTTATGACCAAAACACAACTGAGAGTACATTCCCTTCTAGATCTAGCTTTTGGAACTCAATAGGAATTTTTTTTCCTTGATAATATTAAAAGAGATGAAGTAGATATGAGGTATATCTAAAGACTCCTTCTTCTGGTAATCTGGACAATTGGTAGTGCATGTTTTCTGAAATGAACTTGACAAAGTTGTATACAATGGATGGAGGCTGGCCGGGACTCAAAGTAGACAGAAAACCCAAGATAGCAACATCAGTGAACTCATCACTGTTATATCCCAGTATAAATGACAACATGGAGACAATCTACCTTGTTTCACTTGGAAAGTAAAAGGTATCAAATGGAGGATTAACTTTATGGACATGGACATGAGTAGGCCAGAAAGTTTGGAAGATTTTAAATTTGGAAGCAAAATCCAAGTCCAGGTAAAGCTGAGTTAAATCCTATATTGATAATGAAGCAGTATTGGGGTCATGGTTTAGTTGCAGCATAGAGTTTATGGATTTAGCATTGATATAAAATATGACCTCCCTATCTTTATTGACAATGCACCTATGGTCTGGAAGATAATATGAATGACACAATCTGACAAAATCAGGGGCTGAATGAGTAAGGGGGACAATATACTTTGGAAAATTGGAATCCCACACAGGTATATCCTTATCATTTTTCTCTAAAGACTTTCCAAAACACCAGTTATAGACATCAAGTAAATTAAACTCAATTGAAGGGTCAAATATTTTGTAATCAAGATCAACAAGAGCACCATTTTCTTGTGGAGTAACTGGAGGTTGGACAGGCCTAACAACTTCAGTGGACACAGCCATGAGTGCAGGGGTGGGTTTATCAAGTTTGGAAGGCTTAGGGTAAGGGATTTTGGCAGAGGCTTTCTTCTGAGGTTTTGGGTCTCCTAATTTGGAAGTTACTTGTTTCTTTGTCATTTTTAGCTGAACAAAGCAAATTTAAACTGTTTGCTAAGTTCTCTTTTGGAAACAAGGGTCTTTTGAAGGATTTTTTTGGAAAAATAGGACTTTGAGCGGGGTTCTGGATAATAAAACGGATTTTTAATGCTCAGAAGAAGGCTTGGATCAATTTCAGCAATGAAAAATGATTAGGGAGTGTGTAAAACTTGCTAAAGTGGAAAGGAGGGATTTTGGGGAAAATTTGATAGAGTTTCCCCTATATGTTGGATGTTTTTTGGATTCTCTGTGCGGATAATTAAGCTAATTAAAGTAAATGGCTGGTAAAATAATGTTTTTCATTTGAAATTGAAGTTTTTTATGGACAAGATTGATGAAAAATACCTTTTAAAGGTATAATTGCAGTTGATTAAGGTTGCAGTTTCTTTCATAGTCTTCAATTATGGAAAATTGGGCTATCAGAGGGTATGGTGGCTCTCTGTGATTGAATTGTAGAGAAAATGGTCATTCAAATGATCATTGGTTCACTGGTAGGTTCGCAAATAATGAAGAAAGGCTCAGCAAAAATTTTTCACAAGTTTACAGGCGCGAATAGGTGAAATACAATGAAAACCATAAGTTTTAATGCATTAAACCTTAAGTCGAATCAAGTTTTAATTGCATTAATTGTAGGGAGCGATTTTGTATTGGGCTGGCATTTTATCGCGCGGCTCTGAAGTGGTAAGTGTTAGTTCACTTTTTGAACGCGATTCAGTCATATTGTGACACATCGACACGGAGTGGTTTGGGAAAATCACCTATATCGCGTAGATTTTATAAAACATTGATTGTGCACTTAAGTTACGTGATATAGGATATTGGTCGTCGGATCTGGCTTTCAAAAGCGAAGGGTCACAATTAAAAGAAAAGGTGTGGGGAAAAGGCTTCATCGGGTTCACTTTGGGCCGTCGGATTAATGGATTGATGATGATCGGACAGGTAATACTCAACGCGATGGGGAAAGATGGGAATGAAAGAGATTTGTCACGTTTGTTTGGAACCGTTCGATTAAATGATTTTTGAAGATCGGAGGGTTAGAATTGAGCCCGATGGGAAAAGGGATTTTATTAAGTTTTATATACAAATCAGAATTTTCCAATGAAAAATTGATCGGGAGGGGTATTAAAAAGGGATTTAACCAAGGTTAATAATTGGGGTATGGGATGTGTATCAGGGAAAAGGGTTATGAAGTTTAGTTTGAACAAAACTTCGGGTTTTCAATATTTTTTGTTTTAAACATATATTAAAACATGTTTAAGGGTTTTTTCATATATATTTTTATTATATAGTAATTAAATCAAGGTGATTTAATTACCATAGGGGGCGGGGTATTTATATAAAGATATATTTTAGCCAAAGGGGTTGTAATGTGGGGATTAAATAACTTTTGCTAAAGTTATAATACATGGGTTTTTGGGGCTATTATATAAAAATGAGTTATATAATATAGGAAAAGGTTATTTCCGTAGGGAGTTAATATATACGTTAAAGTTAATATGAAAATGGGACAAGGTATACTCAAAATACAAAAACATAACCAAGTAAATTGAAGTTTAAAAGACAATTTGCATCATATTAATCTCATCACTTTAACTTATGATATAATGTACTTTTGAGGGTTTAATGTTCTTATGTGATGATGGAAATTAGTCAAATGGGAATTATAGTGTCTTTAAGTAAAAATGAGGTTTTAATTAGGATTATTTAGGGGAATGGATGCATGAAATGGAGTAATGAGGTGGTTTTTAGGGATTAATATAGACATTTACCATTTTTAACTAATCAGCCATACAGCCTTGGGTCCGGTCCCAACAAAAGTCAAGGAAATGCCTTGAGCCTTTGTGACTGATAGTTTAGAATTTTTAATGACAATGGAAAGGGGGAGTTAGTTATTTTGTAGACCGGATGAATGATATTTACATTGAGACTTCTCACTTTCTTCTACCTACCCAACTTACCATGCTAACATTTTTTCATCCTTTGTAGTAAGGTGCATTTGAGCTAGCAACCTTTACAACATTTATTATTTCTGAAAGCAAATAAAGCTATCTAATTCTACACTTATTTCATCAATGAATCCATATTAAACTGTTGGATTCAATTATTTCTCTCACTAACTACTGAATTGTCATGATTAAACTATATGACAATTATTTATTCTCTATCTATAACATTTGAAATTGAAAAGTGACAAGTCAAGATTAAATTGTTCAACTCATCACAAACTATGGAATTTATTGACACTCTGCCATAGTCAAAAGGTAAAATTAGTGGCATTTATACTTGCATACTTTCATTTTTTTATTCATTTTTCTTTTGGGGTCTTTTATTTTTTCTAAGTCCTTTGAGTTTTCTTTTAGGACTTTTTACCCTCTTTTTGATATTTTGGTTTTTTTGACTTCTTTTACAAAATATGTGATACAACTTGCAGAAGGAAAAGTATGTACAAATTTACAAGATTATCAATAGTCAAGTCAAAATTATGAATCCTATATTTATAGGTCAATAACATCGGCTTCACTTGGGGATGGCATTTCCTAGTGAAATGTCAAGAACTCTGAGATCAGTAGCCTTATCCATTGACCTTGGTGATCCAGTAAATGTCTTCTATTTTCTGCAACCAATCATATTTATGACATCTTATACTGAAAAGCTTATGACCTTCTCTTCGGGCATCAAATTTGTAGCTAAAATATCCAATCCAATCTATACACTGACTATGAATATTTACAATGATAAAGTAAATGAATATAACTGTTAAGTGACTCTGAGGAATAGTAGTGTTTCAACATCCTACCATTTACTGGTCCTTCTTGAAGCTCAGTTCCATCCAAATTCCTGATGAAAAAGGAATTATTACCTCTATAACCATATATCACATAGGGTCCTTGCCAGAGAAATTCAAACTTCCCATGTTTACCTTTATCCTCTCTTCTTGAATCCCATCTTCAAACTTGATCTCCTATGAAAAAATCATCTTCCTTAACTCTTTTATCAAAAATCTTTTTGATCTTGTCCTGTAAAACTTGTGACTTTTGATAAACTTCATCTCTGGTTTGTTGGAGATGTATGGTTTCATTGATTCTTCTTTGAATATAATTAGTTTCCACCTGTGATTCCTGGATAATCTTCATGACTGGGACACCCAAGGAAGAAGGGAAAATTGCATCTGTACCATAAAAAATCTGATAGGGACTTTTTTGTAGTAAGTCTATCAGCCCAAAGGACATAGACTAGCTTCTTGTTCCATGTATTTTTATTGTCTTGGAGCAGTTTTTTGATGATTTTGATTAAACTTTTATTTGAGGATTCAGCCAAACCAATAGCTTGGGGATAATATGTTGTTGAATGACCTAAGGTAATATGATATTTATGGTAGAAAGAAATCATTTTTTTGGATTTGAATGCTACTGCATTGCCAGTAATAATCTTGTGTGGGAATCCAAATCTTGATAAAATATTAGTTTCTATGAATGAGATTATAACTGAATCAGTCGCTTGCCTAGTGGGAATTGCTTCTATCCACTTGGTAAAGTAATTAGTAGCAGTTAAAATCCATTTCTGTTGACCTGAAGAAGGAGGATGGATTTCACCTATGAAGTCTAACCCCCATAGTTGAAATGGTTTTTCAGTGGATATTGGTTTCATAGGTAAAGGTAACAGTTTCTTTTTACCTTCGAAAATTTGGCATTTATGGCAAGACGTAACAAACTTTTTAACATCAGAAAATAAAGATGGCCAGTAAAAACCAACACTTAGTATTTTTTCTGTAGTACTCTTCTAGTATAGATGGCCTCCATAGTCACCTGTATCTTAAATTCCAATAAAGTGCATTATTTAAGATACAAAACCTCATTGCTTTCTTCTTGATGAATCTTGCCTTGGTTTTGTCAGTCCAGGAGGAGCTTGTAAATTTGTTAGTACAAAAATTATATCAGAGTACCATGGTGAGTCTAGATAGGCCTCACTAATCAATGGAGTCACCATCTCCTCCTATTCATCTACTTGTGCAATGAAATTAATATCTAAAGCATTGCAATTTGATTCAACCATGAGTCTGGCTAAACCCTGTCCTTTAATGAGTTTAGTTGGTTTAATTTCCAGATCGTAATCCAGGATTGTGGCTATCCACTTTCCTCTCCTACTATCTAGTTCATCTTGATTCAAAATGTCCTTAACTACTGCATTAGGGACACATGCAATGATGTGTGAATGAAATATATACACTTTGAAATCTTTTATAGCTTTAACCAGAGCCAAAGCCTATTTTTCTATTATATTGTATTTCAATGGTGCATCTCTGAGGGCTTTACTAAAAAATGCAATGGGTTGTTCAAAGCCTTGATCATTTTTCTACAGAAGAACTGCAGCTATGGTGTGTTTGGATGCAAAGGAAAAGATTATGAAATCTTTTGTGTAATCTGGACTAATAAGGACTGGTGCTTTTGTTAAGGCATGTTTAATAGATTCAAAAGATTGTTTGGCCTTTATTGTCCTTTTAATTGAGGAGTCCTTTTTGAGCATATTGTTAAGATATTTTATAATTTCAGCCAGATTAGAGATGAATCTTCTTAGAAAATTGATTTTTCCCAAGAATGCTTGGACTTCTTTTATGTTCCTTGGTGGTTGAATGTTTAGAATTGCTTCAATTCTTGCAGGGTCTATTCTAATGCCTTCTTTTGAGATGATGTGACCTAACAGTTTGCCTTCTTCCAACCCAAAAAGAGCCTTTTTAGGATTAAGAGATATACCATATTTTCTACATTTGATAAAAACTTGTCTCAGGTGATCTAAGTGTTCATCATTTGTTTTTGAAAAAATGGTAATATCATCAAGATAAATAACTAAATATTCATGGATTTCCTTGGCAAAGGCAATATCCATGGCCCTTTGAAATGTAGCTCCTGCATTTTTTAATCCAAAAGGAATTTTTACATACATGAAAGTGCCCCATGGAGTAGTAAATGCAGTTTTAGTTTGGTCATCTTTATGAACTAGAATCTGATTGTAACCAGAGAAACCATCTAGTAAAGAAATTCTTGAAGAACCTGCCACCCTCTGCAAAATATGTTCCATTTTTGGCAAGGGGTAATTATCCTTCAAGGATGCTTTATTAAGATTTCTAAAGTCTATGCGTAGTCGAATTTCTCCTATTTTCTTTCTGGTAGGCACTAAATTGGATACCCAGTCAGAATATCTGACTGGTGCAATAACATGTGCATGAAACATTCTTTTAACATCCTTTTCAATTAAAGGTAACAAAACTGGATTAATCCTTTTGAGTTTCTGTTGAAAAGGTTTTTGATTTCTTTTAAAGGAATTTTGTGTTGGATTATGTCTATGTTGTAAGTTTTCAAGTCTTCATAACTCCATGCAAAGACATCCTGATATTCTTTCAAAAGTTCAATGTATTTAACCTTCTCTTCTGATGATAAGGATTTTGATAGTTTAATCATTTTTGGTTTTTCATCAGTCCCTAAGTTATACTCTTCTCTATCAGACTTAACTGTTCCATTTTTTGCCTTTTGGGCACACCATTGGAATCAAATAAGTCTTCTAGGGGAGTTAAACCTCTGGGTAAAATGTTATTCTTTAAATCAATCAAATATATTTCATCTTCTATCATTTCCTCTATATCTACTTTTTCCATTTCATCTATGTCACTCTGAGTAAATATAGTAGGCTTATTAAAATTATGTACATCTACATTATCTAAATCATCTATTTGACAGAAATTTAAATCTATATCACAAGGTGATCGATATTACAGTCATTATCGATTTGGAAATTTTGAAATTCTTGCTCATCATTCAAAAAGTGATAAATTTGCTCATCCTATGAGAAAATTTGCCAATATTTTACATTATCTGGAACAATAGGCCTGTGTTTGATTTCAGTAGTGTACTTTTGTAATGGTGAAAAAGGAAATTTACATCAGCTGGAAAATGTTGCTAAGCAATGGGCTTGTATGTTTTGTTTTCTAGGGATGATAGCAAACCTTGATTCTAACAAATCATCAAGAAAATCCAAAACTATTTCTCTATATCTTGCAAGTCTGGGATTATAAACCGATTATTCTGCATTAATTTGTTTGATAAATTATTTATAATCTCCCTTGACTATTATTCTTTTTCCTCCCATTTCTCTAATAATTTGTAAACCTAAGATTAAAGCTTCATAGTCAGCCATGTTATTGGTGCATTTGAAGTTCAATCTAAAGGCATGTCATTCAGAATGGCTTGTTTCAATATTGGTAATCCATACACCTTCTCTAGCTCAAAATTTATTAACAGATCCATCAAAATCTAAATGTTATAAAGCTTCATGACCAATATAATCATCCATTATTTTGAGTTTCTTATCAGTGAGTTTAGTTGGATTTTCATTTTGATCAGAGTTACTGAGAATAAAATAATCAAGATCAGTAGGAGTGGAATAGATTGGATAATTGGTTGGTCTATCAGCAGTACTGATCATGTACTTCATCAAGGTTTCTCTGTAAAGATTTTTGGGTTGTTCAAATACCGAGATAGTGGCATAACTCATATCAAGTTGTAGAGATCCCTGCAACTTTGCTCCCCATGAGCGAGAAAGAAGCATGCGATACTTTGGTGGGATGTCAGCTATTACAACATCCATGATCATGATTTTACCAGGATATTGGACTAGGTTTACACACAGATCTTTAATTAAACCAATACATTGGACTTTGGATGAATCAAATGAAAACAGGTCCTTATATGGTTTGGTTATGTCTAGATTCAGGGTTTCCATTATAGCTCTAGGCATTAAATTGTGGGAAGCTCCAGTATCTAGCATAGCATTGTGCAATATTTGATCATGTATAGTAAGACTTACATAAAATGGAGGTACTGACCCATTTGAATGCTTTCCATCTACATTGGGACCAAAAATTAATTCAAGCCTATCTTCATTCATGTTAATTGTATCTTCATTTTCATTCACATTCAATGCTTCAGAAATCATAGATCTATACAAGTCAGTTTTAGCTAATTCAACTAATGGAACAACTATTTTTCACTTGGATATTTCAGATTGCATTTTGAATGTTGGCTGAGATTTTATGGTTTGAATTACTTCGTCTTTTGGAACTGTGGTTTGTGATGATTTTTCTTGAGTATCTACAGTTTTACCTTTGGTTTGAGCTTTTCTCTTGTCTTCTGTCTGAGTTTCTTGGTTTCTGCTATCTTTAATCATTTTTTCAAGAATATTTTGAGGGTTAGCAAGAGTTTTATCGGTTTTAGGATTCTCAACAGAATATTTAGGATTTGGGTTGACTGGATTATTTCTTGGCTCATTGACTATTGCTGAATTGGTGGTTTTTATAGTATTATCTTTTGGAGCATCTTTGGAAGATTGCGCCACCCCATCAGTAATATCTACAATCTTTGGGCTTTGTTGCTTTTTAGGACTGGGCGGGTTTGAACTTTTTTTATTATCTCTAAGAAGAATCTGCAAAAATTTTGTTTTAGGAGCCTCAATCTTCTTTTCGTTTTATTCTTGTTGGGTTGGAGCATTGTTATTTATGGTAGGTTCATTGGTTTTCTTGCTCCTAAGGTTGTATTGACTGTGAATTTCATTAATTGAAAAATCATAACCTTGTTTATAATCGAAGTATTCTCCAGATTCTACTGTGAACTGTTGAAGCTCAAAGAGTTCCTGGTCCTCATGAGTGAGGAAAATGGTATTGTTTTCATCAATCCCCATAACTATGTTGATGTCTTCCTCCTCCTCAACATTGTTTTGTGAAATTTGTGCAAAGTTTTCTTGGAATGGGGTTCTTATGTTTTGATCTGGGGAAGGTTCCTTACCTTTCCCTGGGTTGTTGTTTTTTCTGTAATTGGGATTTCGGATCTGGGATTGATTCTCCCATTGTGGTTTTCTTTCGATTTGATCTAGTCTCTCAACTACTTTTTCTAGTGCTTTGGTAATGGAATCAAACTTACCATCTAAGTGAGAAGCTTCTTTTTTAATAGTAACCCTTCTTTCATTTCTCAGTCTGGCTTTCTTGGCAAGTATATTGATTTCTACACCTACAACGTTTTTTTGCATTTGTGCTAGAGTATCTGCATCCATTTCTCTAAGTTGGTAAGCCATATCTACATCAAAACAATCAGGGAATTTGAGTAGCACAGAATACAGAGTGGGTTTAAGGTCTGCAGGAATGGCATTGTAAACACTGTTATATATGGTGTAGAAGTATTGGACAGACTCATTCGAGGCTCTCTTAACACCATCAAACTTATATAGTATTTGCATATGATTTTTCTTTTTCTCCCATTTATTTAGGAAGGCTCTATGGAATGCAGCTAGGTCTGCTATACTATCAGCTCCTAAACTTTTAAACTAGGTTTTTACTTCTCCAATTAAGCTTTGTGCAAACAACCTCATTTGGACATCAGATTCATCTATCTCATAGACTTCCCAAAAATCATTCATTCTAGTGATATGTTGCTGTGCAGTAATTTGTGAAAGATTATCAAACAGTGGAATATCTTTTTGTTAGTTCTGGGGCATGTCATGGAGATTTTGAGGTAAGACCAAGGGAGCATATCTAGCTGCCATGGCTTGGATTTTTGCTGAACTGGGAGGTATAGTAGTAGTGGTAGGGATAGTGCTGGTTACTACAATGGATGTACTTGAAGAGCTTGGTAAAGGGGATGAAAAAGAAGTAGTATGGGTGATGGTAGTTGTAATGGGCTGGCTAAATGATGGATATACTATTTTGGGCTTCAAGGGCAGCTCAGAGATGAATGGATCAGTTGATGAACTAGCAGTGGATTGTGGATATGATGACTATATGATTCTATGGTGCAGAGGTAACTGAGGGCTTATGGGCTCTTGAGGTGAACTGACAGTAGAATCTGTAAATGATGTGGCAACATACAAAGTTGAATATGATGTTGGAAAGACTGTGGTGTATAGTTGGGAAACTGGAGGTTTGAATTGAGACAAAAAGTTAGCTAACTTAACAGCTTATTCAATGTCTTTAATTTTTGTAACATTTAACCTTTTCACTGGACTTTGACTTTCAGTTTTGTCTGATTTAGTAGGAACATAAATAATTTTGTCTTTTTCACTCACATAAGAAGTAAAAAATGGATCTAAAACAATTTCCTTTAAATCAAATTCAGATTTTGTTCTAAATAGAGATTTTTCAAACTTCAAATCAAATTCAATGTCTGATAGCTTACTAATTCTTTTGGTAAAGAATCAGCTCTTTTCAGGGGTACTTCAGTTTCAGAACTAACAATTTGTTTTTTCTTTTTTCTTATCTGGTTCGGATTGTCTACTATATCTGGAGGATTAGGATCAGGATTGGATCTAGTGTAATAGAATTTATTGGGAGCCAGAATTTTTATTGGGTAGATACCCACAACCTTTAAACTCAATCTTAAAGTAGAAAAGATATGGTTAAAAATATTTCTTCAAGATTAAACTTAAAACTGGAGAGTGGTTAGCTCACCAATATGGTTGCTAGTATGTTATCACCCTATTAATTCTCAGGTTGTGGGATGAGGATTTTTGTAGTCAAGAAAACCAGAGGTAACCAAGAACCTCTTTAAGAATTCAGGATCTATCCTTCCTGATTTCCGGAGAGGGATCTCTCCTAAAGATTTAACTTTGTTTTATAATTGGGTTTTAGGTTAGCTATGAATGGACAGTGGGACTTGTTTTGAAAGTGTGGTGGGAATAAAAAGTGTTTCAAGGTAAACCAGAGGGATCTACCAGAACATTGGGCTATGGAGTCAACTTTCTAGGCAAGCAGAGCTATGAAATAAAACTTAAAAATGCAAATGTACTAAGGGTAGGGTAGATGACCTTCAAAGGCTCTGAATAGGCTTTGATGATGGAATGGATGAAATCTAAACAAAAGGGCACTTAAGAATCCTTAAGTTACAGAAATGAAGATTTAAGGAGGGAATCAAACAGGGACCTAGAGCAATTAAGAATTCTATAGTCCGGTTATCAAGTAGAAAACATAATAATGCCAACTAGTTAAAAACAAGGAGCTTTTTATCACTAATTCTGTCTAAATACTCCTAGTTGATCATTAAATATAGAAACACATTAAAATGAATGAATGGAAACTTCTGAAAGAAAAACAATGAAAACAAGAAAAAGACTAGACTTATCTAGTCAGCACTAGAATCCTGAGTTATGATGTCTTTAATCTCAATTCCAGTCTGTTGCTTTGCTAATTGACTCACACCAACTTCAATATATCCAGCAGAATGACTATAGTAGTCTTGATAAATTTTATTCCACACTAAATACTTCGAATGATGAAGTATTTGTATAAATGAATTACTTAGAAAATATCTCAAAGTTTGAGATAATGTTTCAAGGGAAAATAGGAAATATAACATAAGAAGAGGGACAACATCAAAACAGTTTGCAAGTTGTTCTCTTTTACAAGGAAATATAGAACTGATTATCCTAATTAAAATGATTTCATGATTTTCTGTGAGCATTTCTTGCATTGGATGCTTTATCTCGTGGAAGATGGCTTGTAGATTACTTCTTCTTTTCACTTTCAACCCTGATACTCTTTATCATCCAATTTTCACTTTTTTACTGCTGTAATAGAAAAATAACCAGCAGTAACATTCTTTTTTTACTGATACTCTTTGACAATCTGATACACTTTGACCCTGAATTTTTACCCGTCAAATTCACATCAGATCTGTGAATTCTTGCCATTGTTGAGCTGTTGGGATCTTTATACTCTTCAGTTTCCTATAGCTTTCATTAGCCTTTGTGTACTTAGCAAAGTTTGGCTTTACTAAGAACATATGCTTAATTTCATTCTCCAAAAAGAAAAAATTCTCAAAATATTGAAGTATTACTTTGCCACTTGGAGATCATTGTGGCAAAGGGTTTTTAGCCTGCTCCTTATCATGGGCTCTAATTTTCTTATCGTAATCCTTCTGTGGCATTAATTTTTAATTTAACGCATGAATATCTGGAAGTCCTGCTTCTAGCAACAAGTCATACTTGGTCTTGAATTTACTAATTGATATGTTCATATTATCACATTTTTCTTCCAGATTGTTCATAATATTTCTCCTTCTTAGGACCTTTCTGATTTCAAGGATAGCCTCTGTCCTGTCTGGAATCCTCAAATCTTCTAATTCCTCCCTGTTTTTACTATTCAAGAATGATATGAGCTGGATTGCTTGTGGAGGTTTATTGCCAAGTTCCTTCTTTGTTTTATCAATTTCTGCTAAGGTAGCTTGTAGCAGATCTTTTTGCTCATATATTATCTGAATAGAAGGCCATTTTGAGTAAATGCCTTCAATGATTTTTGTCCACAAATGATTTTTATGTAGGTAACCTGTTCAGTAAGATTAACCTGCTGTTGAAGAATTTTCACCTGTACCTGTAATCTAGTAGCCCTCTATTCATGTCCTTTGGAAGTGATCCAGGCATCTCTATTAGATGCTTCCAGATTTTTGATGGTGCATTTTAAACTAAGTATTTCTTGATCTTTTATGGACATGTCTCCTACTGTGTTTATCTGTGATGTCGATGAAGAAGTGGCAGAGATGTCTTTAGAAGTAATTGACACTGCAATTGCCAATACTCCTTGCGGTGCCAAATGTTTTTCCAATGTAGAGGGAACAACTGTACTTACAGTTGGGGTAACTGTAGGAATGGAAGCTTGCTGAGCTTTCTTAAAATTTTCATTTTCTTGCATGAAAGCTTTTATTTGGCTTTCCATTTCCTTTATTTTGGCTATCATCTATAGAAAAAGTTGTTTTAATTCATCATTCTCTGTTTTTTGTTGAAGGATTTCCTTTGCCTGGGGATTTTCACTTTGAGTCAATTTTAGTTGTCTCCTGAGAGCTGCTATGTCTTCATTTTTCTGTTTGATTATGGCCTTTGCATCTTCAATGTTTTCTGGGTCAGCTCCTGCTTCAATTACTATATCTTCCAATGCTTTGATTCTTAAGCCATTTCCATACAATGATGCTTTATCCAATTTAATTTGATTCTAAAGGTTTATCAATGTTTTTTCAAGCTTAATAGAATTCATAGTCTTGTTGAATATTTTGGAATATAGCATCTCTGTATTGCTCCTATGGAATTCTATTTGGTCCAATTCATGGACAGCATCTGCATCAACTTCCAGGTCTGTCTTTGAGTAATCTGCAATTGTTTTTGGATCAGTGACTGTGGACTTCAGAAATGACATAACCAATTTGTTTGAAGAGTAATCAAAAGCTGAGAGGAGTCTATCTTTATTCCCAAGCTTTTCTTTAAGGAACTTGGAATATACTTCACTTTTGATTTCTTCATTCTTTTCTCTGATTTGTCTGAACTTGATTTGAATATTTGACTCTGTGTTGTCAGGTTCTTTGAAAGAAGAGGGAATATCAACATTTGTTTGTTTATCAAACATAACAGTGTCTTTCTGTTGTGCTTCAAATTGGACATTCTAAAGCTCCTTGAGTGTTTCATTTACAATTAAAGTGGCCTCATCATCAGTTTGATGGCCATTGTTATCATCAACATGAATTTCTTTGTCTCTTTCTTCATCATTCAATTTATTTTTCTTACTGTAGGGAATCCTGAATCTCTCATCTAGAATAGTTTCTACTTTGAAACTATCTTCCTCTCAGCTTCTTTTAAGAAGAATTTCAGCTTCTTTTTTTACTGTAATAATCTGTGTGCACCATATACTATGATCTCTGTGTAATTCTTATACAAGTACCAATACCCTGTTTTACAACTTTCAGATAGCTGTAAGATCCTCTTTGTTTCTTCATTAATTCTAGGGGTTTGTTCCTTATTCAATAAATTCATTGCAGGTACTATAAACAAGTCATTGAAGTCTGCATAGGTGTATTCCCTGTTCCATTTCCTCAAAATTGATGACGAAAACACAACTGAAAGTACATTTCCTTCTGGATCTAGCTTCTAGATCTCAATAGGAAATTTGTCTACTTGATAATATAAAAAGAGATGAAGTAGATATGAGGTATATCTAAAGACTCCTTCTTCTGGTAATCTGGACAATTGGTAGTGCATGTTTTCTGCAATGAACTTGGCAAAGTTGTATACAATAGATGGAGGCTGGCTAGGACTCAAAGTAGATAGAAAACTCAAGATAGCAACATCAGTGAGCTCATCACTGTTATATCCCAGTATAAATGACAACATGGAGACAATCTGCCTTGTTTCACTTGGAAAGTCAAAGGTATCAAATGGAGGAATAACTTTAGGGACATGGACATGAGTAGGCCAGAAAGTTTGGAAGATTTTGAATTTGGAAGAAAAATCCAAGTCCAGGTAAAGCTGAGTTAAATCCTTTATTGATAATGAAGCAGTATTGGGGTTATGGTTTAGTTGTAGCATAGAGTTTATGGATTTAGCATTGATATAAAATATGACCTCCCTATCTTTATTAACAATGCACCTCTAGTCTGGAAGATAATATGACTGACACAATCTGACAAAATCAGGGGCTGAATGAGTAAGGGGGACAATATACTTTGGAAAATTGGAATCCCACATAGGTATATCCTTATCATTTTTCTCTACATACTTGCCAAAACACCAGTTATAGACGTCAAGTAAGTTAAACTCAACTGAAGGGTGAAATATTCTGTAATCAAGATCAACAAGAGCACCATTTTCTTGTGAATTAATTGGAGGTTGGACAGGCCTAACAACTTCAGTGGACTCAACCATGAGTGCAAGGGTGGGTTTATCAAGTTTGGAAGGCTCAAGCTGAGGGATTTTTGCAGAGACTTTCTTTTGAGGTTTTGGGTCTCCTGATTTGGGGGTTACTTGTTTCTTCGTCATTTTTAGCTGAACAAAGCAAGCTTAACCTATTTGTTAAGTTCTCCATTGGAAACAAGGGGTTTTTGAAGGATTTTTCTGGCAAAATAGGACTCTGAGCGAGGTTCTGGATAATAAAATGGATTTTTAATGCTCAGAAGAAGGCTTTGATCAATTTCAACAATGAAAAATGATTAGGGAGTGTGTAAAACTTTCTAAAGTGGAAAGGAGGGATTCTGGGGAAAATTTGACAGAGTTTCCCCTGTATTTTGGATGTTTTTTGGATTCTTTGTGTGGATAATTCAGCTAATTAAAGGAAATGGTTGGTAAAATGATGTTTTTCGTTTGAAATTGAAGTTTTTTATGGAAAATATTGATGAAAAATACCTTTTAAAGGTAAAATTGCGGTCGATTAAGGTTGCAGTTGCTTTCGCAGTCTTCAATTCTGGAAGATTGGGCTATCAGAGGGTATGGTGGCTCTCTGTGATTGAATTGTAGAGAAAATGGTCGTTCAAATGATCACTGGTTCGCTGGTAGGTTTGCAAATAATGAAAGAAGGCTCAACAAAGGTTTTTCACAAGTTTACAGGCGTGAATAGGTGAAATACAATGAAAACCATAAGTTTTAATGCATTAAACCTTAAGTCGAATCAAGTTTTAATTGCATTAATTGTAGGGAGTGGTTTTGTATTGGGTTGGCGGTTTATCGCATGGCTTTGAAGAGGTAAGTGGTAATTCACTTTTTGAACGCGATTCAATCATATTGTGACACGTCGACACGGAGTGGTTTGGGAAAACCAACTATATCGCGCAGAATTTATAAAACATTGATCGAGAACTTAAGTTGCGCGATATAGGATATTGGCCGTCGGATCTGGATTTCAAAAGCGAAGGGTCACAATTAAAAGAAAAGGTGGGGGGAAAAGGCTTCATCAAGTTCACTTTTGGCCATCGGATTAATGGACTGATGATGATCGAACGGGTAATACTCAACGCGATGGGGAAAGATGGGAATGAAAGAGATTTTTCATGTTTGTTTGGAACTGTTGGATTAAATGATTTTTGAAGATCGGAGGGTTAGAATTGAGCCTGATGGGAAAAGGGATTTTACTGAGTTTTATATACAAATCAAACTTTTCCAATGAAAAATTGATCGAGAGGGGCATTAAAAAGGATTTAACCAAGGTTAATAATTGGGGTATGGGATGTGTATCGGGGAAAAGGGTTGTTTTATAATTTTAACCATAGATTAAGGGACAAGGGAAAGGGTTACAAAGTTTAGTTTGAACGAAACTTCGAGTTTTCAATATTTTTTGTTTTAAACATATATTAAAACATGTTTAAGGGTTTTTTCATATATATTTTTATTACATAGTAATTAAATCAAAGTGATTTAATTTTTTTTCCATGAGGGGAAAGCTCACTGGAAACCCGGGCGTACTTCCCCAGAATTTCTGGATGGTACACGCAGTAAACCGTTCGGCGGAATTTCGGCGCCTGACCCCAAAGAACTCAAGGATCGAACCCGTGACCTCCCTCAACGGAGAGGACCACGTATTGGCTCACTACCACTTGAGCTAACCCTTGGGGCTTCAAAGTGATTTACTTACAATAGGGAGCGGGGTATTTATATAAAGATATATTTTAGCCAAAGGGGTTATAATGTGGGTATTTTATTTAAGCATGTGGGGATTAAATAACTTTGGCTAAAGTTATAATACATGGGTTTTTGGAGCTATTATATAGAAAGGATTTATATAATATAGGAAAAGGTTATTTCTATAGGGAGTTAATATATAATTTAATGTTAATATGAAAATGGGACAAGGTATACTCAAAATACATAAACATAACCAAGTAAAGTGAAGTTTAAAAGACAATTTGCATCATATTAATCTCATCACTTTAACTTATGATATAATGTACTTTTGAGGGTTTAATGTTCTTATGTGATGATGGAAATTAGTCAATGGGAATTATAGTGTCTTTAAGTAAAAATGAGGTTTTACTTAGGATTATTTAGGGGAATGGATGAATGAAATGGAGTAATGAGGTGGTTTTTAGAGATTAATATAGACATTTACCATTTTTAACTAATCAACCATAGAGCCTTGGGTCCGGTCCAAAAAAAATTCAAGGAAATGCCTTGAGCCTTTGTGACTGATATTTTAGAATGTTTAATGACTATGGGAAGGGGGAGTTAGTTATTTTGCAGCCCTGATGAATGATATTTACATTGAGACTTCTCACTTTCTTCTACCTACCCAACTTAACATGCTAACATTTTTTCTTCCTTTGTAGTAAGGTGCATTTGAGCTAGCAACCTTTACAACATTTATTCTTTCTGAAATCAAATAAAGCTATCTAATTCTACACTTATTTCATCCATGAATCCAGATTAAACTATTGGATTCAATTATTTCTCTAACTAACTACTGAATTGTCATGATTAAACTATATGACAATTCTTTATTCTCTATCTATAACATTTGAAATTGAAAAGTGACAAGTTAAGATTAAATTGTTCAACTCATCACACACTATGGCATTTATTGACACTCTGCCATAGTCAAAAGGTAAAAGTAGTGGCATTTATACTTGCACACTTTCATTTTTTTATTCATTTTTCTTTTGGGGTCTTTTATTTTTTCTAAGTCCTTTGATTTTTCTTTTAGGACTTTTTACCCTCTTTTTGATTTTTGGATTTTTTTGACTTTTTTGCAAAATATGTGGATACAAATTGCAGAAGGCAAAGTATGTATAGATTTACAAGATTATCAATAGTCAAGTCAAAATTATGAATCCTATATTTATAGGTCACTAACATCGGCTTCACTTGGGGATGGGATTTCCTAGTGAAATGTCAAGAACTCTGAGATCAGTAGCCTTATCCATTGACCTTGGTGATCCTGTAAATGTCTTTTATTTTCTGCAACCAGTCATATTTATGACATCTTATACTGCAAAGCTTAGGGCCTTCTCTTCGAGCTTCAACTTTGTAGCTAAAATATCCAATCCAATCTACACACTGACTATGAATATTTAAAATGATAAAGTAAATGAATCTAACTGTTAAGTGACTCTGAGGAATAGTAGTGTTTCAACATCCTACCATTCACCGGTCCTTCTTGAAGCTCAGTTCCATCCAAATTCCTGATGAAAAAAGGAATTATTACCTCTGTAACCATATATCACATAGGGTCGTTGCCATAGAAAGTCAAAATTCCCATGTTTACCTTTATCCTCTCTTCTTGAATCCCATATTAAAACTTGATCTCCTATGAATAAATCATTGTCCTTAACTCTTTTATCAAAAATCTTTTTGATCTTGTCTTGTAAAACTTGTGACTTTTCATAAACTTCATCTCTGGTTTGTTGGAGATGTATGGTTTCATTGATTCTTCTTTGAATATCATTAGTTTCCACCTATGATTCCTGGATAATCTTCATGACTTGGACACTCAAGGAAAAAGGGAAAACTCCATCTGTACCATAAAAAATTTGATAGGGTGAAGTTACTATAGACTTTTTTGTAGTAAGTCTATCAGCCCAAAGGACATAGACTAGCTTCTTGTTCCATGTATTTTTATTGTCTTGGAGCAGTTTTTTGATGATGTTGATTAAAATTTTATTTGAGGATTCAACCAAACCATTACCTTGGGGATAATATGCTATGGAATGACCTAAGGTAGTATGGTATTTATGGCAGAAAGAAATCATTTTTTTGGATTTGAATGTTGTTGCATTGCCAATAATAATCTTGTGTGGGCATCCAAATCTTGATAAAATATTACTTTCTATGAATGAGATTATAACTGAATCAGTGGCTTGCCTAGTGGGAATTGCTTCTATCCACTTGGTAAAGTAATTAGTAGAAGTTAAAATCCATTCGTGTTGACCTGAACATGGAGGATGGATTTCACCTATGAAGTCTAACCCCCATAGTTGAAATGGTTTTTCAGTGGATATTGGTTTCAGAGGTAAAGGTAACATTTTCTTTTTACCTTCAAAAATTTGGCATTTATGGCAAGAGGTAACAAAATTTTTAACATCAGAAAATAAAGATGGCAAGTAAAAACCAACACTTAGTATTTTTTCTGTAGTACTCTTCCAGTATAGATGGCTTCCACAGTCACCTGCATGAAATTCCTCAAGGATTTTGTCAGCCTCAAATTTTAAAAAACAATTTAGTAAAATCCCAGTACTTTCTTTCCAATAAAGTGCATTATTTAAGATACATAACCTCATTGCTTTCTGCTTAATGAATCTTTCCATGGTTTTTGTCAGTCCAGGAGGAGCTTGTAAATTTGTTAGTACAAAGATTATATCAGAGTACCATGGTGAGTCTAGATATGTTAAGTCCCTATATTAATAGTGTAGCCCCTTATTATGTTAGTGTATCCCCCCTTATTGTTATTATTGTACCCCTGTAACCCCCATATTGTTATTATTGTGCCCTTACATTATTATTGTTAGGTTGGCTAGGATTACATTGTGGCCCCACTAGGATTATATTGTGGCCCCATGGACTCCTATATATAGAAGGAGGTTTTGTTAATTTGTATCATCCAAGAATTATTCATTTACGTAATGTATTGGAGGTTTCCCTCTTGAAGTGGCTTATTTCTAAGGCGTTGATATCTCTTTTCTTCTATTTTTGGAGCTGGTTACACAACATTTGGTATCAGAGCTGTGGATTCTAGGGTTTCGCTGCTCCAAACAGGTCATCGTAGAACGTTCGCTATAACACTTTTTCTACAAAGTTTCAGAAGCTGAAATTTTTAGGGTGCGAAGCCAAAATCCTGAGGAAGATTTTCTAAAAATTTCAAAGCTTGGTTCGCAATATTTTTAGAGATATCATCTATCAAAGTTAGGTCGTTTTTCAGGCTCCTAAACAGGTCATTGTAGCATTTACACTATAACTGTTTGTGTATGAAGGTTCAGAATCAAAAATTTGTATGGTACGAAGCTGAAATCCTGAGGAAACTTGTCAAAAAATTTCAAAGCTTATTTCGCAATATTTTTTGAGATATGATCT
This sequence comes from Pinus albicaulis, assembly GCA_034641835.2. NCBI lineage: Eukaryota > Viridiplantae > Streptophyta > Pinopsida > Pinales > Pinaceae > Pinus > Pinus albicaulis. Next base: position 1,357,657,022 of record CM076584.1, on the reverse strand, counting down.
GTGGAAGGTAGTGCTTTTTTAGGCTCCTGAACTTCATCTCAAAGAGGTGATCGTGGGAAAATTTCAATAAATATCTCTCTGGGCATCGGATTGGAGTACCGTAAAAAGTGTTCACAAGTAAACGGACTTTAGTTTCTTTGCTATAAATTTTAGAGACAAAGGACGAAACAGTGACACGTGGCAAGTCATACAAGTTTTCTCTACTGAACCAGTGCAAAATTAGGTCATTGTGGGAGATTGGACACAACTTTGTCTTGGAGAATCAAAATCAGGTCAGACCTGTGGCATTAGAAAGATAATTTAGAGGGCTAATTTGGTACCGAAATTCAAATATTGAAGTGCTGAAATCACAGAGATAATCTAATTTCAATATCGAGCTCCTTAGAAGCAAGAAAAATGTGTGTATTTGTTTTTTTAAATTACATAACGTTTGTTTGAAAAAGCAGTTTGAAGTGATTCCAAGGGAATATTGAAGAATATTTATCAACATTGGGTTATATAATGCCTCCAAAAAATAATTCCATATCCATTAAGCCCTCAGAAATCTATACAATGGTGCCTGAAGAGGAAGAATTGCAGTATGAGATATCAAAATTACGGTACCAAGTGCAACAAGTTTTGATCTTACGAAGAGCAATCGAAGATGAAATAGATGGTTTAAAATCAGAAATGGAGGCTAATTTGGATGGTTTGAAGGATCAAATAATAGCTAATATGGATGATAAATTAGTGGAAGATCACAACGAGCATCAACAACAAGTTCTCCAACTCTCAAAGGATAACCCAACTTTGGTGCAGAATCTAATGAAACAACAGGAAGATCAACATCACATCGAAAGAAGTTATGAAGCAGTCATAGAAACAAGAACTCGACAAGTACGATCAATTTCAGAGTATCTCTACAAGTGGAAGAACTTTCCTGTAGAATATTCACATGGGAGGATGAGAATTTTATACAGAAGCATCAAGAAATAATCAAGCGTTGAGGACAACACTTGTTTGAAGGAGAGGGGCATGTTAAGTCCCTATATTAATAGTGTAGCCCATTATTATGTTAGTGTAGCCCCCCTTATTGTTATTATTGTACCCCTGTAACCCCCATATTGTTATTATTGTGCCCTTACATTATTATTGTTAGGTCGGCTAGGATTACATTGTGGCCCCACTAGGATTATATTGTGGCCCCATGGACTCCTATATATAGAAGGAGGTTTTGTTCATTTGTATCATCCAAGAATTGTTCATTTACGTAATGTATTGGAGGTTTCCCCCTCAAAGTGGCTTATTTCTAAGGCATTGATATCTCTTTTCTTCTATTTTTGGAGCTGGTTACACAACAAGATAGGCCTCACTGATCAATGGAGTCGCCATCTCCTCCTGTTCATCTACTTGAGCAATGAAATTAATATCTAAATCATTGCAATTTGATTCAGCCATCAGTCTGGCTAAACCCTGTCCTTTAATGATTTTAGTTGGTTTAATTTCCAAATCGTACTCTAGGATTGTGGCTATCCACTTTCCTCTCCTACTATCTGGTCCATCTTGAGTCAAAATGTCTTTAACTACTGCATTAGGGACATATGAAATGATGTGTGAATGAAGTATATACACTCTGAAATCTTTGATAGCTTTAACGAGAGCCAAAGCCTATTTTTCTATTATATTTTATTTCAGTGGTGCATCTCCGAGGGATTTACTAAAAAATGCAATGGGATGTTCAAAGCCTTTATCATTTTTCTGCAGAAGAACTGCAGCTATGGTGTGTTCGGATGCAAAGGAAAAGATTATGAAATCTTTTGTGTAATTTGGACTGATAAGGACTGGTGCTTTTGTTAAGGCTTGTTTAATAGATTCAAAAGATTGTTTGGCCTTTATTGTCCATTTAATTGAGGAGTCCTTTTTGAGCATATTGTTAAGATATTTTATAATTTCAGCCAGATTAGAGATGAATCTTCTTAGAAAATTGATTTTTCCCAAGAATTCTTGGAGTTCTTTTATGTTCCTTGGTGGTTGAATGTTTAGAATTGCTTCAATTCTTGTAGGTTCTATTCTAATTCCTTCTTTTGAGATGATGTGACCTAACAGTTTTCCTTCTTCTAGCCCAAAAAGAGTCTTTTTAGGATTAAGAGATATACCATATTTTCTACATTTGATAAAAACTTGTCTCAGGTGATCTAAGTGTTCATCATATGTTTTTGAAAAAATAGTAATATCATCAAGATAAATAATGAAAAATTCATGGATTTCCTTGGCAAAGTCAATATCCATGGCCCTTTGAAATGTAGCTCCTACATTTTTTAATCCAAAAGGCATTTTTACATACATGAAAGTGCCCCATGGAGTAGTAAATGCAGTTTTAGTTTGGTCATCTTTATGAACTAGAATCTGATTGTAACCAGAGAAACCATCTAGTAAAGAAATTATTGAAGAACCTGCCACCCTCTGCAAAATATGATCCATTTTTGGCAAGGGGTAATTATCCTTCAAGGATGCTTTATTAAGATTTCTAAAGTCTATGCATAGTCGAATTTCTCCTGTTTTCTTTCTGGTAGGCACTAAATTAGATACCCAGTCAGAATATCTGATTGGTGCAATTATCTGTGCATCAAAAATTCTTTTAACTTCTTTTTCGATTAAAAGTAACAAAACTGGATTAATCCTTCTGAGTTTCTATTGAAAAGGTTTTTGATTTTCTTTTAAAGGAATTTTATGTTGGATTATGTTTGTGTTGTAAGTTTTCAAGTCTTCGTAACTCCATGCAAAGACATCCTGATATTATTTGAAAAGTTCAATGTATTTAACCTTCTCTTCTGATGATAAGGATTTTGATAGTTTAATCATTTTTGGTTTTTCATCAGTCCCTAAGTTATACTCTTCTATATCAGACTTAACTGATTCCATTTTTGGCCTTTTGGGCACATCATTGGAATCAATTAAGTCTTCTAGGGGAGTTAAACCTCTGGGTAAAATCTTATTCTTTAAATCAATCAAATCTATTTCATCTTATATCAATTCCTCTATATCTACTTTTTCCATTTCATCTATGTCACTCTGAGTAAATATAGTAGGCTTATTCAAATTATGTACATCTAAATTATCTAAATCATCTATTTGACAGAAATTTAAATCTATATCACAAGGTGATCTATATTACAGTCATTATCGATTTGGCAATTTTGAAATTCTTGCTCATTGTTCAAAAAGTGATAAATTTGCTCATCCTATGAGAAAATTTGCCAATATTTCACATTATCTAGAACAATAGGCCTGTGTTTGATTTCAGCAGTGTACTTTTTTAATGGTGAAAAAGGAAATTTACAACTGTTGGCAAAGGTTGCTAAGCAATGGGCTTATATGTTTTTTTTTTCTAGGGATGATAACAAACTTTGATTCTAACAAATCATCAAGCAAATCCAAAACTGTTTCTCTGTATCTTGCAAGTCTGGGATTATAAACAGAGTATTCTGCATTAATTTTTTTGATAACTAACTAAGAATCTCCCATGACTATTATTCTTTTTCTTCCCATTTCTCTAATAATTTGCAAACCTAATATTAAAGCTTCGTATTCAACCATATTATTGGTGCATTTGAAGTTCAATCTAAAGCCATGTCCTTCGGAATGGATTTTTTCAATATTGGTAATCCATACACCTACTCCAGCTCCAAATTTATTAACAGATCTATCAGAATATAAATTCCATAAAGCTTCATGACCAATATAATCATCCATTATTTTGAGTTTCTTATCAGTGAGTTCAGTTGGATTTTCATTTTGATCAGAGTTACTGAGAATAAAGGAATCAAGATCAGTAGGAGTGGAATAGATTGGATAATTTTTGGGTTTGTCAGCAGTATTGATCATGTACTTCATCAAGGTTTCTCTGTAAATATTTTTGGGTTGTCCAAATACCGAGATAGTGGCATAACTCATATCAAGTTGTAGAGATCCCTGCAACTTTTCTCCCCATGAGTGATAAAGGAGCATGCCATACTTTGGTGGGATATCAGCTACTACAACATCCATGATCATGCTTTTACCAGGATATTGGACTAGGTTTACACACAGATCTTTAATTAAACCAATACATTGGACTTTGGATGAATCAAATGAAAATAGGTCCTTATATGGTCTAGTTATGTCTAGATTCAGGGTTTCCATTATAGCTCTAGGAATTAAATTGTGGGAAGCTCCAGTATCTAGCATAGCATTGTGCAATATTTGATCATGTATAGTAAGACTTACATAAAATGGAGGTACTGACCCATCTGAATGCTTTCCATCTACATTGGGACCAAAAATTAATTCAATCCTATCTTCATTCATGTTAATTGTATCTTCATTTTCATTCACATTCAATGCTTCAGAAATCATAGATCTATACAAGTCATTTTTAGCTAATTAAACTAATGGAATAACTATATTTAACTTGGATATTTCAGATTGCATGTTGAATGTTGGCTGAGATTTGATGGTTTGAATTACTTCGTCTTTTGGAACTGTGGTTTGTTATGATTTTTCTTGAGTATCTACAGTTTTACCTTTGGTTTGAGCTTTTCTATTGTCTTCTGTCTGAGTTTCTTGGTTTCTGTTATATTTAATCATTTTTTCAAGAATAGTTTGAGGGTTAGCAGGAGTTTTATCAGTTTTAGGATTCTCAACAGAAGATTTAGGATTTGGGTTGATTGGATTCTTTCTTGGCTCATTGATTTTTGTTGAATTAGTGGTTTTTATAGTATTAGCTTTTGGAGCATATTTGGAAGATTGAGCCACCTCATCAGTAATATCTAAAATATTTGGGCTTTGCTGCTTTTTAGGACTGGGCGGGTTTGAACCTTGTTTATTCTCTCTAGGAAGAATTTGCAAAAAAATTGTTTTATGAGCCTCGGTCTTCTTTTTGTTTTGTTCTTGTTGGGTTGGAGCATTGTTCTTTATGGTAGGTTCATTGGTTTTCTTGCTCCTAAGGCTGTATTGACTGTGAATTTCATTAATTGAAAAATCATAACCTTGTTTATAATCGAAGGATTCTCTAGATTATACTGTGAACTATTGAAGCTCAAAGAGTTCCTGGTCCTCCTGAGTGAGGAAAATGGTATTCTTTTCTTCAATCCCCATAACTATGTTGATGTCTTCCTCCTCCTCAACATTTTTTTGTGAACTTTCTGTAAATTTTTCTTGGAATGGGGTTCTTATGCTTTAATCTAGGGAAGGTTCCTTACCTTTCCCTGGGTTGTTGTTTTTTCTGTAATTGGGATTCCGGATCTGGGATTGATTCTCCCATTATGGTTTTCTTTCGATTTGATCTAGTCTCTCAACTATTTTTTCTAGTGCTTTGGTAATGAAATCAAACTTACCATCTAAGTGAGAAGCTTCTTCTTTAATAGTAACCCTTTTTTCATTTCTCATTCTGGCTTTCTTGGCAAGTATATTGATTTCTACACCTACAATGTTTTGTTGCATTTGTTCTAGAGTGTCTGCATCCATTTCTCTAAGTTGGTAAGCGATGTCTACATCAAAACAATCAGGGAATTTGAGTAGCACAGAATACGGAGTGGGTTTAAGGTCTGCATGAATGGCGTTGTAAACACTGTTATATCTGGTGTAGAAGTCTTGGACAGACTCATTTGGGGCTCTCTTAACAGCATGAAACTCAGATAGTATTTGCATAGGATTTTTCTTTTTCTCCCATTTATTTAGGAAGGCTCTATGGAATGAAGCTAGGTCTACTATACTATCAGCTCCTAAACTTTTAAACCAGGTTTTTACTTCTCTAATTAAGCTTTGTGCAAACAACCTCATTTGGACATCAGATTAATCTATCTCATAGACTTCCCAAAAATCATTCATTCTAGTGATATGTTGTTGTTCAGTAATTTGTGAAAGATTATCAAATAGTGGAATATATTTTTGGTAGTTCTGGGGCATGTCATGGAGATTTTGAGGTAAGACCAAGGGAGCAAATCTGGCTGCCATGGCTTGGATTTTTGCTAAACTGGGAGGTACAGTAGTAGTGGTAGGGATAGTGTTGGTTACTACAATGGATGTACTTGAAGAGCTTGGTAAAGGGGATGAAAAATAAGTAGTATGGGTAATGGTAGTTGTAATGGGATGGGTAAATGATGGATATACTATTTTGGGCTGCAAGGGTAGCTCAGGGATGAATGGATTAGTTGATGAACTAGCAGTGGATTGTGGATATGATGAATATATGATTCTATGGTGCAGAGGCAACCGAGGGCTTATGGGCCCTTGAGGTGAACTGACAGTAGAATCTATAAATGATGTGGCAGCATACAGAGTTGAATCTAATGCTGGAAAGACTGTGGTGTATAGTTGGGAAACTGGAGGTTTGAATTGAGACAAAAAATTAGCTAACTTAACAACTTCTTCAATGTCTTTAATTTTTGTAACATTTACCCTTTTCATTGGACTTTGACTTTCAGTTTTGTCTGATTTAGTAGGAACAAAAATAATTTTGTGTTTTTCACTCACATAAGAAGTAAAAACTGGATCTAAAACAATTTCCTTTAAATCAGATTTAGATTTTTTTCTAAATAGAGATTTTTCAAACTTCAAATCAAATTCAATGTCTGATAAGCTTACTAATTCTTTTGATAAAGAATCACCTCTTTTCATGGGTACTTCAGTTTCAAAACTAACAATTTGTTTTTTCTTTTTTCCTATCTGGTCCGGATTTTCTACTATATCTGGAGGATTAGGATCAGGAGTGGATCTAGTGTAATAGACTTTCTTGGGAGCCATAATTTTTATTGGGTAGATACCCACAACCTTTAAACTCAATCTTAAAGTAGAAAATATATGGTTAAAAATATTTCTTCAAGATTAAACTTAAAAATGGAGAGTGGTTAGTTCCCTAGTATGGTCGCCAGTATGTTATCACCCTATTAATTCTCAGGTTGTGGGATGAGGATTTTTGTAGTTAATAAAACCAGGGGCAACCAAGAACCTCTTTAAGAATTCAGGATCTAGCCTTCCTGATTTCCGGAGAGGGATCTCTCCTAAAGATTTAACTTTGTTTTATAATTAGGTTTTAGGCTAGCGATGAATGGATAGTGGGACTCGTTTTGAAAGTGTGGTGGGAATAAAAAGTGTTTCAAGGTAAACTAGAGGGATCTACCAAAGCATTGGGCTATGGAGTCAACTTTTTAGGCAAGTAGAGCTAGGAAATAAAACATAAAGATGAAAATGTACTAAGGGCAGGGTATATGACCTTCAAAGGCTTTGAATAGGCTTTGTTGATGGAATGGGTGAAATATGAACAAAAGGGCACTTAAGAATCCTTAAGTTACAGAAATGAAGATTTAAGGAGGGAATCAAATAGGGACCTAGAGAAATTAAGAATTCTATAGTCCGGTTATCAAGCAGAAAATATAATAATGCCAGCTAGTTAAAAACAAGGAGCTTTTTATCACTAATCCTGTCTAAATTCTCCTAGTTGATCATTAAAGATAGAAACACATTAAAATGAATAAACGAAAACTTTTGAAAGAAAAACAATGAAAACAAGAAAAAGACTAGACTTATATGGTCAACACTGGAATCATGAGTTATGATGTCTTTAATCTCAATTCTAGTCTTCTGCTTTGCTAATTGACTGACACCAACTTCAATATATCCAGCAAAATTACTATAGTAGTCTTAATAATTATTTTAAAATATTAAGAAATTAAAATATTAAATATAATATAATATTATAGACTTTGGTCGGCTCTTTTCTTGAAATCTACTTCTACCTCTATTTATGGTCTAGGTCTTTTTTCTCTCAGTTTCTTCATTCAAGAAAGTCCCGATGATGGATCCCCGTTGGGATTCAAAACGTCGACACTCTTTCTCTAGCAATGTGGATAATCTGGAAAGCTTTTTAAAAAATGATCACCACATGAGTTTAAATACCAAATATAGAACTACTTATCCTAATTAAAATGATTTCATGATTTGCTGTGAGCATTGCTGGCATTAGATGCTTTATCTCATGGAAGATGGCTTGTAGATTACTCTTTCTTTTCACTTTCAATCTTGATACTCTTTATCATCTGATTTTCACTGTTTTACTGCTGTAATTGAAAAATAACCAGCAGTAACATTTTTTTTTTACTGATACTCTTTGACAATCTGATACACTTTGACCCTGAATTTTAACCTGTCAAATTCACATCATATCTGTGAATTCTTGCCATTGTTGAGCTGTTGGGATATTTATACTCTTCAGTTTCCTATAGCTTTCATCAGCCTCTATGTACTTAGCAAATTTTGGCTTTACTATGAACATATGCTTAATTTCATTCTCCAAAAAGAACAAATTCTCAAAATATTGAAGTATTACTTTGCCACTTGGAGATCCTTGTGGCAAAGGATTTTTAGCCTGCTCCTTAGCATGGGCTCTAATTTTATGATCATAATCCTTTTGTGGCATTAATATTAGATATAATGCATGAATATATGGAAGTTCTGCTTCTAGCAGCAAGTCATACTTGGTCTTGAATTTACTGATTGATATGTTAATATTATCACATTTTTCTTCCAGATTGTTCATAATATTTCTCTTTATTAGGACCTTTTTGATTTCAAGGATAGCCTCTGTCCTGTTTGGAATCTTCAAATATTCTAATTCCTCCCTGTTTTTACTGTTCAAGAATGATATGAGCTGGATTTCTTGTGGAGGTTTATTGCCAAGTTCCTTATTTGTTTTATCAATTTATGATAAGGCATCTTGTAGCAAATATTTTTGCTCATATATTATCTGAACAGAAGGCCATTGTGAGTGAATGTTTTCAGTGATTTTTTTCCACAAATGATTTTTTATGTAGGAAACCTATTCAGTAAGATTAACCTATTGTTGAAGAATTTTCACATGTTCCTGTAATCTAGTAGCCCTCTGTTCATGTCCTTTGGAAGTGATCAAGGCATCTCTTTTATATGCTTCTATATTTTTGATGGTGCCTTTTAAACTGAGTATTTCTTGATCTTTTATGGACATGTCTTCCATAGCCTTGATTATTGCAAGTGTTTCTCCTACTGTGTTTATCTGTGATGTCGATGAAGAAGTGGCAGAGATGTCTTTAGAAGTAATTGACGCTGCAGTTGCCAATACTCCTTGCAGTGCCAAATGTTCTTCCAATGTCAAGGGAACATCTGTACTTATAGTTGGGATAACTGTAGGAATGGAAGCTTGCTAAGCTTTCTTCAAATTTTCATTTTCTTGCAAGAAAGCTTCTATTTGGCTTTCCATTTCCTTTATTTTAGCTATCATCTTTAGAACAAGTTGTTTTAATTCATCATTCTCTGTTTTTTGTTGAAGGATTTCCTTTGCCTGGGGATTTTCACTTTGAGGCAATTTTAGTTGTCTCCTGAGAGCTTTTATGTCTTCATTTTTCTGTTTGATTATGTCCTTTGTAGCTTCAATGTTTTCTAGGTCATCTCCTGCTTCAATTACTATATCTTCCAATGCTTTGATTCTTAAGCCATTGGCATACAATGATGCTTTATCCAATTTCATTTTATTTTGAAGGTTTATCAGTGTTTTTTCAAGCTTAATAGAATTCATAGTGTTGTTGACTATTTTGGAATATAGCATCTCTATATTGCTCCTATGGAATTCTATTTGGTCCAATTCATGGACAGCATCTGCATCAACTTCCAAGTTTGTCTTTGAGTAATCTACAATTTTTTTTGGATCAGCCACTGTGGGCTTCAGAAATGACATAACCAATTATTTTGAAGAGTAATCAAAAGCTTAGAGGAGTCTATCTTTATTCCCAGGATTTTATTTAAGGAACTTGGAATATACTTCACTTTTGATTTCTTCATTCTTTTCTCTAATTTGTCTGAACCTGATTTGAATATCTAACTCTGTGTTGTAAGGTTCTTTGGAAGAAGAGGGAATATCGAAATTTGTTTATTTATCAACCATAACAGTGTGTTTCTGCTGTGCTTCAAATTGGACATTCTGAATCCCCTTGAGTGTTTCATTTACAATTAAAGTGGCCTCATCATCAGTTTGATGGCCATTGTTATCATCAACATTAATTGCTTTGTCTCTTTCTTCATCAGTCAATTTATTTTTCTTACTGTAGGGAATCCTGAATCTCTTATCTAGAATAGTTTCAACTATGAAACTATCTTCCTCTCTGCTTCTTTTATGAAGAATTTCAGCTTCTTTGTTGACTGTAATAACCCGTGTTTGATCTACCTATTTATCCTTTTCACTGTTTCCATGCATGCCCTTGGAGTCATCATCAAATAAATTATTTTCCTCCCATTCTAGTTTATTGGCATATTTTTCAATATGAGGCTTGGAATCATGCAAGAAAGCAGGCAACTTGCATTTCAATCTGATTAGGCTTAAAACACCTTGAGGATTATAATTCCACATAAAGCTGTATGGGAATTTATATTCTTTCAACTTGACATTAATCTCATTTGCATCTTCTCTGTTGTTCACAATGAATGGCCCAAATTGATTTTTTAGTTTAAACTGAGTCTTTTTTCTAGAGGCCATGAAATTGACTTCATCTGCATTCAAAAGTTGCCTCAAATATTCTAGAGAAAAAATTCTTGTTTTTACAAATCTAGGCAGCTTATATGGGGCCAAGAGTGCACCATATACTCTGATCTCAGTGTAATTCTTATACAAGTACCAATCCCTTGTTTCACAACTTTCAGATAGCTGTAAGATCCTCTTTGTTTCTTCATTAATTCTAGGGGTCTGTTCCTTATTCTATAAATTCATTGCATGTACTATAAACAAGTCTTTGAAGTCTACATAAGTGTATTCCCTGTTCCATTTCCTCAAAATTGATGACGAAAACACAACTGAAAGTGCATTCCCTTCTGGATCTAGCTTCTGGAACTCAATAGGAAATTTGTCTTCTTGATAATATAAAAAGAGATGAAGTAGATATGAGGTATATCTAAGGACTCCTTCTTCTGGTAATCTGGAAAATTGGTAGTGCATGTTTTCTGCAATGAACTTGGCAAAGCTGTATACAATGGATGGAGGCTGGCCGGGACTCAAAGTAGACAGAAAACCCAAGATAGCAACATCAATGAACTCATCACTGTTATATCCCAGTATAAATGAAAACATGGAGACAATCTTCCTTGTTTCACTTGGAAAGTCAAAGGTATCAAATGGAGGATTAACTTTAGGGACATGGACATGAGTAGGCCAGAAAGTTTGGAAGATTTTGAATTTGGAAGCAAAATCCAAGTCCAGGTAAAGCTGAGTTAAATCCTCTATTGATAATGAAGCAGTATTGGGGTTATGGTTTAGTTGCAGCATAGAGTTTATGGATTCTGCATTGATATAAAATATGACCTCCCTATTTTTATTGACAATGCACCTCTGGTCTGGAAGATAATATGATTGACACAATCTGACAAAATCAGGGGTTGAATGAGTAATGGGGAAATATACTTTGGAAAATTGGAATCCCACACTGGTATATCCTTATCATTTTTCTCTACAGACTTGCCAAAACACTAGTTATACACATCAAGTAAATTAAACTAAACTGAAGGGTCAAATATTTTGTAATCAAGATAAAAAAGAACACCATTTTCTTGTGAAGTAACTAGAGGTTGGATAGGCCTAACAACTTCAGTGGACTTAGTCGTGAGTGCAGGGGTGGGTTTATCAAGTTTGGAAGGATCAGGCTGAGTTATGCAGGAGCATTAGATTCGGGAAAATACTTTGTATTTTATTAAACCTAGGGGGTCTTATGTTTTCGAGAAAATATTAATTTTATGTAAATATTAATGAGATTTTTGAGTGATTAAATGATATTTTTAATTAATTATTGTGAGAATCTATTAATGTTCCCAAATTATTTGGAGAACATGAGAGAAATTAGATTTTAGATATTTGAGAATTAATTATGAAGCCTAAGTTAGATTTGGTTTCAAATATTTTAGGGATAAAATCTAGATTGTAGGGGTGTTGAAATATTTTAGGACTTTGTTGAGTTATTAAAGGGATTTGAACCTAAATTGGTTCATCCAAAATTTGTATAAATTAATAAGCCTTAAAGGCAAAATAGATCAGAGAGAATAGAAGAGAGGTAGGAGACATGAATTAGAAGAAGACAAACAAAGTTTTGTTTGTCAAGCCTTCGGGCAATTGTAAAAGGGCCAATGATTGAAAACCAGGCCAGGAACAAAGATTTTTGTAAGTATTTTCATTTGTTAATATGAAAGTGTGTTTTCAGAATCATATGAGTTGATTTCTATTATTGGATTTGAGGTGAGATTCTACATATGATTTGGGAAGTTGATGTTTAAATTAATTTCTTGATTTAAAACCAAGAAAGTTTACATATGAATCTGTGTAGATATATATATATATTGGGTGGATCAATCATTTGTAAGATCGATACACATGTGAAAGACTGAAATCGAATTTCAATTCAAGTTTGAAACCCATATAATACAGTGGAATTGGATTGATAGACCGAAGATTTAATTAAATAGAGGTTAAAACTCTGTTTTCCAGAATGATGAAATCAAATGTAATTGAATGAAGTCATGAAAGTAGATGATGAGGTTCAGGTTGAATCACATCTGAAAACTTTTGTATTTATGATTTATAGATCAAAACTACAAAAATTGGATGAGGAAGTTGAATAATCTTCGTGGTGATTGAATGTCAATGAAGGTTCGAAGAAGTGGTCGAAGGTTCTGTTCTCCAAATGAATTGGTCGAAAGTTCCATGCCCGAATCATGAGAACAACGATGTCAAATGCGAGTCGATTAATCAATTGACATATAAATTGAAGTTCGAAATAAAATACGGGTTAAATTGTGTTGATGTATTACATGCTGCAGGTTAGAAGACACACAAGCTGACTGTGTTATGAGTTTGATGCGTGATGTAGGTATAAAAGAATTTGAATGAACTTTTGTATGAAAGGCGCAGAGTTAATGTTTGAAATTTGTTGATAAGGCATGAGTTTTTGCGATGAACCAGTAAACAAGTCAATAATTGCGTTGCAAATTAAATGGAAGCCGTGTAGTAATATTTTCCAGCAAACATGAGAACATGGAAACTTAAAATTCTGTTGAATTGCAGTGTTGGGATCAATGGCACAAGCAGACCATATGTTACACCATTTTTTGGTCATCTAACCTACTATCATTAGATGGACCCAAGTACACCATGTAAGACCAATTTTACCCCAAGTAAAATTGCTTTCAGTATGTAAAATAACTTAATAAAACACATTTATTAGGTTGTTTATGGTCTAAACAGGAAACCCCAAAAGGAAATATTAAACAAACCTATATTTGTTTGATTTTCCTCAAGGAATAATTAATTAAACAATAATTTAATTATTATTCTTGGTCAGTGTTTAATCAAAATAAATTAATTAGATAAATCTTTATTTATCTTATTATTTTCTAGGAATAATTATTTAAATCTTACTTAATAATATTCCTTGTTAAATATGACTAAATCACTCCATAAATAATTAAATAAATCATTATTTATTTAATTATCATTCAACCACTTCCTTAAAATGATAAATAAATCATTTATTTATTTATTATTTACAAATAAAGGGATTTGACCCAAGCCAAATTCCTTTTCCCTCCAACAAATATAATAAAATATTCCATAAAAAGTGGATCTAGATTTGGTTAATATTATTTTAATTATGCACCAAGATCTAGAATGACCTAATATTTTGTTATAAATAGAAGGGTTTTTCCTACCATTCACCACCTTTGGTTGCCTCTTAGATCACTCTGGATCTATACTCTTGGTCTGAATTCGAGCCATTATCATTGTCATATTTTCTATTATTTCCTTTGTAAGCTCCCTTTGAGTTCTATCTTTGTCTGGGTTTTCTACACCAACAAGAGAGAGAAATACTAGATCTGAAGTGCTGAGGACTTCCAAGAACCCAACCCATTGAGGAGAATTGGAAACACCTTCTTGTTTTCCTCCTAGGTGCCCTTAATACAAAAATTATTTCAAAAAAATATTGTTCTTGTCTTGTCTATTGGATGTATGGAGCAAAACCTTATTTTTAATGCTTAATGTCTCTCTATGCATAGATCTGGTTTTTTGCAGCACTTGTCTTGATCAACTAACTGCAGATCTGAAGATATTGGCAGCCACATTTGATGTTAAGGCTATAAGTTATGCGTAGCTAAAGTGGTCTTTTTTCGTACACTTCGACAAAAGATTCATACTAACAATTGGCGACTCCACACAAGTTTTCAATTACGACTGTTGTCATTTTTCATATTCCTACATATCCAGCTACTTCAGACCCTAGGGTTTCTTTTCAGCTTTTTGTTTTTCCTATTTTCATGTTTTTTTTCACCTATAAAACCCTAAAACATTAAAATTTCTAATTTCCGCGTGTTTCTGGCCCTATTGCGCAGGTGAAAGACATCAGCCGCAACTGAGACGACAACTTTTCCGGAAATCTGCCGCCGCGACACCCAGAGCTTTAGGTCGCACTTTTCAGCCCAGAAACTGCGACCTGGACCTCCAGGTCGCACTTTTCAGCCCATTATCTGCGACCTGCACAGAAAACAGGTCAGAACCTGCGACCTGCCAATTTTTCTGCTATTTTTCTACAATTTTTCTGGGTTTTTCTGAAGCTTCTGTCAGGGTTTTCCAGCCTCTGTCTCAGCCTGTTTCGACTTGTTTCTGATCTTTTTTTCTCATCTAAGTGGGAACATAGCCCCCTAGGGCTTCAGTACCTCCAATTTTTGTGGAAGAGTTTTAGCCGTTTCTCTGTGTGTCGATTTTTCGCAGTTTCAAATTTCTCCCCCTTTTTCAGATCTGATACCTCCTTTTTAGATCCCTTTTAATCAGCTCTTCTCCCTTTCAAATCACCTCCTAAAGTTTTGTTTGGATCTACCTTTAGGGCTTCCTCCTTGTCCCTTCTGCTTTTTGCTGATTTCCTCCTTTTTTCCAGCCACCTTGCCTCTGCCTCTTGGCTGTGTTCTGCACCTCTTTTCAGCAGGTTTCTCCCTTAGATCCCTATCCCTTTCGACCCTAGATCTATTGGCCTCTTTGTACTGTGTTTTGACTATATTTTTTCCCTATGTTAGACTAGTTTTGAGAGACCCGCCTTTTTGGGTTAGATTGATGCATTGTTAGCTGTTAATTTTCTATTATTTCAGCATTATATACTGTTCTCTGCAGATTTATTTTCAGTTACGTAGCACACTTTTTGTTTTTCTCTCAAAACGTCAAGGTTTAAAAATTAAAATTAATGCATGCCACACACTCACCCTAAGCGAAGAAGAGCTTGGTTCACACCGCCAGGCAAAGACTTTAAAACATTGTAAAATCAATTGACACTGCACCTTTTCTGCCCTTGTTTTGACATTGTAATCACTTGATTCTGCACCTCCCTTCCCTTGTTGGTCATTCTTCTTCCCCTTGTGCCATGTTTGTGTTGTCATCATTGCGCCCCCAAGGCGCACATCCTGGAGACTTCTTAGCCTTCACCCTCAGTTTTCGGTCGGTCGACCTACTCCGTCCCACCGTCGTCGAGTTAGTCCTCCCCCAAGTCCGCACTCCGACTCCTCTTCTGATTCATTTGGTTCTCCTTTTACTTCTGGTTCTCCCCCTGTCACCATCACTATGTTTGGTCCAGGGCCTAATGCTAGTGGAAATCCTGGCCCTAATGCCAGGACTACTACTAGCAGAACTGCCACAGGAACTACCTCGGCTGCACCCTTGCTCCCTTACATGGTAGGCCTCAGCCTCCCCGATCTCAATCAGTTGATCAATGACCCTATCCGCCAGGATGTTGGTTGGCCTGCTATGCCAACCAAGCTCCCCTCCGACATCCCTAAGTTCAAAGGCCTTGCTGGAGAAGATCCAACCAACCACGTCCGATCTTTCCACATGTGGTGTTCCTCCAATTCCATTACCGATGATTCCATCCGTCTTCGGTTGTTCTAGCACACGCTTACGGGCGAAGCTTCTAAATGGTATGTTGACCAAGCCACCTCTTCCCATACCACCTTTGCGACCATTTCCCAAGCCTTTTTATCTTATTTCCAGCTCCCTCTCCGATACGATACTAGTACCGAGCTTTAGACTTCTTTCCGTCAAACCTCTTCAACCCGCCTTTCCACTCATGTCCAGGAATGGCAGAGAAGAAGGATCTTATGTCGAGCTCCCACCTTCGAGGATCGGGTTTATATGGAATGGTTCCTTCACACTCTCTTACCTCCCATTGGCAAAGATTTCGCCTCCCATTTCCCTCAAACTGAAGAAGCCGCCCTCCAAATAGCCTTGAAATATGACCTGATCTACGCTCAGTCTGGTTATGTTTATACCGTCCTTCCTGACCTCCCCAGGCCCGATGGTGCTAATGCCCCAGGGGCATATCATTCCGCCAACGGTATCGTTGGAGCCCTTTCTCATTCGTATGCTCAACCTCCTATGGGCTATGGTCTCCCTCCGAGAGGGGCCAACACCTCTAGCACTTTTCCCCCTCCAGGCAGCATGTATCCAGGATATGGCATGCCTCATCCTTTTTCCCAACCTCCTGCTTACCTCAATGTTGCCCAACCTAACCACTATCCTTATTCGCAGCCTGGTGCTCCAGTTCCTCCAGCATATTCACTTCCACCTCCCTTGCCTTCTAAATCCCGGAAACAACACCTACAACCCCCTCCAGGGAAAGTATTTGCACAGCAGGGCGTGACTAACCTCCCTTCCTCTCAAAGAAGGTGGAGAGGCAATAAAAATAAATCTGCCCCTAGTTCTCATGGTCCCAATCCTCAAGGTACTGACCCTAACACTGCTAACCAGCAACAGGTTTCTCAGCCCAAGCCGGACAGGCCTATTCGCACAAATAAGCTTTGTTTGTGTTGCGGTGTTTACGGTCATTACACTCACGATTGTCCCCTCTCACCACAGATGCGGCAGATGTGGGAGTCTCAAGCCACATTTCGAGGACAACATGCCTCCCCTCATGCTCCCCCTAATGTGGCCACTACTCAACCGGCTGTGTTTACCAATCCTTTCCCCCAGCAAGGATTCGTGGCTGCCCAAACACCTGATGGACAAGTCGCCACTCAACCTTCCCCCTCTGGTTCCTCTGATTACCAAATCCTCATGATGAACTCTGATCCATCCCCAACCATCGACTTTAACCTTCAAACTTGGTCTTGCCAGTACCCCAAGCCTCCCGCTCAGTCTGCCTCCGAGTCCCCTTCTTCAGGTTCTACCGAGCCTCTTTCGACATCCAATGGTCCCTTACATATCCCTCAACCCAAAGTTGAGGTTCATACCAATATTCCTAAGGGACCATTATGCCAAAATGCTGCTCCTGGTCGAGCTGCTCATTCGTATAGCATAGTAGATGATTTGGTGCAGTCTCCTGCTGCCATTTCCACATTGGAACTCCTCCAGTCGTGCCCTTCCCAAAAGAAGGCTCTACTATCTACCATGGGCGCTGTAGATCCTGCTAATGACCAAATGATCGTTTTCGATGCCCATCAATCAGAACATCCTCCCCTTCTTGCTTCCGTAGCCTTCCAAATCCCAGTCAAAATCCAGAACGCTAACATTTCTCGGTGTATAATTGATGAGGGGGCATCCACCTGTGTGATGTCCGCTTTGGTTTGGAAGCAACTCGGATCTCCTGAGTTGGCCCCTTCCACGATCACCCTTCGAGCGTGGGATGGCCACGCCTCCCAGCCCATTGGCCTCTTCCGTAATTGTCCTATCACTCTTGCGGGCAAGACTGTTTGCGTTGACATCAAAGTCATCGACGCCCCTCTAGATTACAACATTCTCTTGGGGCGAAGCTACACCTATGCCATGTCTGCTGTCCCATCCGTGGTTTTTTGCAAGATTTCTTTTCCTCACAACGGAAAGATAGTCACCATCGACCAATTGACTTATCATGAGCCAAAGTCTCAGACCTCCCTTGAGACAACCATCTCTTCTGTAGACAATAAGCAAACTGTCGATTCTTGGACCAGTGTTTCTCCCGGCGTCTACAAAGACTCCTCTTTGCTTGGAACTTTTCCTGGTCTTCCTCCTCCTCTGCACAGTATTCGCCCCCACCGGCGCATCCTGGGTTCTCTCAGGCCCCCATCTGGGAGTTGTATACGAGGCCGTAAGGTCGGGATCTTCTCAAAAAAGAAGGCGCACAATAAAGTCCCATACGAGAAATCATGGTTCACTTGCCGCTTGCAAAGCGATAGCTGTCATTTTAATGACACCAACATCATTTGGGCCCACCCATAGTAGGTCCCACTCAACACACTCTCCATAATCATCATCTCCCCCCCAGTGATGTGATGGAGCGCCTGGTTGCCCAGGATCCGCAGCACTGCTGCGACCACTACATGGGTCTCTAATCTCTCTAGGTCCCCGATCGGTATCCGAGTCCCTTTGACTTGGAGACCCGGTCGACAATGTCGCTCCACAAACTCCATGATGTTCTGCCCTCGCGGTAACACTGGCTGCATATTTCCCACCATCCCAAGTGGCGAGAGACTAGTCAGGAAATACAGATCTTGGACTGTCAATTCGATCCTATGCCCTTGCACTACAAAGACCTCATGATCTGGATCCCAATAACTGACAATCCGGGCCAACAAGGGCTCCCCTGCTCTCATCAAAGGGTTCTCCAAAACTTCAGAACCCTAAATCTGGCCAATACACGATGGACACCCTGATCTGCCTGGATCTCTGACTGTAATGTACCGAGGTCTCTCTCTCTCTAGTTGACCCGTATATTTACCATATCTGCACAAACACATCATCTTTGTCAGTATACAGATAGGAAACACTGTAACCAATCACAAAAACCCACATCTCAGTCCAAAAACAACACTCAAATCTCATTCATCCTCCAGGTCGCACTTTTTTTCCCAATCCTAGGACAGGTCGTATTTTTTGGCTCAAAACCTGCTTCCCAGGTCACAGTTTTTGGCCCAAAAAGTGCGACCCGACCATAGAGGTGAAAGAGGGTCTGTTCCTGAGATTCTGGGCCCTAATCTGAAATTTCAATCCATCAAAATGAAAGACTAAGGTTAGGCCTCTTACTTGCAACTGACGAATCTCGATTCCAACGGTCGGTTTGTCTGCTACACTCACCGCAAGATTTAGGGCCTTCTCTCCTCTCTACATTCACCACAGCAACACTAGCAAATGAGTGAATTTGGAGGGAAAACTGCCTTATTAAAAGAGAACCCTTGTTTTTTCTTTCGCCTGCTGCGACCACACTGTAGCTCTGTTTGACAAACCGTCTGCACCGTTGGAAAGCTCTCACTGAGCCCTCAAATGGGTATCTGTTATCTTTTTGTGATTTGATACTTCACCAGGACACATTTTGTCCAAGATGGGTCACTTCACCTAACCCCAAAATCTAATTCCCTCACTTACAACACTTGTACTTGGGGCACCACTTTGCCTCCATACTTGTCTTTGTTCATGTCGATTTTCGTCATGAGATACCATATTGTACTCATGTTTTCATGGTCCCCCATGGGACCTTTTCTGTGTGGTAGCACCATCGAGTCGCCCTTGTTTAGAGCATCCAAGTTGAGTCATCATCGCCTTCCTGGAGTCTATCCCGAGTCCCTTTGTACCCTGCTATAGTCCTCCCTCCTTCATTGCTTGGTATCTCTCTTGTGTCGCACATTATGGCCTTCAGTCCCACTATCCCCTATCCCTTATGATATTGTGTCAGTTGCTGCCATGTTATTCATGCCCTTTATGCTCTAGCAAGGGAAGTCGTCCATTCGCTACTCAGTCCCCTCCATTCCATCATCATCATTGGTATTAGTCTGTTTGTCGCTCTACTATTTTCTCTCGTGCCTTAGTTGAGGATCTCTCATTGCCTCACCTATGGTGGACCTCCTTCTATCGACATCAGCTCCTTCATTCCAGAAGACAGGTATAGAGGGCGGTGTACCTTGGTTCCAGCTTCCACTCTTGTTCGATGCCTCGGATCAGGCAAAGGTATCTCTCATTTCCATTTGACTTGATTGTTTCTCCACTCCAGCTCCTTTCAGCATGATCGAGATCCATATGCTTGATGGTCCAGTGATGCCGCAGCAGCTATTGGTGATGCCCGGGCGTGTGTGAGATGTCTCAGCCCTCATGAGGGGGTGGCCCTGCAGGTAGCCCCCCACATACCTGGATGACCTCTTTACTACTGCCTTCGATGCAGCTCCATATATTTGATTATGTCGGCCTTAGCCACTTGCAGCTCCTCTTTGATTTGCATGTATCAGTCAGATTTTGTGAGCCCTTCCCCGCTTATAGGGGGCATTTGGGTTGTATTTGTATCTCATGTACTCAGATATTATTGTATAAGTCCTGGTTGTCATCCCAGGCACAACATGCATGTGGGATCCCTCATTGTATTTTTATCTGGCTCATGTTTCTGCCGGCTGTACTTTATGGTTCGGTCCCTTGGTTACTGGACACACTATTCTTTTGTACTTTGTCTCAGCAAGCATAGGTATGCCTCCCCTGCCACCTTTAGCACAGGTACCCTCTCATAAAAAGAGACTTGTTGCACCTGTAAGTCTCGTCTCCTCAGGGTCTAGTTCTTCAGCACATTAGTCTACCTTACATTTCTCTCTCTGACTTCCCTTTTGATGTTTGGTGATTGAGTTCTTACAACGTACTTCGGTCATACGATTTGCTCCTAACACTCGCATGCTGGGGGGAAATCTGTTACACCATTTTTTGGTCATCTAACCTACTATTATTAGATGGACCCAAGTACACCATGTAATACCAATTTTACCCTAAGTAAAATTTCTTTCACTATGTAAAATAACTTAACAAAACACATTTATTAGGTTGTTTATGGTCTAAACAGGAAACCCCAAAAGGAAATATTAAACAAACCTATATTGGTTTGATTTTCCTCAAGGAATAATTAATTAAAAAATAATTTAATTATTATTCCTGGTCATGTTTAACCCAAAACAAAGAAATTAATTAGATAAATCTTTATTTATCTTATTATTTTCTAGGAATAATTATTTAAATCTTATTTAAATAATATTCCTTGTTAAATATGACTAAATCACCCATAAATAAATAAATAAATCATTATTTATTTGATTATCCTTCAACTACTTCCTTAAAATGATAAATAAATCATTTATTTATTTATTATTCACAAATAAAGGGATTTGACCCAAGTCAAATACCTTTTCCCTCCAACAAATATAATAAAATATTCCATAAAAGGTGGATCTAGAATTGGTTAATGTTATTTTAATCATGCACCAAGATCTAGAATGACCCAATATTTTGTTATAAATAGGAGGGTTTTTCCTACCACTCTTCACCTTTTGTTTCCTATTAGATCACTCTGGATCTATACTCTTGGTCTGACTTTGAGCCATTATCATTGTCATATTTTCTATTATTTGCTGCGTAAGCTCCCTTTGAGTTCTATCTTTGTCTGGGTTTTCTACACCAATAGGAGAGAGAAATGCTAGATCTGACGTGCTGAGGACTTCCAAGAACCCATCCCATTGAGGAGAATTGGAAACACCTTCTTGTTTTCCTCCTAGGTGCCCTTAATACAAAAAATTCGTTCAAAAAAAAAATATTGTTCTTGTCTTGTCTATTGGATGTATGGAGAAAAACCTTATTTTTACTGCTTAATGTCTCTTTATGCATAGATCTGGTTTTTTGTAGCACTTGTCTTGATCAACTAACTGCAGATCTGAAGATATTGGCAGCCATATTTGATGTTAGGGCTATAAGTTATGCGTAGCTAAAGTGGTCTTTTTTCGTACACTTCGACAAAAGATTCATACTAACACCATACATGGAGGTAAGCCACATTTGTATCTACCAACCATGCATTAAAATCGTGGCCAGGTCTATTATTGCGTTTACTGGAATGGGTACTTTGCATAGTTAATCCAAGGATCGAAGGATGTGTAATTTTGTATGGGCCAAATGTTATTTTAAATGGTGGCATTTGCCGTGAAGGTTTCATATAAAATTCATTGATATTATAATGCATAAAATCGATATGCATTAGTTAATTTGCCAGGTTAAACTTTTAAAAGATGGCGAATATACATAAATTGTGAATCCATAAATAGCATGGTGGATATATGGGTTATTTGAAGTGTAATTCACAACATTGAAACATTCTCATGCCATGATAAGCATTGGGGTTTTAATCATAAAAGCTTGGAATTTAAGCAATGAAACTAGTGGTTGGTTAAAGTCTTTTATAAGACTTCTATAAATGTTTCTAATGCTATTTGAAGTTTGGGTTTAATCACAGTTGAAAGTAGATTGTTGGGTTTATGGTTTCGTACCATTGATTTGGAGTTGAGCTTTCGCATGAGTTAATTGAATTATGAGTTGTATTGAAGTATGGTTTTCATAAGCCATAAAAAAAATTGTGACCAGATACTATAAGCTTCCGCATGTAGAAAAAAGTTGAGATTGCCCAGACTTAGAGTCTTATTTGGGCAAATATTTGATATGCATTTTTATATGCATAGCTGTGAATGAGAATGTGCGTATATAGCAGGGTTTTCCTGCATCACTGAGGGATTTTGGTAGAGGCTTTCTTTTGAGGTTTTGGGCCTCCTTATTTGGGGGTCACTTGTTTCTTCGTCATTTTTAGCTGAACAAAGCAAGCTTAAATTGTTTTCTAAGTTCTCTTTTGGAAACAACGGGATTTTGAAGGAATTTTCTGGCAAAATAGGACTCTGAGCGGGGTTATGGATAATAAAACAGATTTTTAATGCTAAGAAGAAGGCTTTGATCAATTTCAGGAATGAAAAATGATCAGAGAGTGTGTAAAACTTGCTAAAGTGGAAAGTAGTGATTCTGGGGAAACTTTGACAGAGTTTCCCCTGTATTTTGGATGTTTTTTGGATTCTCTGTGCAGATAATTCAGCTAATTAAAGGAAATGGTTGGTAAAATGATGTTTTTCCTTTGAAATTGAAGTTTTTTATGGACAAGATTGATGAAAAATTCCTTTTAAAGGTATAATTGTAGTCGATTAAGGTTGCAGTTGCTTTCACAATCTTCAATTCTGGAAAATTGGGCTATCATAGGGTATGGTGGCTCTCTGTGATTGAATTTTAGAGAAAATGGTCGTTCAAATGATCACTGGTTCACTGGTAGGTTCACAAATAATGAAAAAAGGCTCAGCAAAGTTTTTTCACAAGTTTACAGGCACGAATAGGTGAAATACAATGAAAACCATAAGTTTTAATGCATTAAACCTTAAGTCGAATCAAGTTTTATTTGCATTAATTGTAGGGAGCGGTTTTGTATTGGGCTGTCGGTTTATCACTCAGCTCTGAAGCGGTAAGTAGTAGTTCTCTTTTTGAACGCGATTCAATCATATTGTGACACGTCGACATGGAGTGGTTTGGAAAAAACACCTATATTGTGCAGATTTTATAAAACATTGATCGAGCACTTAAGTTGCGCGATAGAGGATATTGGCCATCGGATCTGGCTTTCAAAAGCGAAGGGTCACGATTAAAAGAAAAGGTGCAGGGAAAAGGCTTCATTGGGTTCACTTTGGGCTGTCGGATTAATGAACTGATGATGATTGAACGGGTAATACTCAACGCGATGGGGAAAGATGGGAATGAAAGAGATTTTTCACGTTTGTTTGGAACCGTTGGATTAAATGAGTTTTGAAGATCATAGGGTTAGAATTGAGCCCGATGGGAAAAGGGATTTTATTGAGTTTTATATACAAATCAGAATTTTCCAATGAAAATTTGATCGGGAGGGGTATTAAAAAGGGATTTAACCAAGGTTAATAATTGGGGTATGGGATCTGTATTAGGGAAAAGGGTTGTTTTATAATTTTAACCATAGATTAAGGGACAAGGGAAAGGGTTACGAAGTTTAGTTTGAACGAAACTTTGGGTTTTCAATATTTTTTGTGTTAAACATATATTAAAACATGTTTAAGGTTTTTTTTATATATATTTTTATTATATAGTAATTAAATCAAGGTGATTTACTTACCATAGGGGGCGGGGTATTTATATAAAGATATATTTTAGCCAAAGGGGTTGTAATGTGGGTATTTTATTTAAGCATGTGTGTATTAAATAACTTTGGCTAAAGTTATAATACATGGGTTTTTGGGGCTATTATATAAAAAGGAGTTATATAATATAGGAAAAGGTTATTTCTATAGGGATTTAATATATAAGTTAAAGTTAATATGAAAATGGGACAAGGTATACTCAAAATACATAAACATAACCAAGTAAAGTGAAGTTTAAAAGACAATTTGCATCATATTAATCTCATCACTTTAACTTATGATATAATGTACTTTTGAGGGTTTAATGTTCTTATGTGATGATGGAAATTAGTCAAATGGGAATTATAGTGTCTTTAAGTAAAAATGAGGTTTTACTTAGGATTATTTAAGGGAATGGATGCATGAAATGGAGTAATGAGGTCGTTTTTAGGGATTAATATAGAAATTTACCATTTTTAACTAATCAGCCATAGAGCCTTGGGTCCGGTCCCAACAAAAGTCAAGGAAATGCCTTGAGCCTTTGTGACTGATAGTTTAGAAATTTTAATGACTATGGGAAGGGGGAGTTAGTTATTTTGTAGCCCTGATGAATGATATTTACATTGAGACTTCTCACTTTCTTCTACCTACCCAACTTACCATGCTAACAGTTTTTCTTCCTTTGTAGTAAGTTGCATTTGAGCTAGCAACCTTTACAACATTTATTCTTTCTGAAAGCAAATAAAGCTATCTAACTCTACACTTATTTCATCTATGAATCCAGATTAAACTATTGGATTCACTTATTTCTCTGACTAACTACTGAATTGTCATGATTAAACTATATGAAAATTCTTTATTCTCTTTCTATAACATTTGAAATTGAAAAGTGACAAGTCAATATTAAATTTTTCAACTCGTCACAGACTATGGCATTTATTGACACTCTGCCATAGTCAAAAGGTAAAAGTAGTGGCATTTATACTTGCACACTTTCATTTTTTTATTCATTTTTATTTTGGGGTCTTTTATTTTTTCTAAGTCCTTTGATTTTTCTTTTAGGAATTTTTACCCTCTTTTTTATTTTTTGATTTTTTGACTTTTTTTACAAAATATGTGAATACAACTTGCAGAAGGAAAAGTATGTACAGATTTACAAGATTATCAATAGTCAAGTCAAAATTATGAATCCTATATTTATAGGTCACTAAGATGATGGATGGTGGATGATATCCATAAAGTTCCACAAATGGGGTCATTTTTGCTGCAGTATGGAAGGAAGTGTTATACCACCATTCAGCGAGAGGTAACCACTTGAACCATTGTTCTTGCTTCTCAGATACAAAACAACGAAGATATCCTTCTAAACATTTATTCACTATCTATTTTTGACCATCAGATTAAGGATGATAAGATGAGCTATGAGCTAGTTGAGTACCCAAACAAGAAAATAATTCCATCCAAAAATTTCCTTTAAAAATAGGATATCTGTCACTTACAATAATCTTTGGGTTTCCATGTAGCTTTTGAATTGTTTCCATAAATGCAGTAGCAACTGTACTTGATTTAAATGGATGAGATAATGCACAAAAGTGTGCATACTTGGTAATTCTATCAACTACCACCATGATGACAATCCTTCCTTCATACTTACGTAAACCTATGATAAAATCCATTGAAATCTCCTCCCAATGTTGACTTGGAATGGATAAAGGTTGTAGAAGACCCGGGGTCTTAATTGTATCAACTTTATTTTGCTGGAAAACCAAACATCCCACCACAAACTTTTGAATATCAAATTAAGGCCATCCCAAAAAAATTCTTTCTTCACCCTGTGGTAAGTTTCTAAAAATCCTGAGTGTCATCCTAAAAGAGAAGTGTGCAATTCCAAAAGAATATTTTGTTTTAGTTGGGAATTCTTGCAAAAAATATAAGTGATATTTGTACCATAAGGAATCATTTTTCCAACTAAATGTATCAGATGTACTAGGATCTTGCTGCAACTTTTGAAGGAGAGTCCACACTTCTTCGTCCTTCTTTCATTCATCCCTTGCTTCGATTATCCAATCTGGTTGGATAATTGAAATGGAACAAAGAAATGCTTCCACCTTTTCATCCTTTCTTGAGAGTGCATTTGCAAAAAAATTTAGCTTCCCTTTTTTGTAGATGATTTCTAAGTCATAACCCAACATCTTTGTGACCCATTTTTTCCACTCTTCTAAAGATAGTCTTTGTTCCAAAAAGTGTTTAATACTATCATGATCAATTTGTACCTTGAAGTGTCTTCCCATTAGGCAAGGTCTCCATTTCTTTAGTGCATGTAGTATTTCCAACATTTCCTTCTCATAAATAGCCTTTTGTAAATATTTTCCTTTGATTGAAAAACTTTCAAAAGCAATGGGTCTTCCTTCTTGCATTAAAACAACACCAATTCCACTTCCTGAGGCATCCCATTCCACAATAAAGGTTTTTGTGAAGTCTGGCATAGCTAAGACTGGTGCTAGGCACATTGCCTCTTTAATATGTTCAAAGGCCTTAGTTTCTTCAGGAGTCCATAAAAATGCATCTTTCTTCAATAATGTTTTTAGAGGTGCTGCTATTCTCCCATAATTCTTAAAAAACTTGCGATAATACCCTATTAACCCGAGAAATCCATGAAACTGCTTTATGGTTATGGGGACTTTCCATTCCTTAATGGCTTTAATTTTGTTAGGGTCTACCTTAACACCCTCGTGAGATACAATATGACCCAGATATTCCACCTCTTGTACTCCAAAGAAACAATTGGATGTTTTTGCATATAATTATTTCTCCTGCAATAGTTTGAGCACCCTGTCAACATGTTGAACATGATCCTTCCAAGACCTACTGTAGATTAGTATATCATCAAAAAATACTAGCACAAATTTTCTAAGGAAGGGTTTGAAAATGGAATTCATCAACCCTTTAAATGTAGAAGGTGCATTGGTAAGGCCAAAAGGCATGACCAAAAATTCATAATGACCCTCATGAGTTCAAAATGCTATTTTCAAAATATCTTCAGTCTTCATTCTAATTTGATGATATCCTGAACGAAGATCCAACTTTGTAAAATAAATTGCTCCATTTAATTCATCCAATAATTCATCAATCATAGGAATGGGAAATTTATCTTTAATATTGAGCTTATTGAGCTCCCTATAATCTGGACACATGCGCCATGATCCATCTTTCTTGTGCACCAATACTACTAGAGCAGAGAAAGAACTTTGACTAGGTTGAATTATACCAGCCTCTAAAATTTCTGCAATCATATGTTCAATTTCGTTCTTTTGGACATAAGGATATCTGTAAGGCCTAATGTTTGGAGGAACACTTCCTGGAATCAAACATTAGGCCTTACAGATTCTAGTGTTCATAATTGTGAAATTATGCCTTAGAAGCTTTGTCATGACATTAGAGCTTATTATCTTTCCTGGCTTCCCTGTGATACCTCATAATTTGATTTCCTTTCCTTCCGAAAAAAAATTCAAGAAAAGTTCTTGAAAATTGAAAGCTACCATCCCCAAAGATTGTAACCATTGTACTCCTAGTACAACATCGACACCTCCCATTGGGATGGAAAGCATTGGACTATTCAATACATATTCCCCCATGGCTAGCTTGATATTATGGCATTTTCCAGAGCAAGTTATAGTTCCTCCATTTGCAACCATCACTTGATATTCTGGTGCTGGGTATAGGAAACAATTCAATTCCTTGGCTATCTTACAATGAATAAAATTATGGGTACTACCCTAATCAATCAACACTATTACCTTTTTCTTCTTGACATGTCCTTCTATCTTGAGAGTTTGAGTGGTAATTCCTACCAATGCATTACATGATATGGTCGGACTCATTTATTCTTCTTCTAGGGTTTATTCTTCGTGTATATCCTCTACTTTTGAAGCTTCTTCTTCATTTTCTTCGTCCTCTTCACAATCTATGTAAAATAATTTCTTCTCAGCACACTTATGACCTTTAGTGTATTTTTTATCACAACTATAGCAAAGCCCTTTTTCTCTTTTTTCTTCCAATTGTTTTGGTGTCAACCTTGTAGGTTGTGGAAGACTAGGAGTAGCAACACTTCCATCTTTATAGATGTGAGTGGTAGGCTTCCTTATCGCCATAATTTTACATTCAATTTTTCTTGCCAACCTGAATGCCTTCTCTAATGAATCAGGTTCCCAAACGTGAACTTCATGTTGGATGTTATCCTTTAAAGTCCCTATGAAGACATCGATCCTATGTTCCTCTGGAATATTAGTTACCCTTATCTTCAATTTTTGGAAGTCCTCAATGTGCTCCACCACTGAACCCTTTTGTTTGAGATTTATCAATTGGCTAAAGAAGGTGTTGCTCTTTGTATCCTCATAATGTGCTATCATTTCCTCCGTAAAAATTGACCGAGTGACAATTTTTTTACGGAAGCAAAGCCATCGATACCATACAAATGTATTTTGTTCTAAATTTAAAGTTGAAATGCGTACCTTTTGTGTGTTTTGCACATTACTGAGATCAAAATATTGCTCCATCTATAGTATCCATGTTACGGGATCCTTGCCATAAAAAATCCTCATATCCATCTTTGGAATATGGTGGTTCATCAATCCAACATTAGAGTTTATGAAATCACGATTAACATTTATTTTGTTCTAATCATGAGTTTCCTCTACTATATTTTCACCATTAGGAATCATTTCTTGTATCAACTTTTTCAAACCTTCGATGTCTGCTTTTAGATCATTCTTCATGTTTTCCATGTTGTATTTCATTTTTTCTTCCATGTCCTCCATCTTAGCTTCCACACCATCCATCTTAGTTTCCACGCCATCCATCTTAGCTTCCACGCATTTCTTCAAACCATCCATATTATTCTTCAAACCATCCATCTTCGCTTCCATGCCTTTCTTCAAAACTTCCATTTCATTTTTTTTGCTCTTTGCGAGAGCAAAATTTGGTGCACTTGCTCTTGTAATTTTGATAGTTCAATTCTTCATCTTCATGGGTCATAGTAGAGTATTCTGAGGGCTTAATGGGTGTTGAATTATTTTTAGGAGGCATTTCATAACCCAATACTAAAATATATGCTCAATAGGCCCTTGGAATCACTTCAAATTTATTTTTTAGACAAGACTTATGCCATTCAGAAACAAATACACACATTTTTCTTGATTTTGAGGAGCTCGATATTGAAACGAAATTATCTCTGAGATTTTGGATCTTCAATATCTAAAATTTGGCTCTAAGGTAGCCCTCTGAATCCTCTTCCGAATGCCATAGGTCTAACCTGATTTGGATTCTTTAAGGCCAAGTTATGTCCAATCTCCCACAATGACCTAATTATGGACTAGTTTAGTAGAGAGAGCTTGTACGACTTGCCACATGTCACTGTTTCCTTCTTTAGCTTTGAAATTGATAGAAAAGAAACTAAAGTCTATTTAATTGTGGACACTTTTTACAACATTCCAATCCGATGCTTAGAGAGAGAGCTATGAAGATTTTCCCACGATCACCTCTTTGAGATGAAATTCGGGAGCCTGAAAATGCCCTACTTCCATAGATCATATCTCCAAACATATCGCGAACCAAGGTTGGAAATTTTGTGACGATGTTCCATAGGATGTCAGCTTCATGCTCTAAAAATTTCAGATTCTGAAACTTCGTAGAAAACAAATTATAGCCAAAATTCCACAATGACCTGTTTGGAGCAGCGAAACCCTAGAATCCAAAGCTTTGATACCAAATGTTGTGAAACCAGTTCAAAAAATAGAATAAAAGAGAGATAAACAGCTTAGAAATTAGCCACTTCGAGGGAGAAACCTCCAATAGATTACATAAATGAACAATTATTGGATGATACAAATGACAAAACCTCCTTTCTATATATAGGAGTCCATGGGGCCACAATATAATCCTAGTGGGGCCACAATGTAATCCTAGCCGACCTAAAAATAATAATTTAAAGGCACAATAATAGCAATATGGGGGTTACAGGGGTACAACAATAACAATAAGGGGGTTACACTAAAAACAATATGGGACTATACTAGTAATATAGGGACCTAACAGATTTGGAGAACGGTTGTGTGTTCCTTTTGTGGTTTGGATAACCATAATGTTTCAAGGTGTTGGAAGAAGATAGCCATGCACAGGAAAATTTTGAAGCAAAGGAGGTAGAAAGAAAAGACAAAGAAAACAATGTTGAAAAGAAGATGCAATTGTTTTGCACTCATTTCCATAAGCAAGGTCATCTTTTAGACAAGTGTTGGAATTTGTATCCAGCAAGTCATACACCACATTTGAAGAAGGTGGAGAAAGATAATGAAAAGAATGGAAAATAAAATTCCAAAATTGATGTGGGTCAAAATGATTCACATGATGATGATGTGCAGTTGAAAGAAGCATCATTGAAATGGTTTGGGAAGAGATGGTTATATTCCTTATCCAATTAAGGCTTTGCATGTATTTTGATGTTGATGCATTTCTTTGCCAATGGAATGCATGTTGCATGTTACACCAAGAAGGTCATTGAAAGTGGACTATGTTGACTCACTTTATTGCAACAAAATTTGTTCATCTCAGCTTTTATACATGTACATATGAATGGGGTTCTTGTACTTATGATTGTACTTGTGAGAGAAGTTGAAGAATTGTATACATGCATGAGAGTTTGTGTGTATGAATAGTGGAATTTTTATGGTTTCATTGTACTTGAACATGCATGAGTAATTGACATGTGTTGGTCAATTGATTTGTTTAACATGTATGTTGTCAACTTGAGAGTGTTAATCATTTGCACATGCATGAGTGTCGACATGTGTTGGTCGATTGTGTGTTGCATGCGTGTCATATCGACTTGGAAGAGTTGATTTTGTCTCCAAATATGAAAAGGAGATGTTGATGAAGTGTTTCATGAGATGTGAAATTATTTTTTCTTTGGGAAAAGAATCGTCAAGTTGTTACACATGCTTATGCTTGACTTGAGAGTCATTTGTTTGAAGAAGCATGTTTTTGTCAACTTGTGTTTGGTCAATGAATTTTTACACCGAGATCTAAGAGTACATGACGATGTTCACATGATGTGAAATTAGTTGCTTTGAAGGAGCAAGAGGATTTGTTTCTTGCATGATGTGTTTTTCAGATTGATGGCTGAATATGAATATCTTATTTTTGTGACAAGATGTCAAGAAAATTTTCAGCCATTGTAGACCATCTTATGTGTTGACACCAAGAAGAGAAGGAGATGGTGAATTCATTCTTCCAGATGTGGAAGTTGGAACTGTGGAGGTAAAAGAATGGTCATTTCTTTTATTTATTTTATAGATGTTGGAACTCATTGTTGTAGTTCATCCATTGCGCAAAGGAGGAACATGTTTCTCAGTGGGAAGGAATTGAGGAATCGATTTGGTATAGCAAAAGTGTTATATCAGCAAGCAACCAACAAGTGTTGGATTTGGTTAGCAACAAAAGTAGAACAATGGTTGAAGAGCCAAGCCATTTGCAAGGTAAGGCAATGCATGTCAGTGACCAAGTGGTTGTCATGGTGAATTTTTGAAGTAGAATCAAGATGATAGAAGTTGGGAAACATAAGAGTTTTCAACACTCATGATATAACCAAATTTTTGGGTCCAAAAGCATGTCAGTGGGAAGGTGTGATCGGAATCTGGATCAAGAGCAAAAATTAGCTAAAAATTAAAAGTGCTCAGAATTTCACTAAACCATAACGACAACGACCGTCCCATCACAAGGAATCCAACATAAATCGTTTCATTGAAAACCGAGTTTGGATGAGGAAGTTATGGTCTGTTAATTGTTGTTGAGAACAAGATTTTTTTTTTTCTAAATGTTACAGAATAGGTATAGCTGATGACATGGTGGTCTAGTCAGCATGCAGAGAATCTTCTTCAGTTTTTAGCCCAATGGGACTGTGACAAGTGTCACCGCGGGGTTCGCCCAATGTCCTCCAAAGTTGAATTTGGGTTCATGATGATTTTTATGTGGGAAATTATTTTTTAATTCATTAAAGTTGGATATATATATATATATATATATATATATATATATATATATATATATATATATTATATTTCAATTTAATTCTAAAATTTATTAATATTTGAATTCCACATATATCATTGTAATAACCTAAAGTTCAAAAGTATTTAAATGGTGGCTTATGTCAAATGATACATTGGAGCATATTAAATATGGCTTATGCCATAGTATTATGGTTATGGAGGCACATTTTTAATGCAAGTTCAGTGGCATGTTAATATTTCGAAGTCCATTAAGTTTGGTTTATACCATATGGTTGAAGAGCGCAACATTAAAATTGGTGGAAAATGTTATATATATATATATATTGGCAGCGTATAATACGTGGTTTATAATTCATTGCAAAACCATATATATGGGGCGAAGGTCGGGGTTCGACACCATGACCTCCCCCAAACCATATCCATGCTTTAACATTGAGCCGCACTCTGATTCGTTGAAATCCTTGGCATCAGATTTGTATTTGAAGTTGAAGCAGATCCGGTGGCGGGAATGGAGGGGTCCAACCCTCTTCCATGTGACCGCACCATATAACCATAACCCAATGCCTTCTACTAAGCGCGTTTAACACATAGTTATCCACCTAATTACATATTAAGCCCTAATTAATCATCCTACTAATTAGCGGTGGCGACAAATTCTGAGATTTTGCTAAATTTGTCAGAGTTAGCTGGAGTCCTTCCAAATTTGGAGGAGAAACTGGGGGGAAATTTGTTTTTTCCATAACTGAGTCAATTTTCAACCAAATTGAGCTAAAAAAGAGTCATTCTTGGCTAATTGGAATGCTCTGAATCCATTGGAACAAATTTCAGAGGAAATGGAGAAAATATAAAGGTTTTTTTGGTCACTTGAAGAATTTTGAATCCTAGGGCCACCGAGAGGGAAGGCCATGCCCAGATCATATGAAGGCAAAATGGAGTGAATGAATAATAAATTTTTGATTTATTTTATGTTATGAACATAGTGGTACAATTTTCAGAGGTGTTTGAGCACATCTGAAGTTTATTTTGTCACTTTGGATATTAAACAAGCCCATGGCCATCGGGATTGGAGGTCAATCCTAGAGGAGTGGTAACACAATTCAGAGGTTGAATAATAATTTTATGGGTATTTGAGTGTTATGAAGCCAATTTAATAGTCATAAAATGCATTGGATAAATACTGGTGCTTGTAATGAGACATTTTACTCATAATCCCAAGAGGGCCTAACTAGTCAAAGCAAGTCCATGGATATGTAGCCCAGGAGGGGTGAACTCCATTATCATCCATTTTTCTATGTGATTGTTGTGATTTATGTTTCTGAATTTCATTTTCTATATATGAGTTTTTAATTTTAATTAACTCATAATTTGTTCATCAAAGACACATGAAAATACACACATAAACCCCTTCACAAATGGTTAACATTAGCCGATCCTTAAACACATTTTTAATACTGATGAGGGATCTTGCATAGAAATAAAATTTTTTCCCATATTTATATCATCAAGTAAAGCCTTGTAATCTTGGCTTGCATCATAATTACCATTGGTTTATTTATTGACTTAGACAATCATTCTTAATCTTTTGTATAAGTATGGAACAATATTTCAATAAAATATTTCTGGTGTTAGATTATACTAGAGTATCATCCTCCATTCTCATTATTATTTTGGCATGGGACAACATGTGAGTGGAGGATTTCTAGTGCTCAACACGAATACCATCCAAATGCATTCCATCAAAGGATCTATTCTTAGTCTCACAATTTTACATTGCATCGAAGGATCTATTCCTAGTGTCACCGTTTTACCATCACAAGACTCAATTCTAATTAGTAATTGGGCAACATAAAAACATGAAAATTTTATCCCCTTGTAAAGAAAATTACGATGAAAGGTGGAGTTGGCCACAAAATTTCAAGACCTACTTCTAGAATGGTGGTGGCTTGTCAAAGAAAACCAAAAGAGATACAACTCTTTTCCATTAGGGGTTTCAAGATGAACTTATTTTATTCCTTCTAGTGGTTGCACTAACGTTGGCTTACCAAAATAATATTTTAATTTATTTTTTATTGGAATTGTTATATTTTGTATTAAAAGTTGTTGTATCCTCCAAGGACCCTATAAAAAGTCTCTACCATAAAGGGGACTTTTCAAAACAAAATACAACTTGGAATCAAGGAAAAATATGATCATTATGAAGGACTTTTCAAAACATAATAAAACTTGCAATCCAGGAAAAGCATGATCATTATGAGGGTGTTTGTCTTATTGGTACATCAACTCGATATCCATATCCATGAAATATTGCTACATCAAATATTCTTTGTGTTTTTGTAAAAAGATAACAATGTTTGTTAAATCTCCAAAGAACTTGAGCAATTATTTATATCTATAAATTATTTATTCAATAAGGTTTGAAAATTGATGGAAAATAAATTCATTCGTATTTTAAATTTCATAAATTAAATTTTTTAGTGAAATAAAATGGGAAAATAATCACATAATAGAAGAAAATCTGCCCAAAACAATCTTCTTTCACTTTATATTAGTAGGAAAATTAGGGACTAGGCTCACAAAGAAGACACAAAAAGCGGAAATAAAAGAATATATTAAATCACCAATCACACAATAGTAGAATTTTTTTCCAAATCTATCCTCATTCACTTCAAATATTACTCAAAAAAATTAAGGCCTATAACTGAAAAGAATACACAAAAAAATTACAGTTGTTGGAACATAGAAATTGGTCTCTAGGAACTTGACCCACTGGAAGTTGACCCTCCTATAAGATTTCAGTCTTGTAGAATTCGACCTGACACTAGTAAAAACTTGGCAACCTAGAAATTAGCCCCTCTGGAAATCAACCTCACGAAATTCGACCCATTGGAAATTTCCCCTCTTAGAGATTTGGCCCATGGAGAAATTATAAAGATAACCTATGGGAGTGGATGAAGACGCATTATATTTTTATTGTTGATTGAACGATTTTATCAGGTAGCGTGAGACTCAAGGATTTAGAAGAGAAAATGATTACAACAAGGAAATTTCGGGAGAAAATTTTAGGGCAACTGAGTTTAGGAGTAAGAATGAAATTTCTAAGGCTGATTTTCTTAAGTTCATGGTTCTGAATGAGGTGATAAGAAGTGGTAAAGTTTGTTGGTGAGAGAGGCCAAATTGTTCAGGGCTGAAATCTTCTAGGAGGGCCAATTTCCAGTGGGTTGACTTACTTAAGGTTGATTTATAGGTTCTAGTAGTTGTGATTTTTTCTGTGTATTCTCCATGTGTCTAGGCCCTAGTTTTCGGATTTGATTGAGTAAATAATTTATTGATATAAAATAGTTTTTGAGGTAGAAATAAAAGAGATATGATATTGGATATTTAACACTACTTCAGAGTGTTTTTCTAGACTTAAATTACCATTAGATGTAACATTTTTCCTTGAGGTTCTCAATTTGAGACCTTTGTTGGGTTTTTATTTACAAAATTATTACATACTTAGAATTGTAAACTCCACTACAAGAGAATATTGTAGAATTTGTTGACAAAATGGATGTGTTTGTTCTCATATAAGAAACTATGATGTCTCCCCAAAACCCAATGAATAAGGTTTCACAAGAGGGGAAATTGTAGGATGATTGTGGTTTTCCATTAACCCTAATTCCCAATAAGTAGGCGAGGATTAGTGAAGCTCTCATGCAAGAAAATTCACTAGAGGGACTTGAAAATATCTAACACTAATCCCTTTTGAATGAGAATTGGAGCCATCCCTAAATCATTCAAATAATCTCACTAGTTGTATGAACAAAAACCAAACTAATCCCTTAAGAGAATTTAACCCACCAATTTTCTACAAAAAATTGAGTCGCTATAAACTAGAAATAGGATCTTCCCATCATCACTAAAAAATGACTATCCAATCTTGAGATTTTGCATGACTTAAGGGACTTAGTTTAAAAGGGAAAGCAACCAAAATATCCCACATCAAATTCCAATTTGCACCTAACATAATTACGTGTATTGATATATGGTGCTTTGATTTTAGGTTTGAAGTGTGCGACTCTACCAAAGAGATTATTTGAATTAAGACTTATGCTTCCTTCTTAAATTCAAAAGGGTATTTTCCATGACTATAAAGTTCTTGGCATGATTTGGATTATGCATCATAAATGTGACTAAGGAATGGATGTAAGGATAATTCCATTTTTTATCCTAAGCTTCCTAACCTCCAAGTGAGAGGCCCTCATTAGCTTGAAAGTTGTTTTGAACTCTTAAGACATGAAAATACATAGTCATATCAAGCCTTCTTGTCTCAAATAAGCCTTGGTTAAGTACTATTTTACTATGAAATTCCTAATTCATGAGTTGAAAATTATAATTACTTGATATAGGGAAAGTGCTTCCATATGTGATTTTTAGATGCTTCACCTACGCTCCACTGAAAATTTATTTCTTGTTGTCAATTAGGATTAATTAGGAACCCTTGACATCCACCACCCTACAAAACTACCCTTGGATTTAAAAAAAAAACAACCAAAAGAGATGCAAGGGCCTTTTTAATTCTTAGATTAAACCAAGGGTTGATGGATTTCAAGATGAAATTATTACTTTCATTCCATTACTTCCACTTCAATTTGAGGGGGCTTGGAATATAATCTCTTCCACATGGTTGAATATGGACTTGTGAATGAAACAAATATGGAAGTACTCATTCAACTCAAGCTAAGTGTTACATTTTGGTGTTACTATGAACATTTTTATACCATTTTGTGGGGGGGGGGGGGGGGGTGTTGTTTGTGCTCAACTTAGTGTTCCTAAATTGAGTTCATTAATTTTCAACCAGGGCTAGTAAATTGCTGAAGTGTGGTGCACTAAATGTGCCTAGGTATTTGTTTCTCACTACGTTGTGTTTAGTGTTTTATGATGTTTTTGGTTTTATCGTTTTATGTTTGAAAAGGGAAAGAAATAAGTGCTGGTGAAAAGAAGCTATTGGTTATATTAAAACAGAACAAAGGCTAAACTATGGATGGCAAACAACAAATGAAAAGCTTGATAATGACTTCATTGCAAGGAAATAAATCAAAACATGAGCTTGAACTTATCCAATTCATTCATTAAAGATATGTTGGAAGAGCTTGAGAAATGGAAAAGTTAAGTGTAAATGAAGTTCTCCTAAATAAACAATCAACTCACAATATTACAAAAAAAATGATTATTTGTAACACAGTAAGGTTTATATTCTAGATTAACCTATGATGTTGAAGTTACCCTATTCTGCAACTTGACTTATCACTACTAGGCCTTATTCAGAAGTTTAGAGAGTTTCTAGAATAATGTTTGGGAAAAAGGCTATAGGTGAATTTGTAAAAGATTTGCAGAATAATCAAAGCCTTAAACTGATACTACTGACCCCTGTTCATGTGATGATGTATCAATATAAATTTAGAACAAAAGTAAGTTGTAAATAATGAAGGCCGAGAGACTAATTTTGACAACTAGTACTACTTGAAATATAATGGATAACACTAGGCTAGAACGTGATCTATCAATCTTAAAATACAGTGACTACAACTAAACTAAAATGCCATTAATCTTTTCTTAAAACAAAATGAACTGAGACTGAAATAGAGTGCTACTAATCTACTTGAAGTACAGTGAACAGAGTTAAAATAGAATGTCATTATCAAACTTGAAATGTAGTGACAGAGCTGAACTAAATGCAATCAACCTCCGAAGTGTTATAACTAAATTAACATGCAGCTAGTCTATCGAATTCTACAGCCCATATTGGTCAATATGAATGATATTTTGGAAGAGTTTGTAAAAAAACGTTTGGTTGTATTATTCAATGTAATTGAACATAAACATAAGATTTGAAAGCAATTACAACTAGGATCTAAGATACCACAACTGTTTCTTATTCATTTTTAATGATGTTTTGGAAGAGTTTGTAGGAGTAAGACCAGCTATGACACTTAGTGTAAACAAGCATAAATCATAAAATTCAAAAGGAAATGAAACTAAAATCTACAACACCACAGCTATGCCTTATTCATCGTGATGATATTTTGGAAGAGTTTATAAGAGTAAGTCTAGCTGTGATGATTAATGTAAACAAGTATGAAACATAAACTTCAGAAACTTTCTTAAGCTAGAAATGAAAAACGAGACTAAAATACTTATCTAAGCCATATAAACAAAGCTGCTCAGGTAGCAGGGGCCCTCTACCATTGGAGCAGCACGCAAAATCTACTTCAAGATTGACTCAGCGCTTTCAATAAAGTGATGCTTCTTTCATTAAAAGAGAAATTACTTCAAAACAGAGTGTTCTCGGACTTCTGAAATCTAGCAATCAAACACAAAATCTATCCTTGTCCCTTGGTTTCCCGAGCCATATTTATAACAAAATTACATAATTGTCTTGAGATAACCTAGGGATAATTGTCTTTCCAAATTAAAATCAAACTAGAACTCTGATGGTGGTCTCGTAATATGATTAAGGACATCTGGACTGTCCTTGTCCTATTAGGAGTCTATCTCCTAGTTTGAGTTCCCACGTGCATAACCACCTACAGAATTCCGTTCAAACTTCGTGGAGAGCAAAAAATGATGAGGGAATGATGTGGAATACGACCATATTTTTTTTCTCTGAGATGACACTTGGAACCTGCGTAGACATGAAGACAACTACAAAATCGGCAACTAGCTACAGAATGTCTGCATTCTGTAGCTAGATCTAGTTCAAAAATTACTATAATGAGAAAATCATAAAAACATAGCAAGTTGGTCATGATATACATTCTTAAAGAAATTTTAATTAATTCTGTTGATCATTTGAGTCTGTAATTAATAATGGACAAAGGAAATGGAGTGGAATGTGGTGGAAGAAAGAACATCTTTGGAGCTCAACATACCCCCACTACTAGGTTCTTGCATGTCCTCATGCAACTATTCCATGAACTCTGAGACCTCTGCAAGGACATCCAACCCTCTTCTTCTACTTTGCCTGGTAGTCAAAGGCCTTCTGGGCTTCCTTATGAATAACTTGAATCTCAAATTTGTGAGTGCCCTGGTTCACTTTTTATTTTTCTTCTTCAATTTTTCACTGTCCTTTTACAACTTTTGCATTTGTAGAGACAGAGTTGAATTCATATCAGTTTTCAGTTTAACCTAATCTCTCATAATTTCATTCTCATTCTTGATATGCCTATTGATTATTTCTAACTCATATTTATATCTCCTTAGGATATCAACTGCAGATTTTGGTGGACTAGGAGTTCTGTCTCTACTTTCTGAAGCTCTTTTCTCTAATGTCTCAACATAGTTGTAAATTTGTTGCTGTGCTGGGTCTATTTCAGGAGCTCCTTCATCAAAATCCTCCTCAGTAGGTGTTTCTTCATCCTCTATGTTTATGACTCCAGTTTGTTTAACCTTTGTTTTCTTTAGTATCCCTCTAAGTTTGTGGCTCCATCTTGGTTGAGATGGTCCTTCTCCTTTCTCTCTGGCAAATTTTCTTATTATCCTATCTTTCTTAAGCTGCTTCCTAATCTGAGCCAATTTCTCATAAATCATTTCTTCACTACCTTCTTGTATTGTTTTACCAGTTTCAGTTTTGGAGGTTTTCCATCTTCTGCTTCTTTTTGTAGGTTTGTCTTCAGGTGGAGGTTCCTTGGGTTCTTCAAAGTGATTTCTCACTAAGAACTCTTCCCAATTATCTCCCATTTTTCTCAAATGATTTTCAATCAAAATTTTGACTAAACCATGGTGGTATAAGGTTGTTTCTAGAAATTGAACTCTCTTTTGAACACTTGAGGCCATTTTCTTTAAACTATGAAGCAAGAAAAAGGGAAAATTGAGTTCTTCTTCTAAGAAATGCATTATCAACCAAATATGATAAACATAGAAGGTACCATATCTTCCTTCAAAAGTGATGAATTTTTGCAAGATAAGCAACATGTTCCTCCATTTGTTCTTTAGTGCAGAGCTAGGGATACCCTTTTTAAAAATGGAAACATCCATACCTGGTGACTTGAGTATCTGCTTCCATGCCTCATTATGAAATTCTCTATTCTTGAACCACCTTTTTCCTTGTCTAGGAAATTCTGTTGCTTCTGCAATGGAGGCTTCTGTAATGGTGAATTTAATATCTCCTATCTTGACCTCAGCTCCATTAAAGGACCGTGCAAATTTTTTAGTCACCTCTTTGTGAAAACCACTGAATTTTTCAAAGAATTGCAACCACCCTGCGTGTTGTAACATTTCTCTGATTTGAGGATAACCTTCCAAGTACTTAGTTCCAATCGGTTCGGTCCTCACTATGAGACCCATAAATTCTCTTTCCAACCTTCAAATTGTTGCTCCTCTGTTCATGGTGACAATGGCTGTTACAGAGTTTTTTTTTCCCCACAGATGTTTCCTCTGTTTTACAGGCTGAAATGGTTAAGAGTTGGCTACGGGAAAGAATGATATGGAATGAATATAATGAGGTGAGGATGATGTATATGAGTTGAAAGATATCATGGAAGAAAAGACCGCAGAGATATTTTGTAACGAATTCAAAATCATCATTAAATGCTTTGGCCTAGTGATGTGACTAATCTAATCACTTCAGCACTTTAACCATTTAGATTTTTAAATGATGATCGGATATGGGATTTGAAATGGTGAAATAGAAGGAGTTTTATCCAAAGTTTCTATGGGAGGTTTGTTATGCATGAACAACAAAATTAATTAAAACAACTTTTTGAATTATTCATAACTTAAATATACTAAAATTTTTCATGATATGTCATTATAATCAGAACTTTTACCTTTTCCTTTCCTCTGATTTTCGTGATCTTTATATTCTTTGTTCTCCCCTGAAAATCATTACTTTTTGAGTCTTCATAACTCCCTTGATTTTGGTTGTTTTCATGGATATGTAAGATCATTTTATTGCAGATCAGGTGATTACTGGACAGTGCTTTCAGGATCTCTGGCTGCAGAATGTCTGACTGGCTGCAGAATGTCTAACTGA
This sequence comes from Pinus albicaulis, assembly GCA_034641835.2. Lineage (NCBI taxonomy): Eukaryota > Viridiplantae > Streptophyta > Pinopsida > Pinales > Pinaceae > Pinus > Pinus albicaulis. Next base: position 1,357,615,940 of record CM076584.1, on the reverse strand, counting down.
TTGCAGAATGTACTTGTAGAAGACTTGAAACATGAAATGGAATGGTTTGGAGCATGAATGGAATGTTATATGGAATGAGTGAAGATGGATAATAAAATATGGTGTAATGGAATATGAATGAAGTGAATAATGGAGTGGAATGGATCACAACTTATGAAATGGAGTGAAGTATAAGAAGTGGCCTGCAATTCATGATATGTATTATTCAATTGCAGAAAAACATCAAACTTAAAAATCTGGGATGGAAATGAGGTGGACCATGGGGTGAAATGAATGAAGTGTGGATGAATGAATGAAATGGAGTATGGATGAATGAATGAAACAGAATATGGATGGATGAAATGAGATGGACCATAAGTGAAATGGATCTGCACTTATGATTTTGTAACAACTGCTTGCAGAAAAAGAACAAATTTGAAAATCTAAAGTGTCAAAAATATTCTGATTTTCACTCTACCTTTTCTATATAAACATGCTAATCAGTGATTAGTTTTCATGTTTATACTTTTTTTTTTTCAATAAAATGATTTCAGAAAATTCAATTAAGTTGATGAAGAAGAAATATTCTTCTTCATTAACTTCACATCACTGTTTTCCTGGAACTTCTTGACAAATTCTTCTCTTGAAAGTGGCTTATGATAAATCTTCAATCTATGACCATTCACAAGAAAAGTGACCTCTTCTTCATCTATTTTCCTGATTTTTATTGCCCCATTATCAAAAATTTTCACAATTTCATATGGCCCAAGCCAATGTGTTTGGAATTTACCTTGAAAATATTTGAACTTTGAATCAAACAAGAGAGCCCAGTCACCTTCTTTGAACTTCTTTTCCTTGATGTACTTATCATGCCATCTAGTCCTTTGTTGTTGGACTATACTTGTTTTCTGAACTGCATCTTGTCTGATCTCATCCAATTCATTAATCTGCTCCAATCTATGCTTTTGTGCCTCTGATAGATCAAGTCCTAGCTGAACTGCCATTTTGAAAGTTTGAATATGGAACTCTATGGGAAACAAAAATTACTTTCCATAAACAAGCTCATAAGGAGTATGACCTGTTGTGCTTCTCCATGTAGTTCTATAGGCCCACAAGGCTTCAGGGAGCCTATATGCCCAATCTCTTCTATGTAAATGAACAGTCTTTGTTAGGATCTCTTCAATGACCTTATTAGTAGATTCCACTTGACCATTTTCTTGTGGATGATAGGGAGTAGATTTTCTGTGTTTGATTTTGTACCTCTCCATCATTTGTTCCACTAGCCTTGATTTGAATTGAGCTCCTTGATCTATAACAATTTCCCTTGGGACACCAAAACGAGTAAAAATATCCTCAAAAAGAAAATTAACTACAAATGCTTCAGTAGAAAAAAGTAATGGCTCGGCCTCTACCCATTTGGTAACATAATCAATGCAAACTAATATATATTTCTTTTGTCTTGATGGAGGACTAATAGGTCCTACAAAATCCAAAGCCCATTTTTCAAAAGGTTCAATATGTACCTGAGCCTGTAATGGCATCTCACCTGAAGGAGAAGGTTTCCCTACCCTTTGGCAACTGTCACACCTTTTGACATACTCTTTAGCATCTTTGAAAAGGGAGGGCCTATAGTATCCTAAATGAAGGACATTATAAGCTGTCCTCTTATCAGCAAAGTGTCTGCCACAAGGTTCATCGTGACATGCTTTGAGAATCTCAGGAATCTCATCTTCCCAAACACATCTCCTAATGATAAAATTTGGACCTGTCTTGTACAACTCATTAGCAACCCATGAATATTTTGCAATGTCATAAATGATTTTTCTTTTGTCTCTTGCATTCATTATTGAAGGAAATTTCCCTGAAACTAAATAATTAGCAATGTCAGCAAACCAAGGAGTCTGAGTAGAAATTGCAAAAAGATATTCATCAGGAAATTGTTCTTCAACTGGAGTGTCATATTTGATGTTTTGGAGTCTAGATAGGAAATCAGCTACTGTGTTTTGTTTTCCAGGCCTATCTAGAATGGTAATGTTGAATTCTTGTAAAATCAATAACCATCTTATGACTCTGCCATTAGTAATTTATTTGTTCATTAGGTATCTAATTGCAGAATGATCTGTGTGAACAAAAGTTTCATAGCCTGTTATATAGTGTCTGAATTTGTTTATGGCATGAACAACAGCTAAAAACTCTTTTTCAGTTACAGTATAGTTTAACTGTGAAGGAGTCAAATTTTTACTAGTATAGTAGATGGCATAAGGAATCAGGTATTTTTGTCCCAATACTACTCCTAGAGATGTATCTGAGGCATCTATTGAAATATGAAAAGGTAACTTCCAGTTAGGTCCCCTTAAAATAGGTGCTTTAGAAATTTTTGTTTTCAGGGTCTCAAAGGCTAGCTGGCAATCAGAATTCCATTTGAATTCATAGTCTTTGGTAAGTAATTTGAAGAGTGGAGATGCTATCTTGGTGAAGTTTTCTATAAATCTTCGATAATATCCTGTAAATCCTAGAAAAATCCTAACATCTTTTTGACAACTTGGAATAGATAAGTTAGATATGACTTCAACTTTTGACTCATCAACTCTAATCCCATCCCCTGGAATGTGATGTCCTAAAACAATTCCTTCAGTAAACATCATAAAACACTTATCATGACTAAGTGAAAGATTTGCTTCTTTACATATTTTTAAAACTTTTTCCAAGTTTGCTAAGGCTTCTTCAAATGTGTTTCCATAAACTATGAAATCATCCATATATACCTCTACACAATCATGTATTAGATCCGAAAATATTCCTAATACTGCCCTTTGAAATGTTGCAGGTGCATTGCATAATCCAAATGGCAATACTCGGTAAGCATAAGTACCCCAAGGACAGGTAAATGTGGTTTTTTCTTGATCCTCAAGTGCTACTTGAATTTGATTATAACCACTAAACCCATCTAGAAATGAGAAGTACTTTTTTCCAACTAAGGTATCTAACACCTGATCTATGAAAGGTAGGGGAAAATGATCTTTAAGAGTAGCTTTTTTTAATTCTCGGTAGTCAATACATACCCTCCATTTACCATTTTTATTTGGCACAATTACCAAAGGAGAAACCCACTGACTATCTGAAATAGGATAGATAAAGTTTACATTCAACAATTTCTGCAATTCTTCTTTAACAATCTCCCTAAGATTTGGATTCATCCATCTTTGAGGTTGTCTGATTGGTTTACAATTTTCCTCTATGTAGATGTGATGAGTGCAATTCTTGGGGCTTATCCCTTTCATATCAGTGTACTCCCATGCATATGCAGAAGAATGTCTCTGTAAGATCTTGACTAGCTCTTCTTGTTGAGATTTTTCTAGGTTCTTGTTTATGTTTAAAGTTTTGCCTGGAAATATCTCATTTGTAGAGTTGCCAAATTTATCCATAGAATGAAGAGACATTTGTCTTGATGATAAAAACTCAATGTTGGATTCTTCTTGAAATTGTTCATGTTTGTATTCCGAAGAGGATTCAAAGTTTTCTAAAGTATTCAGAATTTGACTATCTTCACTAATTTCTGAAATTGTGAAGAGAGGTTGTAAGTATTCTTCATCCTCTATCCATTGAGTATCATCTAAATCTGTAATTGTCCTTGTTGGAGGATACAAAGTGAATTTCTTAGTTGAAATACCATCAGAGATGTACATATCACCGGATCTACAACTAATGAAAGCATCAGCTGTAGCTAACCAAGGTCTTCCTAATATAATAGGGTGTCCTCCTAGATTATTCTTAGGAGTTAGGATCATGAAATCCACGGGGTACTCCCAAGAATCTAGGGACACTGGAATGTCTTCTATTACCCCATCAGGTTTAATCACAGATCTGTCTGCTAATTGTAATAATGTGGGTGTAAAGAGAAGATTAGGAAGTTTCAGTTTATCCATGATTTGTATACTCATGATATTGATTGCTGCTCCTAAATCAATGAGTGTGTTTTGGATTTCAATTCCATTGATGTGAATTTTAACAACTGGATTTCCTGGGTCAAGATACTTTGGAATAGCAATCTTACCCATCATAATGTCTGCTATTTTTCCTGCCAATTGAATTTTCTTTGTTTCTCTTATTCTTTTTCTTGTTTTCTTCATGCTCGACTCCTTTATTGTTTTGGCTAAAATTGGAATTTCCTTGATGGCTTGTAATAATGGAATTTTAATGCAAACATTTCTCAGCTCATCTAGGAAATCATAATTAGGCACCATAATTTTTTTTTCTACACCTCTATCAATTTGTAATCTTTCTGGAAAGGGAGGTGTAGGAGTGGATGTTGATGGCTGCTCTAATACAGGAGTTGAAATTATTGGTTCTTTTTGTTTTGATTTTTCAATGTTTGGTTCTTGAAAAGATGTGTCTTCCTCAAGAATTTTATTCACCTGTAGAGAATCTTCCTCAGAGTTTTCTTGTTCTTGTATGATCACGGAAGGTTTCCTCTTTTCAAGTATTCTTCCAGACCTAAGTTGAACATCACTAAGGTCTAGAGGAGTAATTAAATAAGTTGGAAACTGTTGGCCTTCTATCATGTATGTATTTTGAGGATTTTTATTGTTGGGGTTTGGTATGGGTTGAGCAGGCAACTGATTTGATTTCTGAGGAAATGGTAATGGGAGTGGTTGATTTTGATGTTGTGGGTTCTGAGGATTCTGTTGAGGATTTTGTTGAGGATTTTGAGGAGAAAAATGTGGGTATGGTGGATAGGATGGTGGATATTGATAGTACTGGGAGTATATTCCATAGGGATTTTGTGCTCCTTGTGCCCAAGCTTGAGATTGATTTTGAAATTGGGGCCAAGGTTGCTGGCAAGAATTCCAATTTAGTGGAGGTTGATTATACAATTGATCATGGAATCCTTGTGTTTGAGGTCCTTGCCAAGGCCTTCTAGAGACAAAATTGAGAGATTCTGTGGAATTTGTAGGAGTTTCCTCTTGAAAGACAGCTTTAAAACCAGGAAGTGAAGGACATCTCTTGGTTTCATGTTTTTCTGAGCAAATTACACAGGTCTCTACAACTTTTTCATCCAAAGGACATTCTCTCAAGGCATGCTTCTTTCTACATTTGGGACAAAAAATTGCTAAGGCATCAGATTCAGCTTTTTGCTTGTTTTGTAACTTAAGGGTGTCTATTTGTTCACTAAGACTCCCTAAGATGTCAGATTTGAATTCATCAAGCATATGCCCTATCTCTGCCCTACTTACTGTCCCAGAAGCAGACTTACTTTCCCTTGCAAGAGCAGGGTCTCTTGGACCTTTTATAGTTTTGGATTTCCCTCTTGAAAGGTTGATACATAACTCAGATATTTCAGGTAATGTGAGTAGAGATATATCCCCTTTTCCCATCATGTTAAGGATATCCAACCATTCATCCCTAATTGTCTTCAACAAGAGATATTTTAAGGTGTCTTGATCTAAGTTCTCCATTTTTTCTCTTTTGATGTTGTAGTGAAATCTCTCCAACAAATCTTCCAGGTTTTCATCTTCTTTTTGTATCATCTTGAACAATTCCTCCTTATGATTGACTGGCATAAAATAATCCAAATACCTCTCTAGAAATGCTTGTTTCATATCTTCCCATGTCCTAATAGAACTGTTGATCAAACTCATAAACCACTTCATTGCTGCTCCTTTCAATGTTGAAGGAAATAGTTTAAGTTTTTGAGCATCTTGTAAGTAGTCATAAGTTTTACATAGGACTTTAAATTCAAATAGGAAGGTTTTAGGATCTTCAGTTTTAATTCCATAGAATTTTGTAAGGACAGAGGGTGAAATGTTTTTCATAGTTGTATTGGTTTCTTCATCTACTATAGGAAACCCAAAAGAGCTTCCCATTTCTCTTCTACCTCTTCCTCTACCTCCTTCCCCTTCTGCACCTCTACCTCCTTCTCCTCTAAATAATGCGTGTTCTCCATTAAAGACTCCTCCTCCCCCTTCTTCTGCCATAGTTGATTCTTCTGTGGAAGTGGAAAAGTTTGTGTCTCTAGCAGGGGTCCTTGAATCTTCTTCTAAGACAGGTTCAGTGGATGAAGTGGATGGTCTTTCTAATGGAATATCTGATCTTAAGTCTTCTGGAAGTCTAGGATCAGTAAAGGATGGAATGTGGGTCTGAGTTGGAGGTGTGCTGACTCTTGGTCTAGGTGAAACAAGAGGTGTTCTAGGAATCAAGCTTCTGCTTCTGCTTCCTATGAATCTACCCCTTGAGTCTCTCTCTCTACGCATGTCATTGTTTTTGGGAGTTAAGAAACAATGATACCTAGTTACACTTCCCTCGAAACGGTGCCAAAATGTTTGTGCTCAACTTAGTGTTCCTAAATTGAGTTCATTAATTGTCAACCAGGGCTAGTAAACTGCTGAAGTGTGGTGCACTATATGTGCCTAGGTATTTGTTTCTCACTACGTCTTGTTTAGTGTTTTATGATGTTTTTGGTTTTATGGTTTTATGTTTGAAAAGGGAAAGAACTAAGTGCTGGTGAAAAGAAGCTATTGGTTATATTAAAACAAAACAAAGCCTAAACTATGGATGGCAAACAAAAAATGAAAAGCTTGATAATGACTTCATTGCAAGGAAATAAATCACAACATGAGCTTGAACTTATCCAATTCATTCATTAAAGATATGTTGGAAGAGCTTGAGAAATGGACAAGTTAAGTGTAAATGAAGTTCTCCTAAATAAACAATCAACTCACAATATTACAAAAAAAAATGATTATTTGTAACACAGTAAGGTTTATATTCTATATTAACCTATGATGCTGGAGTTACCCTATTATGCAACTTGAATTATCACTACTAGGCCTTATTCAGAAGTTTAGAGATTTTCTAGAATAATGTTTGGGAAAAAGGCTATAGGTGAATTTGTAAAAGATTTGCAGAATAATCAAAGCCTTAAACTGATATTACTGACCCCTGTTCATGTGATGATGTATCAATATAAATTCAGAACGAAAGTAAGCTGTAAATAATGAAGGCCGAGAGACTAATTTTGACAACTAGTACTACTTGAAATACAATGGATAACACTAGGCTAGAACGAGGTCTATCAATCTTAAAATACAGTGACTACAACTAAACTAAAATGCCATTAATCTTTTATTGAAACAAAATGAACTGAGACTGAACTAGAGTGCTACTAATCTACTTGAAGTACAATGAACAGAGTTAAACTAGAATTCCATTATCAAACTTGAAATGTAGTGACATAGCTGAACTAAATGCAATCAACCTCCGGAGTGTTATAACTAAATTAACATGCAACTAGTCTATGGAATTCTACAGCCCATCTCGTTCAATATGAATGATATTTTGGAAGAGTTTGTAAAAACAAATCTGGTTGTATTATTCAATGCAATTGAACATAAACATAATATTTGAAAGCAATTAAAACTAGGATCTAAGATACCACAGGTGTTTCTTATTCATTGCTAATGATGTTTTGGAAGAGTTTGTAGGAGTAAGACCAGCTATGACACTTAGTGTAAACAAGCATAAATCATAAAATTCGAAAGGAAATGCAACTAAAATCTACAACACCACAGCTATTCCTTATTCATCGTGATGATATTTTGGAAGAGTTTATAAGAGTAAGTCTAGCTGTGATGATTAATGTAAACAAGTATGAAACATAAACTTTAGAAACTTGCTTAAGCTAGAAATGAAAAACGAGACTAAAATACTTATCTAAACCGTATGAACAAAGATGCTCAGGTAGCGGGGGCCCTCTACCACCGGAGTAGCACGCAAAATCTACTTCAAGATTGACTCAGCGCTTTCAATAAAATGATGCTTCTTTCATTAAAAGAGAAATTACTTCAAAACAGAGTGTTTTCGGACTTATGAAATCTAGCAATCAAACACAAATCTAACCTTGTCCCTCAGTTTCTCGAGCCATATTTATAACAAAATTACATAACTGTCTTGAGATAACCTAGGGATAATTGTATTTCCAAATTAAAATCAAACTAGAACTCTGATGGTGGTCTCGTAATATGATTAAGGACATCTGGACTGTCCTTGTCCTATTAGGAGTCTATCTCCTAGTTTGAGTTCCCACGTGCATAACCACCTACAGAATTCCGTTCAAACTTCGTGGAGAGCAAAAAATGATGAGGGAATGATGTGGAATATGACCATATGTTTTTTTCTCTGAGATGACACCTGAAACCTACGTAGACATGAAGACAACTACAGAATCGGCAACTAGCTATAGAATGTCTGCATTCTGTAGCTAGATCTAGTTCAAAAAGTACTACAATGACAAAATCATAAAAACATAGCAAGTTAGTCATGATATACATTATTAAAGCAATTTTAATTAATTCTATTGATCATTTGAGCCTGTAATTAATAATGGACAAAGGAAATGGAGTGGAATGTGGTGGAAGAAAGAACATCTTTGGAGCTCAACAGGTGTTTCACGTGATGTGGAGTGAATTGTTTGAGGATTACCCTTGGTTGTAAATTAATGGAAACAAATACTAGAGATAAGTTAATCATGGAGATATATTGGCTTCATGATTATATGGTGTACTTACTTAGGAGGTTTTATTCCAATGTGGCATGGGAACATTCTCTATGAGGAACACATGGAGAGCTTAGTTTCTTTCTTGGGAGAATTCATTTGGAGGAATGTTGGGAAATTAAGGAGGAGGACATTAAACTCGAGCTAACATGGGGTCATTTGGTTATTTACATGGAAACTTGGTTTGATAAATGTTCATGGATATGGATTACGAGGTAACATTGGATCATTGAAGACCTTTATAGGAGCATCATTGAACATTTTTCTATGGAATGCTCACCTTGGAACCCTTACATGATGGATGTGGTTACCCTGGAGGTTGACACATATCATATTAGAATTGGAGAATTTCACATTTAGATGTATCTATTGATAATTTAGGTTGCTTCAAATAGTTGTTTATGGACCTTGTCCACTTTGCTATTGTTGACCTCCCTCGCCCATTTCATATAAAGAGAGAATTATTTTGCTTCAACATCATATTAATCATTTACATCATGTTAGTGATGTGAAGTTAAAAAATTTTTATCTTTTATATGTGGTTCTTATTCATTGTACTTTTTTCTATTGTCAGGGTTAGGTTTTCCCCTTATAAGATAAGGAGTGATATGGCTTAGTAACAATCCTAGAGGAGAAAACTGAACACTTGTACTTGTGGGAAAAAAAGACAAAGATTTGTAGCACTAGAAATATTCTGATTAAGAGTGCTATATATGGTGAAGATAGTGGAATATTGGCTTGTTTTTTCTTTTACACTTGTATCATGTAAGTGTAGGTGCTAAGTAAGACATGTCGATGAGTACACTATAGAGTTGTGGATCTTTGGTGAAGAAATCAATGTTCATTGGGAATGTATTTATAGGAGTTGGTGGCTAGGGTTTGATAGTGGGTGTGATGCTAGCTTATTGTAGTCAAAATACCTAGTGTTTGAACAATATTAGAGATTCCTAGCTTGTGATGAGCTTGAAGAGCTACCTTGTATCAATTTGGGATAAGTTATTAACATATATCCTTGAAGTACAATTTCAATTTTGAGTTGAAATTTCTGAATTTTCATTGAGGAAATTATTGAAATTTCCACATGGTATTAGAGCTTATTTAAGATCATTGACATTGAAGAGAAGAAGATTGATAAGGAGATGTATGATGCTTTGGTTGGTCTATACACAAAGTATGAAATTGTCTAGGAAATATGCTCTTGAGAAACAATATTTCAACTAACTATATGAGTAACAAATACAATGGCTAGCTACATGGTTAGGATCACACAATTAGTGACCATACGAAAAAAAGTGGCAGATGAAAAGTTGGTTCCCACTATATTGAATGATTTTTCACCATCTTCAAGAAATCTTTGTATAAGGTGTTTCTGATTTTTAGAATTTACTTACTTTTGAAAAGCTTTGGGATGACTTTGTGCACAATGAGAGTTCAAGGTGGGAATATTGTTGAACAAATAAAATATAAGTATAATATCTAACTCTCATTGGGAGGATGAGGAAGGGAACAAGAAAGGGTATAATAGGGTAAGAAGGAAGAATAAAGCAAAAGTAAGAAGGATTTGAGTGATGTGAAATATTTTAGGTGTTACCCAAAGGGACATTACACAAACCAATGTCCATAGAAAAAAAGGGAATGCCAAGAAATAGAAATAAGTTTTAGAGAGTGTAGGTATTGCAACAAGTGTTGATGAATTAGTATCCTAGCATGTGATTTTCTTCTCCATGGTATCTTTTTTTATCTTCCAACTCTATGTAAGATGTTGAACAATATGTGGATAATGAAGCATAGATACATATCACTTATGATATGGAACTTTTCAACATGATTCAAATTAATAAAGTTATAAGGAGTAAACCAAAGGGACATTATGCCAATCAAAGTCCATAAAGAATAAAATGGAAGGCCAAGTAACATAAACAAGTTCCAAGGAGTGTAGCTATTGTAGCAAGTGTAGAAGAGTTAACATCCTAGTGTGATACCACCTTCTCCATGGTCCCTTGTTTATTTTCCAACACTATAAAATGTTGGGTGGTGTATGGATAATGGAGCATAGAGACATATGAATTATCATTGGAAAATTTTCAATAGACTTCAAGTGTAAGAGGGAGAAATGACTGTGGAGCTGGGTGATGATGCCACTTATCTTGTGAAAATATTGGGCTCTGTTTCCTTCCACATGCCATCAAGTGATATTCTTGAGTTTAAGTATGTTTGTTTTTTTCATGTTGTGATGAAAAACCTTCTTTCACTTTCTTGTATGATATCCTTTTAGTAATGAGTTTCACTATCAATGACTATAGTCTAGTAATTCCAAGGAATTTTCCTAAAGGAATTTGACTAAAAGATTTTGAGATGGTTGTTGTACAAGTTACTTGTTTATCATGTGGCACTTGTACATGCAAAGAGAATTCAGTTAAAACTTCATTTTTTAGGATGCATATGCAAAACATGTATGGTAAGATGCCATGGAGCTAGGTTCAAAATCTAATTTGAAATTAATGATTTATTCCAAGCTTGTGGCTAATGGGAGCACTTGAGAATACTAGGCTAATTTTGTTGGATTTTATTAGAAAGGGGTAGTTGATATTGATGAGATTCTTGCTCTATTTTCCCAAGGATTCTATTGGAAATAGGGAGTTTACCATGCTGATGGTTTTGGTTCAATTACTAGAGAACTTGAGGTTCATGGGTAAGATATCCATGTTTATGGTTTGTTGTAGGCCGTATGTGGGTTGTTCTTTGCACTATGAGCTTGGTATTTTATAATATATGATATTTATGCATATTTTTATCTTTGTGATTTTGATAGATTTGATCCACATTTTTTTTGTCTTGAATGGGAATTTGATCATGACTAAAGAAAGTCCTAAACAATTCATAATGTGGTGTTTGAAGGTTTTGGTCTACAAAGTGTATATGATGTATGTTGAGGTTTGGTAGGTCATCGATGGTCAATTTATATTCTTTGGTAGGTCATTGAATATAACCAAATAAAGGTAGAACACCATCCCATACTATAGGAATACAAAGATGTATTTATTGAAGAGATACCCATATTACCACCTAAGAGAGACACACCAAGGGATATGCCTGCGTCTAGGGAATTGTATAGAATGATCTTGCCCAAAATGGTAGAGCCAAAGATTTTGCAAAAAGAAATATTAGATAAAGGTAGACATAGAATACTTCCTTGGGGAGCTCTAGCACTTTTTTCCAACAAAGATGGTACCATCAGGATATGCATCAATTTTAGATAGATGAACCACATGACCAGTAAGAATAAGTACCAATTCCCACGATATATAATCTATTTGATTATAAAAAAGGGACCATCAAATTCTAAAAAATATATTTGTGATTTGGATATCACCAAGTTTGGATCACAGATGAAGATATCCACAAGACTACATTTAGAACATGGCACATGCACTATGAATTTGTTGTGGTGACATTTGGGCTAACAAATGCATCAACCAATTTCATGTGTCTAATGAATAAAATTCTTAGCAAGTATTTAAATAAATTCTTATTGGCTTCATTGATGATATTTTAGTATAATCAAATAATAGGGAAGAGCATGAAGAGCACCTCAAGTCATGTTGCAAGTGCTGCAGGAACATTACATGCATGCTTAATGTAACAAGTGTGATATATTTCAATCACAAGTGCATTATTTGGGTCATGGTATCTCAAAATAAGTAGTATAAATTGATCCTGAGAAGGTAAATGTGATTATGGAATGGCATGTACCTTGTAATGTGGCTTAAATAAGATCTTTTATGGGACTAATAGGATACTACAAAAGGTTCATTCAAATATTTTCAAAGATTGGGCACCCAATCACATCATTTTAAAAGAAAGGGGATGAAGTTTAATTGTAAATCATAATGTGCAATGAGCTTAGAATGAATGAAGCATATTATAACCAATTCCCCTATCTTAAAAATTATAGACCTATATAAATGTTGGGCACAACCCAACTTGGCCTAGATTTTCGCAAAGACTCCGCAGTTTGTGGGTAAGAGTTCGCAGTGGAGCATGCAACGAAGCATATTTTAAGGAAGTAAATATGTCACGTGGTGTTGTAAGGGCTTCGGAGTTGGTCAAAGCCCCTCATTTTTGTAAAAGTGCGTGAATTTGTAAGGGATCAATGGTTTTGGGACCATAGTTGCTTGTTTTAAGGAGTCCATGATATTTCTACCATGGTATTTTTGATGATGAAACTTGAAAATGTAATAGTATATATAGGAAGAGACTCATCAAATCAAGTCAGTTTTTGATCGATAAGAACATTGTGATATGTAATTTGTAGCAAAGGGAAGGCTCTACAGTTGAGTGCCCAGAGGCCTAGAGAAGAGTCTACAGCTGAGTGTGCAATCAAACTGCAGCTTAATGCGTAGGTCAAGAATGGGTTGTTGTTCACAGAGTCATCATATTAAGCAACAATTCTTGTGTATGTTAATTTGGTGTTCTTATGTGAATGGTGTGTATATTTTCCTATTAGCTGTTGTAGAATAGAAATATTACCGTTGATTTTTTCTTCAACATAGTAATGGTTGATGGTTTTATATGGAATTTTTAAGTGATTAATCTAATGCGACGAAGTGATTTATAAGTGCTAAACAATCAGATAAAATAATAATACCACATCTCCTAATCCCTCAAAGCTCAATTTCTGCATCCTCCCATAATCACTTTGGGTGAGACTGTGATATGCTTGCAGGTTGTTGTTGAAAGGGACAGTGATCAAGGGTGTTTTTGGTGCACAGTATAGATTGAACCCAGGTCAACCCAAATCTAGCCAAAAAATGGTTCTGTTAATGCCATGATTTGGATCTTTTTGAGGGATATGTGGATGTGGTAACCGTCGAAGGAGATTCAAGACTGGATAGACCTGAAATTACGAGAATTTGCAGATCAAGAAATAAAAAAAACTCGTCTAACATCTAAAGCTTGGTTACATAAGTATATTTTTAGATATCAATATGAGATTTTCTTTGGTTATTTTCCTGTTGAGTTTTATGAGTGTATATCGAGTATGAATGAAAGGAAGAACTGTTTTAAGGGTGGAGAACCTATGGTGTGGATTCCTGAACTGACACAATGACTCAAGATAACTGACAATAGGATTTCAAGGGATTTTGAATTCTTGGTTAATAACATATTGGGAGGATTCATTACTGAGTTCGTAGTAGACTAGACTGTGTCCTACAATGAAGCAGAATGACAATTATTCAAAGGACTACGAGGTAAGTATTTAAAATCTCTGAAACTTTGGATTAAGATGCTTTTGTGTGAAGAGGGAGTTTTACGGATGCAATCAAATTTCTAGTTTACTTATGTTTGGAAGAAGAGAGAATAAATATGAGAAAGATATCGATGCAATGAGAAGTTGAAAAAAATATAGAGTAGATACCATAAAGAGATTTCGTGGACAAGATCCAAAGAACTTTGCAGAGACTGATCATAGTCCTATTTTGAGTGGATCTAAAAATGAAAGAGAAGAAATTCACCCTGATAATCCCCAAGTAACTTCGCTGTATTCCCCCTCCCAGCCTGAGATTTCACAGAATCCATAACCCAGTAATAACTAGGGTGTTTGTGGCTTTCCTGCTCCCCCTACCCCTCCTAACCCCCATCCCCCTTCGCCTCCCTCTCCCCCCAATAAGTGGTATGGATGACGATATTAAGCTACCCATATTTAAAGGAACTGGATTGGAGGATCCAAAACAATTTTGGTTTTTATGTGAAGCTGTATGGACAATGAAGCAAATCAATGATGCGAATATAAATAAAGTGCAGCTCATTACGATGCTACGAGATAGAGCACTGAAATGGTATATGAATTATTCAAATAATCGAATTTTTTTTTTTTGCAAATATTAAAAAAACAATGGTAAGAGAGTTCAGGAAGTTGAAGTCCTAGTTGCAGTGCATCACTGAGTTGAAGGAGATCAAACAGGAACCTAACGAGTTTTTTTGGAATTTTGATAAGAGATTTAAGTTGTTATTGGATCAGGTAAGCTTCGACATATCTCCATAGCAACATCAAAAATGGTTTATAGCTGCGAGAGATACCACATTTCAAATTTCCATTGATGCAACAAATGGTAGGAACTCAATCCAAAGCTTTAGAGATTCCGATGAAATTAGAATCTTCGCTTATAGGAGATACAAATGTAGGCATGCAAAAAATTTAGAATCATCTCGCGAACCTAACCCTACAAATACAATACATCAAGAAGAGAAAGGAAGTTAGAGAAGAAGTATAGTGTATGAAGTGCATATCGGAGGGCCATTATAAAGAAAAATTCCCTATCTTTAGGGATTACATGGATGGTGGGGTACCAAATCTCTTGAATGTAAGATCCAACCTATGGTGCGAAATATGTAATACTAGATGTCAACATTGTTCAAAAGAATGTTACTTGTTACAAAAATATGTATAGATTCCAAGGAATCTATATTGCAAGTTTTGTAAATCAGTAGGACACGATGGGAATGATTGTTGGGCTTACGATTTGATGATGGAGCACAGTGCTGATGCTTATAGAATGCAAGTAGAAGAGCACGGACATGAGGAAAATGGAAAACATGGTGGTTGAGGAGGTTTCTAAGGAAGATTTCAAGGTGGTGGAGATGGTTGAGTACGTGGACATATCATTTTCTATAACTGTGACCAACCATGTCATTTTGGGAGAGACTGCCAAAACCCCACAAAGAAATGTACGTTATGTAAATCCTTTGACAATATAATTGAAGAATGGCCTATACTTATGGTGAATATGAAAGAAAATAGGAATTAGAAGCCGACGTAGAATGGTCAAATGATGATCACTGAAAGGAGGACTGTTGAAGCTCGAATTAGTATTGTCACTAGAAGTGGAGCTATGATCGGTAGTGATAAAGCATATGAAAATGAAGAATCTGAAAGTACATGGGTTAGAAAGACTGCTGAGAAATCTCGTGATTTTGATATTCATAAAGAAAAATAAGTATTTATGGAAGCGAAGTGAGCTTTTATGGATGCTGGAGCTTTGAACTCTAGTACAGAGCCAAAGCCCGATTAGAAAAGTAACTGAGATGTGCCATCAACTTTGACATAGGATCGAGCTCCAACACAAGACCAGGAGTCAACAAATCAAGTGTTTTAAAGCATTTTCTATAGACTTGTATGAAATTTTTAAGAGATCAAAAGGTTGTAGAAGGGATTCAAAAGTTGATAGATTATTGTGCATCCCGAGAAACACCATGAAGTGAGATGCATACAATAAATAATTTGCATCGATAAAAGAATACTAGAAGAGATATGAGGCTTAATGCTTAGATAGGAGAGTATGCGATGGATCAAGTTATTCTGGATCAGGGATCTGATGCTAATTTCTTGATGAAGCATACATGGGATTTTATGGGTAAGCCGAAGCTACAGTGGTCACCTATTCAGTTAAGGATGGAAAATAACCAAAAGATCTTCCCTATGGGAAGAATACCAGGTGTCATAGTGGATATTGAAGGAGTTCACACTAATGATGATTTTGAAGTAATAGATATTTTCGATGAAAGTAACCCTTATCCTGGATTTCTTGGAATTGACTGGGAATTTGACAATATGGCCATAATTAATATGAAGAAGAGACAAATGGCATTTGAAGGAAACAATATGAGAGAAATTATTCCCTCGGATCGATCAGAAGGAGTAAGATACACAAAACCAATCAAAGAATAATATTGTGCAATTGACATAGACAATATCTATGAAATGATAGTGAAGGAACATGATTGTGTTAATCCTACTGTAGAGGTAAAGTTGAGTTGGACCATGATATTCTTGTACCTAAGACTCAAAAGAAGAGTTGGATAACTGACAGAATAGGCTTCATGAAGTATCCACAAGGCATTGTTTAAGAATTACCAAATCAATTCATTGTATGATATCTGAGGTATGTAACATGCCTTCTTATGATGGCTTAGGTGATGTAAATAATTTTCTTAATGATTATGAATAAGAAGTTCCAGAAAATCAAAGGTTTTCATCCTTAGATATAGCGTTGAAATATACCCCTGATAGATGGTGTAATACACACAAGAAGAACATAGGAGATTGGAAGGAATGTCGAAGATTGATGTGGATAAGGTTTGGACAGATTTTGGCAAAGAATCTGTAGTTTGTGGGGGTGGAGTGCGTAGTGGAACACGTAGCGAAGTATATTTTAAGGAAGTAAATATACCGCGCAATGTCGTAAGGGCTTCGGGGTGGGTCGAAGACCATCCTTTTTGTAAAAGTGCATGATTTTTTAAGGGATCAATGGATTTTGGACCATAGTTGCTTGTTTTAAGGAGTCTGTGATATTTGGACCATGGTATTTTTTATGATGAAACCCAGAAATGTAATGGTATATATAGGAAGAGAACCATCAAGTCAAGTTAGTTTTTGATAGATAAGAATGTTGTGATATGCAATTTATAGTGAAGTGAAGGCTCTGCAGCTGAGTGCGTAGAGGCCTAAAGAAGAGTCCGCAGTTGAGTGCGCAGACAACCTGCAGCTTAGTGCACAGGTCAAGAATTGGTTGTTGTTCACACAATCATAATATTAAGAAAAAATTATTTTGGATGTTAATTTGGTGTTCTTATGTGAATGGTGTGTATATTTTCTTATTATATGTTGTATAATAGCAGTATTACAGTTGCATTTTGCTTCAACGTAGTAATGGTTGATGGTTTTATATGGAATTTTTAAGTGATTAATCTAATGTGACGAAGTGATTTATAAGTGCTAAAGAATTAGATAACATAATTGTTACACTAATTTTTGGTCATCTAACCTGTTACTATTAGATGGACTAAAGTACACCATGTAAGACCAATTTTACCATAGTAAAATTTCTTTCACTATGAGAAATAATTTAATAACCCATAGTTTATTAAATTATTTTTGGCCTAAATAGGAAACCCCATGAGGAATAATTAAATAGATCCCTATTTGTTTGATTTTCCTCTATGTATAATTCACTAAACCACTATTTAATTAATATTCCTGGCCATGTTTAACCCAAAACATGAGAATTAATTAGATAAATTATTATTTTATCATATTATTCTCTAGGAATTATTATTTAAATCATTATTTAATAATATTCCTTGTTGAATTTGACTAAATCATTTTTAAATAATTAAATAAATCATTATTTATTTAATTATTCCTTAAACTCATCCTTGAAATAATAAATAAATCATTTATTTTTTTATTATCTCTAAATAAATGGATTTAACCAATTCTAAATTCCTTTTCCCTCCACCAAAAATAATATAACATTCCAAGTAAGTTAGATCTAGATTTGGTTAATAATATTTTAATTATGCACCAATATCTACACTAACTCAATATTTTGTTATAAATAGAAGGGTTTTCCATTTATTCACTACCTTTTTTATCACCTTTTGATATATACTTTTGGTCTGAATTTGATCCTCCATCATTGGCATATTTTTTCTACTTTTGCTTGTGAGCTCCCTTTGAGTTCTATTTTGTCTGGGTTTTCTACACCATCAAGAGAGAGGTATCTTGGATCTGAGGCACTAAGGATATACAAGAACCCATCTTATTGAGGGGGACTGGTAACATATTCCTATGTTCCCTTCCCAGGTGTCATAATACAAAAAATTCTTTATAAATTCTTGTCATGTCTATTGGATGTATGGAGCAACTCTTGTTTATTTTCGCTGTTTAATGTATTTAACTGCATAGATCTGGATTTTTTTAGCATTTATTTTGATCACCTACTGCAGATCTAAGGAAATTGGCAACCAAATTTGATGTTAAGGTTGTTTGTTATGCACAACTGAAGTGAGCTTTTTTGTGCACTTGTGATTGGAATTCACACTAAAAACTGGCGACTCCACAAGGGTTTTTAATTACGACTGATGTCGTTTTTCAGATCCTTGCATGACCAATTTCTTCAACCACTAGGGTTTTTCTTCAAATTCCTATTTTTCATTCCTTTATTTTTTTTTTAACCTTTTTTACCCTAAAACAGTAAAAATTCTAACTCCCGTGTGTTTCTGGGCCATTTGCAAAGGTAATAGGTATCAGCCGTGACATAGACGACAATTTTTTCTGAAACCTACCGTTGAGGCAACCGAAAATGCAGGTCCCACTTTTTAGCCCAAAAAATACAACCTCAGCTCTCAAGTAGCATAAATCTTCCCAAAAATTGTGACCTCAGCAGAAAACAGGTCAGTACCTGCGACCTGCAGTTTTTTGCGGGATTTTTTCTGTAATTTTTTGGGTTTGCCGAGGGAAATGTTCAGGGTTGTCTAACCTATGTATTTTCTCGTCTTGGACCTGTAATTTCTTATTTTTACTCGCCTAAGTAGGAACGAAGCCCCTTAGGGCTTCAGTACGCTTCCACCTTTTTAGGAGGAGTTTCGCTGAAGTAGGTCTTCTGAGATTTCAGTGTTTTTTAGCCTTTTTTTAGATCTAAACCTGTCTTTTCAGATCCATTTCAGATTGGTTATTTTTCCATCCAAAACACCTATTTTCAATTTTTTTTGGTCCTCCATTTAGGTTACTCTAAGTTTCCCTTTAGCTTGTAGCCTTTGGCCACCTATTTTTCAGCATTTTCCCCTCTAGTTTCTTACTATTTCCTGCACCTATTTTCAGCAGATCTAACCTTTAAATCCCTGTCCCTCTTGACCTTCTATCTATCTAACATATTGTGTGTTTTGAGTAGATTTTTCCCACCCTTAGATTAGTTGTTGGGAAGCCCTCATTTTTGGGTTTAAATTTATGAATCTTTAGCTGTTTATTTTACAGCCACTTTCAATTTTATTTACTGTCGCTTTCAGTTTTATTTACAGTTATACAACATATTTTTTATTTTCTCTATACACACGTTTGGGCTTAATTAAAATTAACACACTTATCACACACACACACACACACCTAAAGTGAAGAGTGCTTGGTTTACAATGCCAGGCCAAGACTAAAACATTGCAATTAATTAATTAATCTTCACCTCCGTGCCCTTGTTTACCTCTCATCCTTATTGGATTCCATGTATCTTTTCCATCATCATGTCCCCAAGGAATTTATCTCAGAGACTCTAAGGTATTAATCCTCAGTTTCCGTTAGGAAGACTTACTCCACTACGTAGGGTTCGAGTTAGTCCTCCGTCGAGTCCCCATTCCAACTCTGATTCTAGTTAATCAGGTTCTCCTTATGTTTCTATCCCTAGTTCTCCTCCACCTTTAACCTTCATCATGTTTGGTGCAGGACCTACCACTAGTGGTGGACCCAAATCTAATGCTAGAGCCGCTACTAGTGGATTTGCAATAGGAACGATTCCGACTACTCCCTTTCTTTCTTATATGGCAGGCTTAAGCATTCCCGAGTTAAGCCAGTTGATTAATGACCCTATACACCATGATCCAGGTTGGCATGCTATGCCAACCAAGCTTCCTTCAGACATCCCTAAGTTTGAAGGAAATAATGGAGAGGATCCTACCAACCATGTTCGTTCTTTCCACATGTGGTGTTCATCCAACTCTATCATTGATGACTCTATCTGTCTTCGGTTATTCCAATGTACGCTTACTAGATAAGCTTCCAAGTGGTATGTCGACCAGGCTGCTACATCTCATGCTACTTTTGTGACTCTTGCAAAGGATTTTATGTCCTACTTCCAACTTCCCCTTCGCTATGACACTGGTACCTAAATTTTGACTGCTTTCCCTCAAACTTCTGCCACCTGCCTATCTGAACACATTTAAGAATGGCACAGAAGGAAGAGCTTATGTTGAGCTCTAGTTTTTGAAGACCATGTCTACATGGACTAGTTTCTCAGATCCCTTTTACCCTCTATTGGTAAAGATGTCACGTCTCACTTTCCTTAGACTGAGGAACAAGCCCTCCAAGTTGCATTGAAATATGAATTTATCTACGTGCAAGCTGGTTATGTTTATACCATATTACCTGATCTCCCTAGACCTGGTGGTGCCAATGCACTAGGGGCACCTCATGCCACTGAAGGTATCATTGGATCCCTTTCAAATCCATACACTCATCCTCCTATGAGTTATGATTTCCCTCAGGGAGGGGCCAACTCCTCTAGCACTTTTCCCTCTCCCGGGAGCATGTATCCAGGACATGGCATACCTCACGCCTTTACACAACTGCATCCTTCATTGCTACGACCTACTATTGCCAAACATGTTTACCTCAATTTTTCTCAACCTCCTTACTATCTGTTTCCACAACCAGGTGCTTCAGCAACTCCAGCACAAGCACCTCCGCCTCCCATGCCTTCTCAAGCTCCGTAGTAGCAGCCACCCCCCCTCAATGTCAGATGTATGCACAAAAGAGTGCGAATAATCCTCCCACTTCCAAAATAAGAGGAAAGGAAACCATAACCAACACACTCAAGGTAATCAAGGAAAAAATACCCAAGGGAATATATCTAACACTGTAACCCAACAACAGGGCGATCAACCCAAGCAGAATAGGCCTCTTCAGATGAATAAGCCTTGTTCTTGTTGCAATTTCCATGGTCACTATACCCATGATTGTCCCCTTTTACCTCATATCTATCAACTATGGGAAGCTCAAGCATCATCTCGAGGAAAACAAGCCTCTGCTTTTGTTCCTCCTAATGTTGCGCCTACTCAATCAACTATGTTTACCAATCCTTTCACCCAGCAAGGATATGTGGCTACCCAACCCCCTAAAGGTCAGGCGGTCACTCAACCTCCCCCATTTAGTACCTCTGATTACCATATCCTTATGATGCAATATAACTAGGCCAATATCGTCGATATCAACGTTCTGACTCGGTTGTGCCATTACACCAAGCCTCCCACTACGTTCGCAACCAAGCCATAGTATTCAGGTCTCACAAAGCCAATTTCGATGCCCAATGGTCCTTTACAGATCCCTCAGCCTAGGGGAGAGGTACATACCAATATACCCAAAGGATCGTTACGCCAAAATGTTGCTTCCGGTAAAGACGCCCACACCTACAATATAGTAGATGACTTGGTGCAATCCCCTATTGCCATGTCAATGCTGGAAGTCCTCTAGTTGTGCCCTTCACAACGTAAATCTATACTAACTTCCATGGATGATGTGGATCCTTCAGATGATCTTTTGATTGTCTTCAATGTTGACAAGTCAGAGCATCCACCCCTACCTGCATCCCTCGCCTTCCAAATACCTATCAATATCCAGAATTCAAACATCTCCCGATGTATCATTGACGAGGGGACATCCACCTGCGTGATGTCCGCTTCTATTTGGAAAAATCTCAGAACTTGGGTTAGGACCCCTCAAGCAAACAAATGGTTTTGTTTCCAGGACCAAGATCATTTGAGAGAGATTAAATTTTGTGGAAACCATCAAAGAATAAATTAGAGGACTGGTTTGAGAAAAATATACTTGAATTATCCATCAAGGAGAATAGAAGTAATAAATTATCTACTGAAGATTGGGAACAGAGGTACATTTTCACATAGGTCCATTTGTGACCTTTGCGCAAGAATTACAGGAGGGGATATTAAGGTTAGTTGAGTTTTAAACCTGATGGAAGGATGATAAAATCACTCAATAGACGCCTGAGTCGATCCAAAAGGTAGAAGGAACTAATAACACCATCACTCACACTGTAGAAAATTGGGTTGACAACATTCTGGGTGGATTTGTGACATAATTTTTAGTTGATCAGTTTGTGTCATATTCTGAATAAAAAAGGAGGTTCTTCAAAGGACCGAGAGTTAAGTTCATACCTTCTCTCTCTTTGCTGATTAAGACGTTACTATGTAAAAAGGGTGTTCTGTGCAGTCACACCTAGTGAATGTCCCCAAACGAGTTTGAAAGAACTACTCACAACGGAAAGTACTTCCGAGTTAACCAAAGAGGTGATAGATCAGTATAAAACACTCTTAGAAACCCACCTAATAGTGATATGTTGGGAAAAATACTGAGAGGGGGGGGGGGGTGAATCAGTATTTAGATCTGACTGATAACTTTTTAGTTTTTCTTTCTCAAAAACCCATACGCTACTTTACTGAAGCCAATTCGCGTATACACGTGGATATCCTTAACAAAACTTGTGTATTACCAGATATCTCATTATGCAGATAATTATTTACTTAGATCATTGCATCATTCATTCATTAGATGTTTAGTAAGCAGTAAACATGTGCAGTAAGAATAGAATAAATCATCACACATAAGCATCACACATCAACACCAGGATTTAAGGTGGAAACCCAATTCGGGAGAAAACCACCGCTACCGTCGTCTCAGTCTTCAATATTTATTATAAAGAAAAATTATTACAACATTGTACTGGTGCAGACTCATACCAGCACGCAGGCACCCACCTGCAGAAGGCTACAACCTTCTCTTGTTTACCAGCCTCTCCTAGAAGGGTGCTACAACCCCCTGCTCTCGTTTACCAGCTACCACTGGAAGGGAGCTACTACCCCCTCACTGAAGGTTTCGACCCTCAGCACTACTGCAGACCACGTTTCATCAATTTTCATACTGGATCAAAAAGCTTCAACACAACCAAACATACTTTGCCCAATACTTCAAAAAGAATAGTGAGACCACTGTAACTAGAATATCAGAAATAACCCAGACTTCATAATAGATATGCAAATGTAAACTCAACCCTGAACATTTATTGAATCAAATATCATACATTGCTTCTCTTTACTGAACCTGTGTGTATACGCGCTTCCCTGCTTACCAACCTGCATATGCCTTTGTGCATAACATGGAATGCATACGCTACTTCTATTTACTAAAGATGCGTGTATACGCACTTCTCTTCGTATAAACCTGCGTATACTTCTGAGAACACTAATTTTTCAGAATGTGATCAAACTCAGATTCAGATCTGAAATCAAATTTCTGTTCAGACAATCTATCAACCATGCAGAACTGTTTAGACAGTCATTATTCCTTCATTGAATCATAAACCAACAACTTGATCTTTAATTAACATAATTAGGAGCACAATCAACATTCAAACAACCCAGATCTATATGAATACATCCTTGACATATAGCAGTAAAATAGTATAACAGATCAGTCATTTCATTCCACATACTTCAATAAAACCCTAGATTCCATACGCGCTTTTATTTCACTGAACCTGCATATATACGCAATTTCACAAAGTCAAACCTGCGTATACTTCAGTGCATTTTATTCTTTTATAAACCCTGACTTCCATACGCGCTTTTCTTTAAGCGGACCTGCGTATATACGCTCTTTTACCGAGACAAACTAGTGTATAGATCTATAAAAGATAAACTTTGTAGAACAGACCAGATCTATAAACTTACCCAGATTTCTTCAATTCCTTCATTAGACTTGCGCTAGGTCTTCGTCATTTCTTTTCCAGATCATCCTAGAGATTCATCATTTCTAGATCTGGAGATCTTGAACCTTCATCATATCCATAGGTGCATCATAGATTCAGATCTATCAATTAAGAACAGAGTTAAACCATGCAGATATACTTCAGAGTGAAGTATTCATTAAAACCCAGACATATGCACACCTTGCACTATTATTCTCTTCATCTTATATAGGTTTAGCCTTTATCAATACCATGAGTCAAAACCACTCAACCTCCGATGCTATTCCTGGATGGGATCAAATAGATAATCCAACGCTCAATACTATGGGCCAATACCATGGTTATGTCCCCTGGTTTTATAAATTTAGAGCGCAAATAGGCGTATGCTACTTGTCACGTACATTTCCTCATACATACGCTACTTATTTTTTACAAACCCGCGTATTCTTTGTGACATATCACATTTATCATCTCTCTGGCACTTACTGAAATTTCTTTCTCTGCTACTTCTGAGCTGCTTGTAGATTCATCATTAATAAACTCATCAAGTCAGTTTCCACCAAGGACAGCTTCATCAAGTAGGTTGCCATCAAGGACAACACATTGCATCATATTGCCAACAATATCCCCATTTTGACTTGATGGAAACAGATAGATACAAAACACCATGATACTCTCCCCCTATTCAAACACCATGATACTCTCCCCCTTTGACATCAAAGGCAAAGGGCAGATCAAAACCAAAACAAGGTTTTTCTTCTCATGTAGAAAGAAGAGCTCTGTAGATCTGATGTGCACTGAAGTTACCATGCTCCCCCTGAGTTCATGCTGAATCTTCAAACATATTTTTTTTCAATGAAGTACATGACTCTATGACCTTTCCTATCACCAGGGACTCATACTTACATCAATGATCCAACCAAGTGGATTTACATATGTGACTCAAGTACCCAACCAAGTGGTTTTACACATTTTGACTCAACTACCCAACCAAGTGGGTTTACAAATTTGATCAAGTCCTTTCATGACCAAAAAATACAATTTTACATCATAGGTCTCAACATGACCTTTTCATCAAATTACAACAATGAACTTTTGTAACAAATACCAAAAATACCTCAAGAGAGAGATCATATTTTAGAATCATCATAATTCCAACAATGCATTATTCTCAGCAAGGCTAATGCTCCCCCTGAACCTGTACACCTGTTCTTGAGCCATTTCACTCCTTCATCTCCCCTTTATCTTGTGCATCCTGAATACTTTCAACAGCAAATCATCAAGGCATCTTCATCAAATATCAGAGAATGAAACATAAATATGAGATCTGAAACAACACCAGAGATACCCAACAACACCATAGTTGTGCTGAAGAATACTGACCCAGAAAAATTTGTCAGCAACCACCCATACGCAATTTTCTTTGTATAAACTCACGTATATACGTGTCTGTCTTTCAGGAAATCTGCGTATCCAATTTAATCTTCTGCATTTAAGCAGATCTGATCTTCTGCATGCCAGAGACTACTCCTAGCTTCTATTTGAGATATTCGAACGCTTCCCTGGGTAGAGGTTTGGTAAATATATCAGCAACTTGTTCTTTGGAGGGAACATACTCCAACTTCACCTTTGGTTCAAGCACTTGTTCACATAAGAAGTGGTACTTGATGGGAGTGCACTTGGTCTTGGAATGCATAAAAAGATTCTTTGAGATACTGATGGCACTTGTATTATCACACATAATGGAGATAGCAGGTGAACATTTGATTTGAAAGTCTTGTAAGGTTTGCATCATCCAAAGAATTTGAGTGCAACATGATGCGGCAGCCACATATTCTGCTTCTGCTGTAGATAAGGCAATAGAGTTTTGCTTCTTGCTGAACCAAGATACTAACTGGGGCCCCATATAGAATGCACCACCACTAGTGCTTTTCTGATCATCAACATTTCCAGCCCAATCTGCATCAGTGTAAGCATGAAGAGTGAGATCATCATTCTTTGGATACCATAGTCCAAAGTCTTGAGTTCCTTGTAGATATTTGAATATTCTTTTGACAGCCTGAAGGTGAGACTCTTCTGGATTAGCTTGGAATCGTCCAACAATCCCAACTGCATGCATAATGTCTGGTCTAGTCCCAGTGAGATAAAGTATACTTCCTATCATAGATCTGTATTCTGGTTGATTCACCGTGGGAGAATCATCATGAGAAATGAGATTACATCCAGTTATCATTGGTGTACTTACAAGTTTGCACTCTTCCATGCCATACTTCTTCAGAATTTGCTTAAGGTATTTTTCTTGTGATAAGAATATGCCATCTGTAGTTTGATGCACTTGCAAGCCAAGAAAGAATGTTAGTTCCCTAAGTAAAGACATTTCAAATTCTTGCTGCATAGCAGAAGAAAATTTCTGACTCATAGATTCTTCATTTCTTCCAAAAATGATATCATAAACATATACAACCACAATCAATAGTTTATCATTTTCATTTTTTGTGTATAAATTGCTATCATCAGACCCCTTTGAAAATCCTTGTTGACGAAGATATTTTTCAAGACGATAATACCATGCCCTTGGAGCTTGTTTGAGACCATATAGAGCCTTTTTAAGTCTAAAAACAAGTTTTTCATCATTTTCCAAAATGAATCCTTCTGGTTGTTCTATATAAACTTCTTCTTCTAGATCACCATTGAGAAACGCAGGTTTAACATCCATTTGCTAAAATTTGATTTGTTGGAAGCTTGAAAAAGAAAGAAACATTCTTATGGCTTCAAGTCTAGCTACAGGAGCAAAAGTTTCTTTAAATTCTATACCTTCTTGTTAAGCATACCCCTTGCAGACAAGTCTAGCTTTATTTCTTATAACCTCCCCATTCTCATTTAACTTGTTTTTGAATATCCATTTAGTTCCAATGAAATTTTTGTCATGAGGTCGTGGTACTAATTCCCATGTGTGATTCTTTTCAATTTTATCAAGCTCTTCATTCATGGCTTGAATCCAACATTCATCTTTGCTAGCTTGATTGACATTGTGTGGTTCAATAGTGGATAGAAATGCCAGATAGCTAGAAGATCCCACAAGAGTCCTTCTTGTTTGTACACCTCATCCCTTGTCTCCCAAAATTTGAGATTCTGGATGATTCTTTTGAACATATCCGGATGGAGCTTTTTCAAATAAATCATCTTTGGGTTCTTCATTAGGTCCACTGTCTATATCATTTCTATTTGATGTAGAAGGATATACGTCATCATCGTCTTCATCTGTTGTTTGTTTTTCTTCTTTTGGAGCTGCAGGAGACTCATCAATAACAACATCAATACATTCAAAAATCTTCCGAAGTCTTTTATTGTAACATTTATATGCTCTACTCCTAGAGGAGTAACCAAGAATTATTCCTTCATCTGCTTTGGGTTCAAACTTGCCAAGTTTTTCATCATTATTTTTGATAAATCATTTGCTTCCAAAAACTTTAAAATGCTTCACAGTGGGAGGATTACCATACCAGAGTTCATATGGAGTTTTATCACTATTTACACGAACATGTGCCTTGTTAAGAATATTTACCGTTGTATGTGCTGCTTCTCCCCAAAATGTGTCAGGTGTTCCAGAATCATCAAGCATAGCTCTAGCCATTTGTTGAACTATTCTATTCATTATTTCTGCTACGCCATTTTATTGTGGAGTTCCAGCTACAGAAAATTGTCTTTTTATGCCATGTTGTTCACAAAATTCAAGGAATTCATCTTATGTATATTCTCCTCCTCGATCAGATCTAAGACACTTGATTTTTAGATCTAATTCATTTTCAACCAGTGCTTTGAAGACCTGAAATTTCTCAAATGCTTCATCTTTGTGTTTAAGCAACCTAATCCAACACATTCTAGAGAAATCATCAATAAATAAGATATAGTATTGTTCACCACGTGGTGAATTTTTCCTTACAGGTCCACATATGTCAGTATGAATGAGTTCAAGAGGCTTACTTGATGATCCTTCCTTGGCATTAAATTGTACTCTGGTTTGCTTACTAAATTGGCAATATTTTCATATGATATTTTCAGGTAGAGTAATATTGGGAAGACCACAAACAGCTTTAAGTCTTCTTGATTTGTTGATTTGAGAGAAGCTCAGATGCCCCAACCTTCTATTCCATAGCCATTTTTCTGAAGATTTACTCAAGTAACATTGTTCTTTGCAGTTCTTCAATACATACAGGTTGCTTGGAGTTCTTTTTCCTTTTATAATTGTTTTACCTGTATCAAGATCACGTACCACATATTCTTTTGAACTAAAGACAACTTCAGTTCCTTGATCACACATTTGACTTACACTTAATAGGTTATGCTTTAATCCATCCACATACATGACATCATTAGCTTTCACCTTTTCTTTTAGAAACACAGACCCTTTTCCCTTAATTACCACAGGAGTATCATTTCCAAATGTAACCTTCTTTTCTTTTTCTAGAGCACTATATGCAAGAAGTTTGTTTTTGTCACCTGTCATGTGTCTTGAGCATCCATTATCAATGTACCATTGATTTTCTTCACCTTCTGCAAATAATGCTATACCACAATTTTCAAACTGTAATTCCTTCTTTTTCCATACTTTGGAGCTTGAAAGAAAATGCTCTTTTGGCTGAACTTTGCTTTTGCATTCAGATTCTTCATGGCCAAATTTATTGAAATAAGCACATTCAACTTCATTTAGAAGAGGAGAGAAGTTGTTATAGGTATTATTCTTTGTTTCAATATCAATCCTTTTCTTTCTTGCTTCTCTTGTCATGATGGTTTTATATGCAACACATTGAACAACTTTATGACCAAAATTGTGACATGAGAAACATTGTCCATTGAAGAAGAAATTTCTGCGATCATGAAATCTTCTACTTGAATTTACCTGTTGATTCGTGTTTCTTTGAAATATATTCCTGTTAGTGTT
Organism: Pinus albicaulis; assembly: GCA_034641835.2. Lineage (NCBI taxonomy): Eukaryota > Viridiplantae > Streptophyta > Pinopsida > Pinales > Pinaceae > Pinus > Pinus albicaulis. Next base: position 1,357,587,100 of record CM076584.1, on the reverse strand, counting down.
CTTTTAATTGAGATGATCATGCTTTACCTGTAAAGATTATTTATTCCCTTGCTAAGTGGCTGTTTCAGGGAAAATCACCCTAGAGGTTTGTTGGGTTTAAACCTCCACAGAGTAGGGCATGCTACTTAAGAAGGACTCACACAACCATACATGTTCATGAAAAACTAAATAGAGTAGATCGAGGAAGTTACTCGTAGGTCCTACGATTGAAGCAGATCTCGCGGGGTCCAAACCCCCAACAACCCTTCTTCCTTCTTAACCTAAAATACAAGAAGAAACAAGCACGAAGAACTGGTTGTACAGCATATATCTACTCTAAATGTTAGTGAAATCCATATGAAACATTAGATAAACCATAATGAATGCTTAAATAACAATATTCTCATATATGAAAGCGGACACTAACACGTATATTTCGGGAACAAGATGGTTCTTCTGTATTATAAATAGCATGTATAGAAATAATGAGTGAAGAGATCACCTGAATCCTTCCACGATCTTCGAGCAGACCATCGTCACCCTTGCCTCGCTAAGATTCCTTCCGAACTGGTGCATACGAGATGACATATAAAGAGATGAGCATCTCCAGGAAACAAGGGTTTCCTGTAATGAACTGGGAAGTGTAGGAGGCATGGGAATTCAGACTTGGATAGGGAATACCAACAGAGTATAATATCAATAATTTCTCTCTCTCCCTTAGGCCATGCACATGAGGGGCTTTTATACTCCTTCAAAGTAGTTTCAACAGTTGGAAATAGTTGGCCACATGCTGGGGTGGTTGAACTACTAGAGTAACCATCAACCCAGCCCGAAAATAGGGATTTTTTATATATATTTTTAATGATTTTAATGGCATATGCAGGAAAGTAAATGTGGACTCGCGTATACACGCGGAAAAGTCTAGGCATAATCGCGTATGGGGATTTTAACACTGTTTTTTAGTGAATTTTGTCCAAGTCTGTAGGAATGGGTGCCCAAATCCATAAAAGCAATCATGAATCATATGAAGGTGAGAAATGATGCTATAACAGATGCCCCCTAATATATGAGGTCAGAAGGGGTACATGATGGCCGAAATTTATTATGCACATAGAAAGAACTTCGCAAGGACAAGAGAGGACTTCACCAGATTTCAGCCTGCCAAAAACCAATGAAAGAAAACAGAGAGTCAACTCATGCTGAGGCGGGCATACCCATGCTCAATAAAAAATACATCATATAGAAAGTACTGAATAGATCCAACATGTATACAAGTATAGCTGAACTAAAAGTACACAATGAATCATCTGAGCATGGCCCGGAAGTGTAAGTCTGAATCAATGTCCAAGTATCACATATAAAAAGCTGATCAAAGATGTTGCAACTGGATGTCTGATCAAATAAGTAACTGAATCTCCAAGTACCAAATCATAAGGGGTGGAACAAACGGTACTATCACGCAGCTCGGGAGCCAACATATAGGATGTTGTTGTACTTAACTGCAACATATAAGAGAGGACGGCATCACTGGCAGAAACTGAATGGACTATCGAAAGTGAACCGCAAAATGCTGATGCAACCCGAGGTCTTCACCGATCACTATGGCACAATTCTACACAATGGGAATAAATGAGCTGAATTCGACCATGTGAGAAATCGTTGGATTACTGGTCAATGATGTATACCGTTAACCAACGCGAGACAACCCACCGATAATGAAAATGAGTGTCAAGGTGCCCCAGTACAATCTAACAAGTGCGAATGAATGAGTTGAAGTCGAACACTTGAAAGAATCTACCAATCAAGAGGCAATGATGAATCCCCACTGTCGATAGTGAAGAGTCTGCCACTGATGACTGCAAACCCTAAGGTACTGACAAAAAGACTCTAGACCTTATTCCCAGAGCAATGAGTCGGAGTCGATGGGAAAAGATCTGCTGGAAGGAAGGCATTAAGGCATCCCACATCAGTCCAGCGCGAGTGTAACCCGCAGGCCAAGATTTGGAAGGAATTGGACGAAGTAGAGTGATGGAACCAAAACCAAAGTACATTTCCGACATGCACAAGATGAAGCTAGCGCACGGAAGAAACCCTCTGAACCAACCAATAATGAAAGCTGACACAGAGGCGATAAATCCACCGATAGGGTCAAATGGAAATCAAGGTACTGCATGAATGCCAAGTGTGATAATGTATGCTAACGTCGAACACAGGGGAAACCACTCAGTCAAAGACCCATAATGATGATCAAATGCTGAGCACAAGGTCACCTATCAATGATGGAAATAGGGCCAGGGTGCGGCTCTAGGTTTTCTCTCAGAGCAATATGTCGTAGTCGATAAGAGACAAACTCGCCAGCAAGAAGTCAATGGAGACCTTCTCAAACCAGCACGAGCAGAAGACCAAAACATCTGATGTGATAGAACAAGATACTGACAAGACCGGGAAGGCCGACTGAATAATGAGTCAAGAGACACCGCAGAATGGCCGACTCTAGTTAGACTTCCCTTGAACAAAAGCACGACTCGTAATGACCATGGCAGTAAAAAGTGACACTGTATAAGTCTGTTATGCAGGAGGCAGAACAAACTCTCCATATTATTGGAAGAGATAACCAACCGGGGGAGGACTGACAAGTGAAACAAGGTAAAGGCTGAACCTAGGTCAAAACTAAAACCATCCCAAATGTAGGAAATATATATAAGTATATGTGCTTTGTTCAAGGGCGACAAACTGACTCTGTACTGCCATCAAAACAATGAAGATACATCCCGTTCCCGCTCTTTTTGTTATATTTGATTTTTTTGTCTTTTTCATATAATAAGCCTGAAAAAGAATAAAAGAATGCTATGGTACAATGGATAGAATGAGTATCAAAAAATCAGATGCACTAGTTCCTGGGATTGGAACAATCCTATGCTCAATGTAAGGTGGCGGAAACTGGTAAGCGATACTCAAAGGAATGTTCCATCCATGGGTAAAAGGGTGTCAAGTCGCGATAGCTAAGTGCATGCAATGGTTAACTTGTACAAATAGTCAAGGTCAAAAGTTAGCTTAAACACTGAGTCCAAATGAAGCCGGCTAAAGGCCAGGATAAACAAGCAGCCAATATGCAATGTAGTAATACAACTTAACGACACCAGGGAGCCTCTACGGTAAAAGCCAGAAAAAATGATAGTGAGGAAGAAGAAGAATGAAGCTTCAACACATAAGTCATGGCAGGACTAAAGAGGACTCCCGAGCCTACATAAAACGCAGCATGGGTAACAAGTGATAGCGAGGAACTAACTAGGAAGCCCATGGAAAGGAAGGCTCTACCATCAAGTCATGATTAAATAATTAGCGAGTGAAATGGGTGTAATAGTCATGACCTGATGGGATCGACCCTATGGAAAGTGATCAGTATGAAGGCTAGTATGCAAGATGCAACGGAAAGTGATTTCCCTAACCTATATGCCAGTGAAGATCATATACCTGCCGTGACGAGTTGGTAATCATGGATAAAAAACGGGAAAAATATCAAATTCGTCAAAATGTACCTGAAAACATACCAAACTGGGCACTTCCAAGCATCCGGGTTATGCAGCTTAAGATAGATCAAAAAAATAAGCATAACAAATTTTTGTGAAAATTTTCAACTTTTTAGGCATAAATAGACAAATTACCTCATATTTGGTTCATTATTACATTGTTGATCTAGAAAAAATTGCTCTGGAGCAAAACAATTCTTTCGTCAAATCAGGAACAAACGACCATCGAATCGCACTGAATTTGTCAGGTAAGCTCCTCAATCATCCTTGCAAATCATTTTGTCCATTTAAAAATTAAAATTTAGTGATTTTCACCACAAAAACCCTTTCTAAAAAACGCGGGTTTACGCATACGCGGGTTGGTAACAGGAAAGTCGCGTATACACGCGACTGTGCATAAAGAAAGCCACGTATGCATAGGCCCAAATGAAAAAATGTGTGGCTAATGAAGGATTTGTTGAATTTCGACAGGATGACAATCTCATGGAGAGAGCGTGAACACAGTGCAATTGATCAAGAGGTCATGCAAGATCGAGCATCGCAAAATATTCTTCGGAATTGCGGATTGTTCAAATTTTTCAAAATGCCAAATATGAAAAGCAATGTTCGGTTGCTAGAAATGCTTGTCAATTACTGGGAACCAGAAGAGGACTACTTTATGATAGATCAGATGCCAGTACCCATTGAAGTGGAATACATATACTTTATCACTGGACTCTCCCAGAGGGGGGAACCAGTAGACTTGCACGGGAAGCCCCTGGAAGGGCTAACCATGGAAGATTATGTCCATGTGTATTGCGTAGAGGGTTCCAAGAAAGTTGGAACTCAGATTGCGATTAAATATTTAAGGGATTTTCACATGAAAATCCTCCTTTTCACCATTGGCAGAGTGGCAAGATCTGCCTCCCTACATCAGGCGTCCAGGACGCAAATGAGCATAGCAGTGGAATGCTTGACTCGTGTATGATTGGTGCACAGCCCTTTTACTGAACATGAAGCAGCAGTTGACCTCAATATGCCAAGCAAAGACCAAACACTTTGGCTATGGTACTATTTTGATGAAATTCTTCTTTGAGAAGATACCAGCATTGAGACCCAGAGTTATCTCTACCATCAGCAGCCCGAGAGACCCAAGAATTACCCGTTGGGCGGATATGATGAAGAGATTAGGGGGAAGTGAAGTTCCCCAGACCACTTGGGATGATGAGTTCTTCCTTTGGTGGGGAGAACAAATCATCGCTGTGGATGACTATCCCTATGCCGGGATGGACTTTCGTGGAGATCCAGATCTTGTTCTTCCACCAGGCACAGCATGGGGCACAGTCGGTAAGTTTGCAAATTTTTTTGACTTATATAATTTTTTTTGGATTTTTTCAAATATGTATGAAAAAATAAAAATAAACATGTTTTTGATTGGATTCATAATGACTGACAATGTAAACATGATCATGATACAGATATTGGACCAGTTCGACCTGAGGGTTTCCCGCGCCACAAGCGTCGCAGGGGCGAAGCAGGTACAGAGGATTCAGACAGGACCCTCCAGGCTGTGCAGAGGAACTTGGAGGGGTTAACCCGCCAAATACCTATGGTTGCCGTGGAAGATCTGCCGGAAGCCATCCAGAGACGGGTGGTAGGAGTGCCCCGAGACTGGGTACGGTTATTCCGCCGAGTTTCCACCGCAATTATGTTCTATAGGAACATGACTTCTGGGCAGGGACCTCAGGAGTAGATAGATGTTATGTATTAGATGACTGTATATTCTTTTTTGAGACTGAACATGATCGGGCATAAGCCCAAGTTTTGTATGACCTTATGGATCCAAATTTTGTAAAGTTTTTGAACACTCTGATGATATATATACAACGATATTTGATGTGATGTGATAAATGTATCAAAATGTATGATGTTTTTGATGATTAAATTTTATTGTATGGAATGATTAATATGCCAATCTAGTGCCTGATTAGCTAATGAGTCTGCCAACCAATTGTCAGCTCGAGGAATATGAATGAAAGTTAAAAAATGAAATGATCTTTGTAACAAACGTACCCTCAAGAACAACCGTAATAAAAATGGGTCTCGAACCCGATAAGTATTGTTCAACTGCGACACCACCAGCTGAGAGTCCAAGAAAACTACCAACGAATCAACACCCAAAGATATTGCGTCCGAGAGTAGATAAACAACTGCAGTGTATTCTGCTATGTTATTGGAAGCAGGACCAATGCAGACTCCTCTTGATACTAACAGCTGACCGGATGGATAATGAAGCACCCAAGCTGCGGAAGCTAAGTTCCGGGTGTGTCTACTAGCACCATCGGCGAAACCAAAATGACTCATGACATCCAACACAACTTGCCAAAGCAGATCAAAAACATCACCAACTCATCAAAGATCGAAAATCAACCAGATATGTACAAAGAAAAAAACTACTATATACAAAAGCAACATGCCAGGCCGAAGCCTAGGCATAATACTTCTTCAAATAGAGCCCATTTCGGGGCTCCGGCAACTCGTTCCCTTTGAAATCAACCAAGGTATACGCTCCTTTCTTAAGGAATTTTTTAACGATGAAGGGGCCATACCACATAGACTTAAACTTTCCTGCCCCCAGGGCATATTTTTCTTGGGCATAGACCAAAACAAGGTCACCTTCCAAAAAAACCCTGGGTTTGACTGCCTTATCGTACTGAACTTTAACTCGGTTTTTATGCGCTTCATTCATCGTGGCGGTATCCCGACGCTGCTCATCGAGATGTTCCAGATGAAGGAGCCGTTCTTCAAGACTAGAAGTGTTAGGAAGAATTTCAACAGCTAACTTAAGAGAAAGAATCTCGCATTCAATAGGAAATACGGATTCCACCCCGTGCACTAGCTGAAACGGAGTAAAGCCAGTTGCAGTTTTCACTGACGTCTTGTATGCCCAAAGTGTAGGATATAGCATAATATGCCAGTTGGATCTAGCTTTATCAATTGTTCTTTGAAGAATTGTCTTCAAGGATTTATTCACGGCTTCCACTTGCCCATTGGCTTGAGGATAATACGGAGATGAATGCTCCTGCCGGAAACCCAATTTGAGAGCCAACTCAGGCATCATACTATTCTGAAAATGACTGCCATGATCAGTGACAATCTCTCTAGGAATACCAAAATGAGCGATAACCTGGTTGAAAAGAAAAAGAGTTGCAGTCTCACCATCATTCCTGAAAGTAGGCATAGCCTCGACCCACTTCGTAAAGTAGTCTACTGCTACAATAATGTACTTGTGACCTTTAGCCGAAGGCGGGTTACAAGTAGTATAATCAATACCCCACTTTGTAAAGGGACCGACAGTAATGACTGGAAAAAGTGGAGCTGGATGAACGTGCATTTTTCGAGTATAGACTTGACACGGATGACACTTTTTGACCGATTCGATACAATCCTTGAAAATCGAGGGCCAAAAGTACCCAGCACGCAAGATCTTTTGGGCTGTAGCAAGCCCAGATAAATTACCCACACAAGCTCCACTGTGAGAATCATTCAGCACAACCTCAGCTTCTTCAAGAGTTAAGCAGCGTCTCAGGATTGAATCAACCCCTCGACGGTATAAAGCATCACCAATAATCAAGTAATTCTTAGCCAAGTGACGCAACTTACGACGCTCATCTTTCGAAAAAGTAGAGGGAAACTTCGCAGTCTGAAGATACACAATGATATCTCCGTACCAAGGATCCTGTGAAGAGATAAGAAACAAATGTTCATCCGGGATGGATTCATCATAGATCATCTCTTCCCCACAGGGCAACTCGGAGATCAATTCTGCGAAAACCAATGATTTCTTAGACTTGGCAGACATAAACTCAAGATCAAATTCCTGCAAAATCACAATCCATCTATTGTATTTGCCCCCAATCACTCGCATACTGAGGACAAACTGAAATGGATTGGCTGCTGCCAAAACATAAGTTTTTCGTAGAATAATGTAATGCCGGAGTCGCTGCACAGCATGAACTGCTGCTAAAGCTAACTTTTCTATGGGAGTGTACCAGAGTTTAGGTCCTACCAATCCTCGACTAAGATAGTAAATAACATGCTCTGCAAGAGCATCATCTTCCTGAACCAGAACCATACCAATAGTAGATTCTGTTGCTGCCAGATACAAAAGGAAATCCCTGCTATAATCAGGTGGACTCAATAAAGGAGCAGAGGTCAATGCTTTTTTCAAAGCATCAAACGAACGTTGAGCGAAGTCATCCCAAAGAAATGGAACTCCCTTCTTCAACAATCTCATGAATCCGTAACTTCAGCATAATTCTATTTATAAATCTCCGTAGAAAATTAGACTTCCCTTGAAGACTTTGAAGCTGACGAATTGAGGACAGGGGAGGCAACCGAAGTATTGCCTCAACCTTGAAGGGATCTACCCTTATCCCTTCCCTAGACACAATGAATCCCAATAGCCGACCGGATGTAACCGCGAAAACACACTTGTTCGGATTCAATCTAATCTTATAAAACCGACATCGTTCAAATATTTGCCGGAGGTGACCAGGATGATCCATCCTCTTTCAAGAATGAGCAGCTAAATCATCTAATTATGCCTCGATAATCTTTTTGATGTCGTGAAAGGCATATGACATGGCCCACTAAAAGGTAGCCCCAGCATTTTTAAGACCAAAAGTCATCTTCTTGTATGCAAATGTACCCCAAGGACAAATAAAGGTAGTCTTATGTTGATCTTCAGGACGGATAGTAATTTGATTATATTCGGAGAAACCGTCCATGAAGGAGAAAATCTCATTATCGACACACTCGTCAATGATCTGATCGATAAATGGTATGGGGTAATTATCTTTAGGACATGCTTTATTTAGGTCTCTGAAATCAATGCACACTCAAATCGTTCCTTGCTTTTTATCTACAGGAACGGGATTTGAAACCCATTCAGTCAAAGGAATAGGGAAAATGAATCTCACCTTAAGCAGCTTCTCAACTTCAGCTTTGATAGTTGCTGCCTTTCTAGGATTGACCGGACGAAGTTTTTGCCTCACCAGCTTAGCATTTTCATACGTCTTGATCTCATGCTGGACAATAGATGGTTCTATTCTAGGCATTTCCTCATAAGACCAAGTGAATACATCCCTATACTCTTTAAAGAGCTCGGTGTAAATTTGAACCTCTTCATGGGAACATTCAGCTCCGATGAAGACATTCTCGATAATATTGGGATCCCTGGAAATGTTCACCGGGATAGTTGGAGAAATCACAGCCATGTTCCCTTCATCATATACCTGTGTTGGTGCTAAAGGATTCAGGACTGGGCGAACAGGACCAGGAGACAGAGGACTTGGAAAACTTGTTTCAACTTCGCTCAAGTCAGGTAAAAAGTAGGACCGATGATGAAAATCATCCCACGGTCTATCTATACTAGTCATCGCTTCCAGGATGGCCTCTTCAAATGGAAGAGTGGTATCAAGGCAATCCTGGGCAGAAGAAGAGCTAAGTTTCCAAGCCGGAGCCACATCGCCATCCAATTCCTCCAGAGAAAGAGGAGCTAGAATGGACTCTGTAGAGTCAACAATAGATTGATAAGCAATCTCAGCTGCAGACATTGGAAATTCCATTCCTCCCACTTGACCTTCTGCTAATGTGGCAGTAGGGGAAGGTAAGGTCCAAGGGTCCGAAAAATAATGAGTTCTGAAGAACTCTCTTCGAAGAGGAGCATTAGAGGATGAAATAGCATTAATATGAACCGTAGGAGGAGGAATACCGAAAGTACCCATCAAGGAAGAATACATTCCAACTCCTAAATTCTCAACAGGCGCCTTAGTATTATCCAACTTAGGAATAGATGATTCAGTAGACGCATTCGGGTCTACAGGAGGACAGTCCAGTTGATCCACTGTAACAATCCTCTCTTCGTGGGGGAAACATATAATGCGAAATAATGAGTATGCAATGGCATCCATCTCGTAAATCCAGTTTCTCCCCAGCAGAAGGTTGTAGTCCAAGCTTGCGTCCACTACCTCAACCTCTATATTGACAGTTTTTCCCCCAACACAGATGGGAAAAGCTGGGAAAATACCATGGGGTCTGTGAGAATGGCCATCGAACGCAGTAAGAACAGTGCTAGATGGAACAAATTTGGGAGATCCAAGTGTCTTCCAGCATGCGAGAGACATCACGCAAGTAGAAGCACCCTCATCAACAACCGTTCGAAAGATATTGCACTTCCGATACGACGATTTAATGTGAAACGCCATGTGATGAGGAAGTCTCTTCTTAAAATTATTCATATCAAAAGTAATCAGAAGAGAATTTTTTGGATCAATAGCCCCAATGGCAGTGAGCAAAGCACTGCGCTGAGCCGGACAAGACTGGAGTACCTCTAAAGCCAACATAGCACAAGGACTCTGCGCCAGATCTTCTACAATCGAGTATTTCTGGGCAGCCGTCGCATTTGGATTAATCGTTGATCGCTTAGAAGATGCTTTGGGCATCCGAGGAATATACTCAACAGTAGGCTTGGTAATGTGAAGCGGCTCAGTAGCATTAGGAATATCCTTAGCTTTCGAAGACTCTTCTCCGCCATAATCACAGGATCTCGTAGCGATATCCGCGTGAGCACTCATCATGAAAATGTTCGATGGAATTTCCCCTTCCTGGGTGCCCCCAGAGGAAGCCCCGGGATTTTGGTTCGCGCCAACAACTGACTGTTGCCCTTGGGTAAAAGGGTTAGTTAACACAGCCTGGGAACTGGAAGAACCCTGTTGGGCTAACAAGCATTGCGCATCCTGAATTTTAGGGCAAAGGTGCGTAAGATGGTCTCCAGCACACAGCTTGCATGGAAACTTTACTTTCCTTTTCTCCTTTGGACCCTCACCAACATGCTCGTTGGTTTTATTTCCATTACCCTTCCCATTCTTTCCCTTTTTCTTATTATTTTGTCCCTTCTTCTTCCCTTTAGATTTTTGATTTCCTTTGGGATCAGAAGCTTGGACAACATTTATGGACAAAGACTGGGAAGGTGATGACTTAGCAGGCACAGCCTGACTAGAAGGAGCAGATTGTAAAGACAACTGCTGCAGTTGAGAAAGCAGGCTGGCTGCACCACTATTGATCGATCCAATCATTCTGTTGCCATGAGGACTGGGCTTAGTTTTAGACAAATCTAATTTGGAGCGAGGAGCATTGGGCAGATACTTGTGAAGGACCCCAGACTGAGAATATATCAACTCTAGCTGCTGGGCCCTAAAAATGGCCTGCTTCTCGGAAAATACCCTAGAGAGGGATACATCTTTCGAAATATCTGACTGCAGGGATTTGAGAAACCATTCCAAAAGGAATTCACCTAGAATATGAGCTTTGATAAGCCTTTTCCTTCTCCTCCATTCCTGAATGTGGTCAGAAATGTGGGTTGCATCATCCTGCTTAAAATTAGCTAGGAGTTCAGTCCCAGCATCATATCGGATAGGCAACTGAAAATGGTTCATAAATGTAACAGCCAGCTCTCCAAATGTAGCAAAACTGCCCCCAGTTAGCTCAATATACCATTTGGCAACGTTTCCAGTTAGGGTGCGTTGAAATAACCTCAACCTAATCGAATCATCGATCAGGGAGTTCGAAGAACACCACAAATGGAAAGTAGTGATGTGGTCAGCCGGATCATCTCCATTCTCACCTTCAAACTTTGGAATGTATGAAGGAAGTTTGGTGGGAACCGGAGGCCACCCCAGACTATAACGAATCGGATCATTAGTCAACTTCGACAGATTTGGCAAGTTTAATGTTGCCAGAAAAGGTAAGCAAGGCGGAGCCTGAGGATTCCATCCTTGATGGGATGGATTCCCAACATTCTGAAAAGAATAGCCTAGATTTGATGAGGCACCAGGTTGCTAGAATGGACTCGTAGAAAAAGGAGAAGAACCTCCTCCCAACGAGTTGCCAAAGCCCGCATCAGCCTCTCACCAAGGACAGCGAAGAGGTGCCCCTGAGTAGGGGTTCCGGTGCATTAGGGAAAGAGGAGAGAAAAGGTTTGATAAGAATCGCACAAAGGGAAGGAAGTGGTCTTCGATGACCCTCGTGTAAACCGATTCCTACCCTCGTCAGATGAAATCATTGCAGTTCCACCCTGTAAAAGTAGTCGAACTTTGCCCCCCAGACCAAGGGTTGAAACTCTGGGTTTGAGAAGTAAACGGAAAGGACCCTAAAGAAGGATTCGAACTAGGAATGTGTCCAGTTCCGAAGGGGAACCCATAAAAAGAAGCTGATCCACTAGCCATGGAAGACATGGGCGTAGATCCAGCTGCAGCAGCGGAAAAGGAAAAAGAAGGAATCCCACTAGTGGGCATTTCGAAACAGAAGGGACGAGAATGAGAAACTTGTGCTTGGGTGAATCCAGAGCCAAACACAGCAACACTAGAATCAATCGAAGATAAAGCAATAGTGCCCCCTCCTTCAACAGAAGCAGGAGTCTGAATGCCTGCAGCACTCACAGCAGAAGCCGTGTTCCCAGTCGTGGCCATCGAAAGGTATGAATGATACGGAAGATCTTTTGGTCTCTCTGACTCAGGTTCGATGTATTGAAAAATGAATGGATAATCAGGAGGAAGAGGAGATGGACCTGACGCAGGAGGTTCAGGTATTTCTTCAATTTGAAAATCTTCTTCCTGAGGAAATAAAACTCGTGAGGTGAGTGGAACGCTCCTCTCGGAACCGATACCAGAATTAGCTATGAAACCTTCAGACCCTTGTGGAGGATCTCTCTCCACTGCGTCAAACGTCACAGGGTGGTAACCACCTGCTAAATCACTCCTACGCCTTCTCGAAGAAGGCTCTGAACTCTCGGGAGATAACCCTCGGATTCTCCTCGATTGACGAGGTGCTTGATCAGCCACTTTTATAGATTTTAAATTAGACTCAAAAAATTGAAAAGCTAGGCAAGCTAGGAGCAAAGATCACTCACTATAAGAAAAATCCCTGAGATACAATCAAGCAAACAAACTTCAAGTATTTTCGCTCCGGGTGATGAGGACCGGACACCAAAATACAGGAAAGCGAAACATAGGACCTCCCGAAAGAAGTCTGGGATAATTACGGCCCAGAACAACTAGCGAAGGTATCAGAAATAGTTACGCCGACCTCCTAACGATAGCCTTTGCCGGCTCAAGCACCCAAGCTTCGCAAGGGCACCCCCCAGAAGTACTGCTGAAAGTGATGCGACGTCTGCCTCAGGTACCACGGGTATTCCCCCCCGCAGTCACCTGTGTGGAACCTAGGAATGGCAACTATGGGCACCAATCCGTGTCAGAAGCCGGGCGGAACGGTCTTGAGGCAAGATCCAGCAAATCAGAGAGGGGGTATCTCTCTTCTCGGCCTTCACTTCCCCTCGCGCTTGACTCTCTGGAGGAGAGCTTTCCCGGTCCACCTAACGGAGTTGGATTTCGCTCAATTAATCAACTTCTATGTTTTTGTTTGAGCGGCCTTGGAGAGTTAACTCTCCACTCACCTAATCCAAGGCCCTACAACCTAGCTAGTTGGTGTATGACACTTATAAAACTTGCTAGTTGATTTTAAATTATATCGCTTATTTTAATGGGCTGTTATGTTAAGTCAAAGAGATGTGGAAATGAAACTTATGATGTTTTGACGCAGAAAGAAATTAATAAAAACCAAACTACATGCAAATGCAGTTATTGTATTTCGATTAAAAGCAACTTCTACACGGGTTCTACGAGATTAAAAATTGTATTTTTTTTCTTTTCAGACAACAAACTCACACTCACAAAAACTATGAAAATTACTAAATGCTTAAGTGCACCTAATGCAAATCACTATAAGCATGCAAATCCTAAGATGCAAAATCTTCTAAAGCAGAGTGAAATCCCCCAAAATTCCTTCAGTTTTATCTCTTTTTTGGTTGTCCAGAAAGCTAGTTCCCAAAATCAAGAACTCTTAATATGAAGACACCAAAAATGCTTAACAACAAGAGAAAGAAATCAATAAAAACTCCTTTCCAAAATCAAGCCAAAATCCAAAGGAAAGAAACTTCAACAAAGCTTTAAAAGACACAAAGAAACAAAAACAAAAATGTAAAAATAAAAGCAAACAACAAAGCAAAATGTTTTTTGAGCTTTTGAGTTTTATAAAAGAGTTCGAAAATACCAAGTGAAACTATAAAATTCCAAGCCAATCAACACTGAATTTCAAGCAAAAAACTTCCACAATGCTCCAAATCTTATAGGGCTAACTAGTAGCAAGATCAATATGAGAAAAAGAAGACAAGAAAACTCAGCCACTCAGCCTAGAAGAATAGTGCAACCTTGCCGCAGAAACTTCAAAGAAACAAGAAAAAATCTTCAAAAGTTGCAACAAGACCTAGCCAACTGAACTCAAGAAAAACCAACCAAAGAATGGGCAAAAATCGTAGTGCAAAGAAAAACACAAAGATAGGAAAGAGTAAATGAGCATGATCTCTCTGTTCTGATGAAGCAGAACAACCAAGAATGCCCAAAAAGTGATCTTGGTACTCAAACCAAAAGTGCGAGCACAAGAAACAACACTTTCCCAAGAAGACTAGTTTTCAATCAAACGAAAGAGAGAAAAGACTAAAGACCAGTTTCTTCACAATCCAGAGGGTATTGAGACACTGCAAGAATAGGTCTCCACAGGCAGAAAGGACTAAAAAGCCAAGGAATCCAAAATTTCAAAATCTGCCTAGGTATACGCTACTTCATAGTTTAGCAACAAGCGTGCATAGACGACTGTGCTAAAGGAAACACGCGTATACGCGACTCCCTTTAGACAAACTTGCGTGTATACGCGACTCTGTGCAGAAAAAAGCTCGTATATAAAGGTAAATAATGAAAAACAAAAAGGATCAAGCCTGGATAAGAAACCAGAACTTCAGTCTGACTGAGAAAGAGTAAACTGGACTGCAAATAGAAGTTAAAACTGTTGGAAACCTATCAAAAAGCTGAAACCACCCAACAGGGGAATCACAAGAATGCGATCCCCAACAGAGTCGCTAGTTCTGTTTCGGGGAAAATCACCCTAGAGGTTTGTTAGGTTTAAACCTCCACAGAGCAGGGGCATGCTACTTAAGAAGGACTCACACAACCATACATGTTCATGAAAAACTAAATAGAGTAGATCGAGGAGGTTACCTGTAGGTCCTACGGTTGAAGCAGATCCCGCGGGGTCCAAACCCCCAACAACCCTTCTTCCTTCTTAACCTGAAAGACAAGAAGAAACAAGCACGAAGAACTGGTTGTACAGCATATATCTACTCTAAATGTTAGTGAAATCCATATGAAACATTAGATAAACCATAATGAATGCTTAAATAAAAATATTCTCATATATGCAAGCAGACACTAACACGTATATTTCGGGAACAAGATGGTACTTCTGTATTATAAATAGCATGTACAGAAATACAAGTGGAGAGATCACCTGAATCCTTCCACAATCTTCGAGCAGACCGTCGTCCGGATCCGTCCCACCCTTGCCTCGCTAAGATTCCTTCCGAACTGGTGCATACGAGATGACATATAAAGGGATGAGCATCTCCAGGAAACAAGGGTTTCCTGTAATGAACTGGGAAGTGCAGGAGGCACGGGAATTCAGACTTGGATAGGGAATACCAACAGAGTATAATATCAATAATTTCTCTCTCTCCCTTAGGCCATGCACATGAGGGGCTTTTATACTCCCTCAAAGTAGTTTCAACAGTTGGAAACAGTTGGCCACGTGTTGGGGTGGCTGAACTACCAGAGTAACCATCAACCCAGCCCGAAAATAGGGATTTTTATATATATTTTTAATTATTTTAATGGAATACGCGGGAAAGTACGTATGGACTTGCGTATACACGTGGAAAAGTCTCGGCATAACCGCGTATGGGGAATTTAACACTGTTTTTTAGTGAATTTTGTCCAAGTCTGTAGGAATGGGTGCCCAAAGCCATAAAGAAATCATGAATCATATGAAGGTGAGAAATGATGCTATAACAAACACCAATGAGATTAAGGTTTCAAATAATTTTCAAACATATTTATTTTTTTAAAATAAAGTAAAATTTGTGAAAGTGCTTTTAGAATGATGATATTGATGCATCTAGGGTATTGAGCTTTAGTTTTAGTTATTAAAACTTTGTTTTTGATACTATATGAAGTAAAGTAAAAGATAAGGGAAATAAACAAAGCATGAAATAGACTAATGAGAAAAATTATCATAATAGAGTGCATAATAATATAAATATTAGATTTTAATTTGATGGGAGAAAATACATTTACAAAAGAAAACAGAGATTAAACCAAGATTTACAAAGCTTATAACATAACTCTACACAATAAAAACAATATTTTACTTATACCCTCAAAACCTTCCACAACATATTAAACTATTTGAAACTATTTAAAAAATAGTTGAGAAATTCAAATAAGTATGGTTCAATAATCTTGATTTAGGGCACAATTTAACAATACATTCATTTATTAACTATGTAGTGGGCATAGTTTAAAAAAAAATCATGATTTTAGTTTAACGATGTTGATTGATGATACCTTGCTGAAAAATAAATATGTAATACGTATATTGGCAACAAACAGATAGCCTTAGCAACTTGTGATACTGTGAGATGTATATGGTGATCCGATAGTCTACTGCGTCACATACCCTTAACCTGCACTTTGTGAACTAAAGGTATATCCAATAATTATTTCCAACCATGTTCATTACTACGGTTCAAGGAGAATCATAGTACTGTTTAGTCCATAAAAATGAGAGTGATTTAAATGTGAAATCTTTTAACTGTTTTAAAAATGAATCTATATATTAGATGGTATTGGTTCAAGAGGTGGGAAAATATTCAGAAAGTATTTTTTCATGAGATCAGAAAGTATATTATCTAGTATTTGTTGAAGAGGTGAGAAAGTATTCCATTCCAAGATCGTTTGTGATGGGCAACAAAGAGATAGCCTTAGAACCTCATGATCCTATGAGATGTATATTGTGATCCGGTTGTTGGAATTTCTGAGAATTCCAAAAAATAACTGAAAGAATAATACTCCCCTTCTAACACAGAGAATATCTAGACAGAGATTGCAGAATAAAACTTTTCCTTCTATTTCATTAACAAAACTAAAACTATTACAAAATGATAGATTTCATCGTCTATGGAGGGATTCACAAAATATGATTGATTGCTATAGACACAGTGCTCTCTAATCTCTCTCTGTCTCTCAAAACGCACAAACAATGCTCTGTTATGGTTCACTGAGTTTTTCTCTGACTGCAGGCTCACACAACGATACAACACAACAATACAAATAACTTACAATACAATGACGCAATACGATAAAAATATGGGCCTTTTCACTTTTTATATGGCGTGGCTTTTGTAAAACATAAAAACAAAAATAAAATGAAATACACTACCGAAACATAAATTTAACCTAAAATATTCTTTGGCGCGATGTACGAGTGGAGCCCACTTTGCAATCGGTGATCGACGATCGGCGAAACAAAAAACTTTGGCAGAATGAACTTTGCGATTGCGATGTACGATTAGCAACATTGGAAATCGCATTGGCGGAAATCAAAATGTGGATGGCGGAATGGTTAAGTGATGTTGCGACGTTGTGATTGCGATTGTGCGATTGCGATCGCATTGCAAACATCCAATGGAACAAAACATATGGCGGAGACTCTTTGCGACGAGCGATTGCGATTAGCGATTGTGGTGGGACCACATTGCATCGCATCACAAACACTCAATTGGAAGAAACACTTTGCAGATGTGGAACACGCATTTCTCCTTTGCGATTTGTAATTTCAATAAGCGCATCGCATCGGAACTCCATATCAACATGACACTTACAATTTAAAACTTGCGATTGCGATCGACAGTGAATTAGTGGGGACCACTATCACGTGTCTCATTCAAAACTTAAAAGACTTGGCTGTTTAAACAAAATTTCTTCATATTTGGTTGTTGAGGGCTTAAAAGCCCGAAAAGACTTCTGTTCAATAAAAATATTTTCTTGCGTGGTTGAACCACGAAAGTCTTCATTCCTCTACAAAAACGGCTACGCCCATACAAACATAACTTCTCTCTGCAATGGTGGTTGCTGCCCATCAAACATTAATTCCATCCTTACTATTTTCTCCATTCCTCTTGAATGCACAAAAGTGTACACTCAACCTTCTACTGTTGCTTCCCCTTTGTACTATGTTTCTACATGCTCAGGGCATGCAGGTGACTTTAATATTTTCAACACTCCCCCTTAAAGTCAGCTGTTGGGTTATCTATCAAACCCAAGCATTTTCTTAAATATTCAAAACTCTTCTGCCCCAATGGCTTCGTCAGAATATCTGCAAATTGCTCCTCTCTTTTACATTGCTATACAAAAATTTCTCCATTGTTCACCAATTCTGTGATATAGTGAAACTTTGCATCTATGTGCTTCGTTCTCTTGTGAAACACATAATTCTTTGATAATAAAATAGCCAAGTTGTTGTCACAATATATCACTGTGCCCTTTACCTGTTCTTGGCACAAATTCCTCAACATTCTTCTCATCCATACAACTTGACACACTGCTGTTGTAGCTGCCACATACTCTTCCTCTGTTGTAGATAATGATACAATAGGCCGTTTTTTAGAAGCCCATGAAATGGCTCCTATACCCATATGAAATACATAACCTTAAGTGATTTTCCAATCATCTACACTTCAGCCCAATCACTGTCAGTGTAACCAATTAACTCTGAATTTTCTGAAGTAGTATATAAAATACCATACCTTTTAGTTCCTTTAACATACCTCAGAATTCTCTTCGCTGCTTGCCAATGTGCTTCTTTTGGCCTTTCCATAAATCTGGAGATTAAAATAACTTCTTGCATAATATCCAGCCTAGTTGCAGTCAAATACATGAGGCTGCCAACTATGCTTTTATACAAACTTGGATCAAAATCCTTGCTGATGTCATCTTTACTCAACTTCAATCCCATTTTGTGGGAGTAATTGCAGCTTTGCACTCCTGCATATTAAATCTTTCCAAAACTTGATTCACATACTTTTCTTGTGAGATAGAAATATCATATTTCATTTTGTTCTACTTCTATTCCTAAGAAGTATCTCAACAATCCCATGTCAATCATTTCAAATTCTTCTTTCATGACTGTTTTAAAATTTTCACTAAGGTAATCATCATTATCTGTGAATATTACATCATCAACATATAACACAACAATGAGCATCTTACCATTCTTTTCTTTTATGTACAATGTGGGTTCTCCATCACAATTTTCAAACCCATTTTCTAGTAGACAGGAATCTATCCTATTGTACCATGCTCTTGGTGCTTGCTTCAGCCCATAAAGAGATTTCTTCAATCTGCACACTTTGTGTTCTTGGCCCTTTTTCTCATAGCGGAGAGGTTGTTAAACATATACCTCTTCCATTAAAACTCCATTTAAAAATGTGGATTTTACATCCATCTGGTATACTTTCCATTTGTTTTGTGCTGCTATGGGTAGCACTGCTCTTACTGTCTCCATCCTTGCAACTGGTGCAAAAGTTTCCTCATAGTCTCTTCCATGCTTCTGCTTATATCCCTTGAAAAAAAGTCTGGCCTTGTGTCTTTCTATCTTACCTTCAGCATTACTCTTGGTCTTATAGACCCATTTAACTCCAATGACTTCTTTACCTTCTCGGAGATCAACCAACTCCCATGTTTTGTTCTTCTCTATGGCATTAATTTCATTATCCATAGCTTCTATCCATTTTCTATCTTTTATGGCATATTCAAAATGAATAGGATCATCAACGTGACAATACAAAGAAAATAAGGAGTTCATTCCTTCGTTTTCTGCTTCCTACTCATAAATCTCATTGATATTTCTGAATCTTGTTCCTCTTTCATTTGTTGTAGTCATGCTTGAAGAAGCACCCAATTCTACTCCATGTGTTGTGCTTGGAGAAGCACTCTCATTTCTTCTCAAGGGTGACCTTACTCCTGCTTGAGGTGTCCCTTGATGTCCTTGTGTTGGTGGAGGTTGTGCTACCGATGAGGTGTTATTTTCAGCCATATCTTCCTCATCTTCATCACGAGATAAACAACTTTTAACATTGAATGTTTTCTCAATGCTTCCATCCCATGCTTCCTCTTCAATGAACTACACATCTCTTCTTATCACAAATTTCTTCATGGATGGGCTATACAATCTATATCCTTTGGAATCTTCACAATATCCAAGGAATATGCACTTCTCCCCCTTACTATCCAACTTCTTCCTCAATTGATCTAGAATATATGCATATGCCACACATCCAAAAAATCTCATGTGGGTGACTTCCTGTTTTCTACCACTCCACGCTTCTTCTGGAACTCTATTCATTACAGCTTTTGTAAGGCATCTATTTAAAATATAAACAACACAATTTGTTGCTTCTTCCCAATACTCATTTGGAAAGTGTTTTGCCTTTAGCATACTTCTCACCATTTCCATTATGGTTCGATTCTTCCTTTCAACAACTCCATTTTGTTGCGGTGTGTACCCTGTAGTAAACTGCTTGTGTATGTCGTTCTCTCTACAAAAACACAGAAACTCTTTTGTGATATATTCACCTCCTCCATCAGTTCTAAGAACTTTGATATGTTGCCCACTCTGTTTCTCCACTAGAGCTTTAAAGTGGCAAAATTCCTCAAAGACTTCACCTTTATATTTCAGAAAATAAACCCACACTTTTCTTGTGACATCATCAATGAAGGTCAACATGTAATTTCTCCCTGAAACTGATGCTATTTGCATCGGCCCACATAAATCTGAATGAATGATCTCTAAGGGTGCTTTCGCCCTTATGCTTTTCCGTGATGGAAAATTTTCTTTGTGTTGCTTTCTCAAGATACATCCTTCACATAGGTTGTCAGGTTTCTCAATCAATGGTAGACCTCTTACCATTCCTTTTATGTGCAACAAATTTAATCCTCCAAAATTGAGATGTCCAAATCTCAAGTGCCATAACCAGTTCTCATCTTTCTCTTCCTTCTGAAAGACCTCTTGAGTTACAACTGCTACATTCTTTCCTTTTCCCTTCAATTGAGTATTGAGCTTGAGTGGAAACATTCTATTGCTGGTTATTTGTATTTCAGCAATAATCTTCTTGCTTGGATGTATATCCATTATTGTGCACATGTCATTCTTAAAAAGTACTTTGTAACCTTTGTTTATGAGCTGCCCAACGCTCAAAAGATTACATTTCAAACTAGGAACATAATAAACATCTGGCATGAATTTTTGTTCACCATTTCTTGTAAGAATACTAACTCTGCCTTTTCCCTTGATAGAAATCTTAGTATCAGTTCCTGTGGTTACTTCTGATTTAACTTATTCATCAAGATTGGCAAACATTGCTATGTTTCTAGTCATGTGATTACTACAGCCTGAATCTAAGAACCATATATCATCTTGTCTATCTTGTGCTACATTACATGTTAACAGCACATTCTTTGGGTTCTTTTCCTCTTTTTCTACATTAGCATTCAGCCTATTATTCTTGTCATTTTGATTTTTCCTACATTCATTGGCATAGTGCCCATATTTCTTGCAATAATGACATTGGACATTGGATTTGTCATACCTTTGTCCATGCGCATGTTGGTGTCCACCTTGCTACCTGTTGCATTGGTCGTGGCTGTGATTCTGACTGTTGCTCCTTCCATGTGAATGTCAAGGGTTGTTCCTTCCTCCTTTGTTTTGGCTTCTGCCTCTTCCTCTTCCTTTGCCTTGACGTCTTCCTCTTCCAAAATTCATCTGGGTCTTGAAGGCATGCTATAAATATGGGTTTACTATTCTTTCCAATCTCTGTTCATGAGTCATCAATGATGCATGAAGTTTATCTACTGTGAACTTTGAGAGATCCTTTGTCTCTTCTATGGTAGCAACAATAACATCAAATCTTGAGGGTAGACTCCTCAATATTTTCTCCACAATCCTTATTTCTTCAAGAGTTTCTCCATGGGACTTTATCTGTGTGACCATCCCAATCACATGTGTGAAGAATGAGTCTATGTTATCAGACTCTTTCATACAGAGAGTTTCAAAATCTCTCCTCAGCAATTGTAGTTTTGTTATCTTCACTTTCTCCATATCTTGATAGTCTATCTTAAGAGTTTCCCATGCATCCTTGGATCTCTTTGTTGCTGCTATCCTTGGAAACACGCTCTCATGTATTGCTTGATACAAATATAAGAGGGCTTTAGAGTCATTCTTTCTATTGCTCTTCAATAAATCTTTCTCTGCCTGAGTTAAGGCATTAAAAGCCTGCTCATCAACTGGTTCATCAAAACCATCTTCTACAAATTTCCATAAGTCTTGTGAGACAAACAGGGCTCTCATGGTAATGGCCCAATAATCATAGTTCTTTCCATTAAATTGTGGAAGCTGAGCATTTCCAATACTCACACTAGTGCTTGGTCCAGCCATTGCTTATAAACTAAACTCTAAACTAAACTTACTTGTGTTTTTCAAACAAACTGTCTTTCCTTCTTTAAAAGAAAAAATTCTGTGTCTAACGACTACTCTTTTAAACAAAACAACAACTCTGTTTTTTTGGAGAAATACGTGGACTTTAACTTCTACTGAGCCTTGCGTTAAGGCAAACAACTCTTCTTCTTTTTTCAGCTTCTTTAACACCTTCAAAGAACCTGGATAAGCTCTGATACCATGTCGGAATTTCTGAGAATTCCAGAATAATAACTCAGAGAATAATACTCACCTTCTAACATAGAAAATGTCTGGACAGAGATTGCAGAATAAAAATTTTCTTTCTATTTCATTAACAAAACTAAAACTATTACAAAATGATAGATTTCTTCCTCTCTAGAGGGATTCAAAAAATATGATTGACTGCTACAGACACACTGTTCTCTAATCTCTCTCTGTCTCTCGAAACGCACAAACAGTGCTCTGTTATGGTTCACTGAGTTTTTCTCTATCTGCGGACTTACACAACAATACAACACAACAATACAAATAAATTACAATATAATGATGCAATACGATACAACTACGGGCCTTTTCACTTTTTATATGGTGCGGCTTTTGTAAAACATAAAAAATAAAATAAAATGAAATACACTACCGAAACATAAATTTAACCTAAAATATTCTTTGGCGCAATGTACGAGTGGAGCCCACTTCGCGATCGGCGATCGGCGATCGGTGGAACAAAAAACTTTGGCGGAATGAACTTTGTGATTGCGATGTGTGATTAAAGACATTGGCGATCGCATCGGCAGAAATCAAAATGCGGATGGGGAAATGGTTAAGTGATGTTGTGATGTTGCAATTGAAATCGCATGATTGTGATCGCATCGCAAACATCCAATGGAACAAAACATATGGCGGAGACTCTTTGCGACGAGTGATTGCGATTAGCGATTGTGGTGGGACCACATCGCATCGCATCACAAACACAAAATCGGCGGAAACACTTTCCAGATGTGGAACATACATTGCTCCTTTTCTATTTGCGATTGCGATAATCGCATCACATCAGAACTCCATATCAACAAGACACTTACAATTTAAAACTTGTGATTGCGATCGGCAGTGAAGTGGTGGGGACCACTATGACGTGTCTCATTCAAAACTTAAAAGATTTGGCCATTTAAACAAAATTTATTCATATTTGGTTGTTGAGGGCTTAAAAGCCCGAAAAGACTTCTCTTTAATAAAACTCTATTCTTGTGTGGTTGAACCACGAAAGTCTTCATTCCTCTGCAAAAACGGCAACGCCCATACAAACATAACTTCTCTGTGCAATGGTGGCTGCTGCCAATCAAACAATAATTCTATCCTTATTATTTTCTCCATTCCTCTTGAATGCACAAAAGCGTACAGTCAACCTTCTGCTGCTGCTGCCCCTTTGTACTCTGTTTCTAGCAAGTGATTTTAATATTTTCAACATCGGTAGTCTGAGCGGTCACATACCCTAAACCCACACTCTGTGAACTAAAGGTCTATCCAATGATTTCAATAGCCCTAATTGCTGCATGCAATAAAGAAAAGAAAACACATATTAAAATAATAATTATTAATACTTCAAATAAATAAAAGCTCCAGAGATTCAAAGATAGAATCCGAAGGATGAAGGGAAAGGTAATGTCCAGTTTCATCAACAAGGCAAGTAGAAGGTGGTTGAAGGTAGAGATTAAATGAAATGGAGGGACTGAGAAATGAAACAGAAGGGATAATGAATGAGGAGGCCATTCAAAATAATTATATCAAAATTAAAACAAAAACTTTGAAGATTAAGTATTGAAATAAATTTAAAACATATTAAACAAAATGTATGAAAGCAATATTCAAGAGTCTAGGGTATTTTACATTAATTAAAATATTCAAGACTCTAGGGTATTCGCCCATTCCGCGGAGTGATATTTCCCGACCTTTCATTATACTTATTTACTTAATAATTTGACAAAATGAGAATAACAACAGATTAATTAATTAATTAATTAAATAGTAATTATTGTTTAATATCAATAATATATTTTATATTAGAATGATAATAAGAATAATTTATTAAATAATATTGTTTTAATCAATACGTAAATAATTTTATATAGGTTTTAAAATACGATAAACTGATATTTTTGTAATAAAAAGTATTTCTTAATTATAAATTTAATTTATTATTCTTTTAATAAAAATAAAATTATCAAAAATTTGTATTATTTAAAAAACAAATTATCATTATCATTAAATAATTCGCATAAAAAAATTTATAATATATTAAAGAAACTTTAATAATTTGTGTTTTGAATTGTATTTTTAAAACTAGTACTAGTTGAAATATTTTATTAAATTAAATTAACTTATTATTATTTTTAAAATTTATCATGATTCTTGAAAACAAATACAATTTGTAAAGTTGAAAGACAACATCATCTTAAAAAAACCTTTTTGAGAACCAAAGCCCATCATTGAATTTAAAGAATAATTGGAATGTGGTGCTTATTCAGTGAGGCTGGAAATCCTTTTGATACGGTGGTACACAGTGTGGGGTAAAATTCAGACATCTACGGTATTTTACTAAAAATATTAATACTCAGAATTCTACGGTTAATAAAAATTTTCGGACCTTTACAGTTGCAGCAGATTCAATTTGGCCCATGAGGCTTTGAGGTACGTACAAATCAACCAACTCATTAGTTGACAGATAAAAAACCTGACCGCTACCACTCAGAGAAGCTTTAGTTACAAAAATATGACCGTGCCACTCAGTAGTATTCACGGGAGGGCGAAGTTTCTTAGAAAGAAGATCAATTTGAGGAACCCAATCATTTGTGTGGGCAACATATTTCATTAACGGCTCTTATTCAGTGAATGCATACAAGTGCCCAGAAGCAACTAAACACGACTCCCACCATTGCCCCAATCTCCACATATCCTCCACGCTTCTCCAACGGCTCATCTTTGGATCATAAATTTGCGCATTGTTTCCATTTTCGCCAAATACAACGAATTCTTCTTCCAGGAAAACTCCATGACAGTACCTTACTTTGTTCCTCATTGCAGGCAGGCGAAGAAAGACCTTCTCGTCGGCATCTCAGGCCATTTGGCAGATGCAAAATAGAAAATATAAACCGTCTGAAGCTCTTCTAGGTTTTGTGGATGCAGTTCGCAGCAAGCGATCTTACATCCAAAAGGAGTTCCAATGCAGAAATCCGGAATTTGACATAGAGTTTCCCAGGCTCCAATACTATTATGCGGCCAGCAAGTTGAGTCATATATCTACGCTGCTCATAATTAGTGCAGGGGAGACTGAAACACTGAACCAGACAGATCAGCTGCTGAGGGCCACACACCATATCCCTCCATTTTTTGCAAACAAGTTTGAATGCAGCGTGCCATTTGTAGGGCACTCTAACCAAACAGTGGCCAAGTAAATGATCTGGCATATTCAGAATTGTAGTCTTCTCCACTCGCAGCTGCGCCAACCTCTTTGACCTACGCACCACCCTTGTTTTGTACCATACTCAACAAAAATGAAGAATATTGTATTCAGAAATTTTTTTGAAGAGATCCATGCATTTTCATAATCTATTTACGAAACAATAATAAAATAATAATGTATTTCGTAACAAAAGAATATAATAATGTATTTCCTAACAAAAGAATAAGAGAATTTGTGTTACCATGCTGTTGCTGTTCCAAACATGAAAGGTACACTGAAAAATTATAAATTTCGGGCAGAATAACTGTTATAAAAAATGGTTGAACTTTAGAGACTGTTTTAACTTATTCAACAAATTTATTTTCACTTTAATGAAAAAAATAAACGTTATAAAAAATGTTACCACTACAATGGGTTTGACCCAAGTACTTTGCAAATTCATTTCCAAGAAAATATAAAACATTACCTAATAAAATATGCCAACTTTGTACAAGCTGTCATTTTACTTATTTTACAAATTTCTTAAAATATATAACCGTTTTCATTTTCAAATATAATTTAATATATATATAAATATATTTAAATTTAAAATAATAATTATATATAGAATTAGTAAAATTTAAATAATAATTTTTTTTTTTCGAAAAATTGTTAATAAATTTAAATAAAACAAAGTCTCATATGTGAGTTCAACTAAACAATAATTAATTTTAAATATTAATAAATATCTTTTTATTTTAATAATAAGAGTGGTGTTTAAATCAGATTTTTTGGAATTTCTACCATATTTGTGATAGTGAAAAAGTTTATAGTCAAATGCTTATTCATTTTGTTTAATATTAGGAATTTTGCTTCTATGATCCATAAATTATGATTAAAATCTTTTGGTGAAATCCCATCAAAATAGATTTGGTGGACTCTTTTTGAACCATCCAGTGTGATTCATCATCACGACAAGATGGAAAATCTGATCAAGTAACCCTTTAAAGAGATAGTAAAGCTCCAACTAGCCATTTGTAAAATAACTGCTAGTTTGACTCCAATCAAATTAATAATAATTTATTTATTTTATAAAGAATAAATCAAATAATTAATGTTTATAATTTGAATTTTATATATTTATATTTATTTTTAATAAAGGAATAAAATAAATGTTTACTATTTATATATATTTATTTTTAGAATAATAATAATTTATTTATTTTTATTTTTATAGAATAAATTAAATGTTAAAAATAATTAAATAATATTTATAATTTGAATTTATATATTTATTTTATTTTTAATAATTATATTTTATGTGATTCAAAACTCATCTAAACTATTATCTTTTTGATAATTAGTTCTATTTAACTTAAAAATAAATAAATAAAAAGTAAAAAATAAAAAATAAATAAATAAATTAAAAATAAAAATAAAAATAAATAAAATAAAAAATAAAAATAAATGAATAAAAATAAAAATAAACAAAAATATAAAAATAAATAAAATAAATAAAAACAAAAATAGATAAATAAAATTTAAATAAATAATAATAATAATAATAATAATAATAATAAATAATAATAATAAGAAATAATTTTTTTTGAGGAATGAACGGTAGGAATCCAACATTTGCTAACCATCCCCCATCATCTGTGTTGAGGTTAACTAGCCTCTTTTCGATTTCCAGGGCTTCTCTCAACTTGCAGTGGTAGAAATGGACAATCCTCGCAATAACCTCAGCATCTTCAATGCAAATGTGATGATTTGTCTTCTCAGCATGCTCCGCTAGGGCAGAGGAGTGTGATCTATTATTCTTAAGGTCAACGGCATGTTCATGAATTCTTTGACTAATTGATCGACCAGTTTCACCACTGTAAGGAGTCCCACACGAGCATGGAATTAAGTAAACACCCTTACCATCCTTCGGGAAAATTGGGTCCTTAACCGATCTAAGTGAACTCTGAATGGTGCGGGAGGGCTTAAAGGTTGAGGAAACATTATGTTTCTTTAGAATCCTGGCGATTTTATCTGTAGTCCCTTGGATAAACGGAAGGTGAACTCCAGATAACCGATCAGAGAGATCTTTCTTACCCTTAGGACCTTTTTCAGCTTTTTGAAAAGCTTTAAGACATTGACTCATGCTATAACTGTTTTTGTTAAAAACTTTAAGGAGATGAGCCTTTTCAACTTCAAAGTTGTGTTTATCAGAGATTCTAAAGGCTCTGGTGATCTGAATGGAAAATGGCATCAACTCATGTTATTCATCTACCCATATTATCCATCTACCCATGGAATTTACCCATGGTATTGTAAATGACATCAACTCATGGTATTCATCCACCCATGATATTTATTCACCCATGGTATTATAAGTGACCCATGGTATGTATCCACCCATGGTATTCATCCACACATGGGATTTACCCATGGTATTGTAAGTGGTATCTACCCATGGTATTGGCCCATGGTATCCGCCTACGGTATTGTATCTCAAAAAAGGCTATAAATAACAAGCTTCACTTTGTAAAAGGACAGATTGTTCGCCACAATGTAGCTTCTACATTTATTCTCTGTTTTAATAAAACAAGTTTCTTTGTGGTTTTATTTTCTTTGTGTTATCTCTTTTTTTCCTGGCATTATAATTTTGCAGCAATCTTCAGCAAAATCCATGAATGTTTTCGGGAGGCGAGTTTTCAGATCAGATCTGAAACTTTTGGTAAAAAATTTGCAAAAACAAAGACCAGATCTGGATTCCTTGCGAAAAAATACTCAAATTCAAAAAAAAAATCGGCCAAATTGGAGTTCGGATGAGGGAGATATTGCTAATTCAAAATCAGCAATGTTGAAGCAATTTTTCTGACGACAATTCATGGACGGCAGCTCTCCTGTCATTTTTCGCCATTTTTAGTACAAAATTTCAAATAAATGGAGATAGATCTGAGCTCCTCTTGAAAAATCACCTAAGTTAAAAAAAAAAATCGGTTGAATCGAAGTCCGGATGTGGGAGTTATCGTTGATTTAAAATCAACTATTTTTTCAGAAATTTTGTGACGGCGTGCTAGTTCCAGCGCAAATCTGAGAGTCTAGAGTCTCCAGATAGTGGTTTCAAACACATGAAATGATGCAGAATGATCATTCCATTTCCAAAAACAGGTTATAATAAATATTCTGAGTTATATTGACCGAGTTATACTCATTTTAAATCTGGAGCAGCATTCGGAGCGGGTTCCCTTTGGAGACGTGCCCTCCCACCCCGCTTTAGTAGGCACCTGCTTCACATTCATCAGTTTGATCATAGCAGTGTTCGGCTTGGGTTATTTGGAGACGTGCCCTCCCACCCCAAGCTATGTAGGCACCTGCTACTTCGTCAACAATCAGCATCACAGTTATGGGTCAACTACACAAAATCATTTTCATCGAAGTCCATTTGCTAGGCCGCACACTGTTAGTCACACAGTTGGTCACAAGCATTACAGGGTATCTCTATCCTCGGATCTTCATTTGTCATGATTTTGGTTCATCCACAAACCCACACTTCATCGAAGTCCATTTTCTAGGCCACACACTGTCAATATCACAGTTGGTCACCAGCATTACAGGGTATCTCTATCCTCGGATCTTCGTTCATCACGGTTATGGGTTAACTACACAAAAACCTTCTCTTCAGTGGTTCTTCATATTCAACAAAGGATTCTCAGGAGGGAACTTCACGCAATGGAGACCATTGCTTCTTAAGGAGGGAGGAATGATCTGAATGGAAAATGGCATCAACTCATGTTATTCATCTACCCATATTATCCATCTACCCATGGAATTTACCCATGGTATTGTAAATGGCATCGACCCATGGTATTCATCCACCCATGATATTTATTCACCCATGGTATTATAAGTGACCCATGGTATGTATCCACCCATGGTATTCATCCACACATGGGATTTACCCATGGTATTGTAAGTGGTATCTACCCATGGTATTGGCACATGGTATCCACCTATGGTATTGTATCTCAAAAAAGGCTATAAATAACAAGCCTCACTTTGTAAAAGGACAGATTGTTCGCCACAATGTAGCTTCTACATTTATTCTCTGTTTTAATAAAACAAGTTTCTTTGTGGTTTTATTTTCTTTGTGTTCTCTCTTTTTTCCCTGGCATTATAATTTTGCAGATCTTGTGAGATCTATTTCAACTTTTTAGATCTTGGGGGCCTCCCCCCCAAGATCCGGATCATCTGGTGGCTAGGGTGCTAAGAACCCCAAGCTTCTGAGGAGGGAAATGGTGAGAACTAGCATGTAAATACTACTTACTGTGTGTCTTCTTTCTAAAGACCTGATGAGAGAAATAACCATTTTCATTCCTCGAAATGAGGACATCAAGAAAAGGTAAGCTATCATTATGTTCGAAATCCATGGTGATCTTAATGAAGTCAGATTGATTATTAAGATGCTGGAATAAAAGGTCCAAATTCTCCTTACAATGAGGCCACACAACACAACTATCATCAACAAACCTTTTCCAAAGCTTAGGTTGAAAAAGAGAAGAGGGGAGGGCCCTAGATTCGAAGTCTTCCATGAACAGATTAGCTACCACATGGAAAATGGGGGAACCCATGGCCACACCAGAAGCTTGTTCAAAGAATTTACCCTCGAAACTAAAGAAGGTCGAGGTTAGACAAATTTCAACAAGATGAGCATATGAGGATTTGTGACCCGAGAAATGACATCGATAGCTTCCCTAATGGGGATTCAAGTATATAAGGACACAACATCAAAACTCACAAACCTATCATCACGATCCAACTCCAAGTCTTTCAATTCATTAATAAAAGAGTATGTGTCTTTAACAAAAGAGGAGGCCTCACCTACAAGTGGTTTAAGCTTAGAGGCTAGAAATTTAGTGAGAAGATAAGTGAGACCACCTATGGTGTTGACAATAGGGCGAAGGGGAACTCCATCCTTATGAACTTAGGAAGCCCATAAATCCTCAGAGTGAGGGGGTTAGAGCTTTTTACTGAAAGATCCAACCATGCTACTCGATTTTATAGCCAAAGCAACCATTTTTGAGACCTCCCACTATTAAGAAAGTGATCCAGCATCTTATTACAATAATCCTCCTTGTTTAAAATAACCGTAGCACCTCCCTTATCCGCCTTAAGAACAACAATGTCACGGTTATTGTATAAGGATTTAAGAGCCTCAAACTTTAGTTTGCTGATGTTGCTCTTAGGGGGCTTAGCTTTTCTGAGGATTATGGCACAATCTTGCCTATTAGTGTCTTTAATAGCTTCAGGTAAATCCCTAATTCCATATTAATTATCACAAATTATGTTATGAATATGGATTTTTCTGGGAGCAAGAGAAAAATTAAGACCCTTCTCTAACAAACTAGAGACATGTTG
The DNA here is from genome assembly GCA_034641835.2 of Pinus albicaulis. Classification (NCBI taxonomy): domain Eukaryota; kingdom Viridiplantae; phylum Streptophyta; class Pinopsida; order Pinales; family Pinaceae; genus Pinus; species Pinus albicaulis. Next base: position 1,357,556,251 of record CM076584.1, on the reverse strand, counting down.
ATCAAAGGAAAAAGTAGAAATATTAATAACATTCCTATTCGAGGGAGATGAGGCATGTTTGATAGTACTATTATAGTTTTTAAAATTATTAATGTTGAGTTTATTAGAGTTATTATTATTATTATTTATATTATTATTATTATTATAGTTATTGACGTCATTTTTATTAATATTAAAATTATTATGGCTATCAATACTATTATTGTTATCATTCAAATTGTTAAAACTATGATCAATCTTGTTACTATTAATAATAAAGTTATTATATTTATTATAATTACCATTATTTAAGGAATTAGAAAGATGAGAATTGGAGGGTTCAATGTTGGAAATCAAAGGAGGATTAAGGATAATCGAATCCATACCTTTAAGGACATCAACTGAGATAGAAGGATCATCAGCAAGTTGAATGCTTGATGCCGGAAGAATTCCAATACTTCTTAACCTAGAAGAGGAGGCCAAATAAGAAGCGGATTTCCGCACTCCATTCAGACTGAGCATAGCTGACTAACCACCCACACCTGCTACCACGAAGGAGGGAACCAGAGCAGTGGGAGAAATATCAACGTTGGATAAATCATCTGCCATATGAGGGGGGACATGAGATATCATTTCGGACTGCAGACCTCCAGATAAAACAGACCGAGGAGACCCTGTGTCCACCAACGCAATCGCAGATGCCGACGCACATTTAGATTCAAAGGCCGACGCATGTGCAGATGCTAATGCAGATTGGAGATCCACTAGAAAACATAACACCTCCGCCGCACCCATTCTCTAAATACCGTCTTATACCTAGATAAAGGAGAAGACCGCAGAATTTATGTCTTACCATTGGGGAGAAGTTTGGACGAAGAATTTGAAAGAGTCGTCTTAGAACAAAAATCCGCATCAAGGATAAGAGGCCGTAAAGCTCCAACTTGATTTCCATTAACCCTACTGTTAGAGGCGCCTCTCATCTCGGACAAAGAAGAGGAATCTTCCTAGCGAAGAGATTTTAACGTTCAGCGGGCATCAACGACAGCCAAATATCTATTGGAATGAAATAAGAAATCTCATTTTGTTTAAATTAGTTTTTTTGACTACATATATGAATTCAATATTTTCAAAAAACCATGTACTACTTTTATTGTAAATAATTCACCTCAAATTTATGATTTCAATGAATTCCTTCACAATTCTAGATAAATTAGATCGTGAAAATAAACCCCTAAATTTTTCCAAATAAACTATAAAAACTACTTTTTAACTAACTCTATACATATCATATACTAATTAGTTATATTTAACTAACATATACTTAAACCATGTATAAGTATGGTTATAATATTAATATTAATATATACTTTTTATTAATATTAATTTTAATTTTAATATTTAGTTTAATATAGTTGGTTAATATAAATATTGGCATATATTTAGGTATAGTATTATTATTGTTTCTTATTAAATTATTTAAATATTATTAATTACTTATTTTTTTATTTCTTATAATTTTAATTTTTTATTAACTTTTTTATTATTTCTCAATGTGATAATGATTCATGATTTATAAAAGTTTTTTTCTAGATATATTACATATAATTTTTAAAGCTAATGTGTTTTTAAGCCACTTAATGTTGTTTATCATTACTATAAAGATGGATAATATGATCCAAGTGAACAAATAAATACAATAGAAATGCAACAAATAAAATGTAACATAAATAAAAAAAACATATAATATTTTATTTAAATAAAATATTAAAAACATAAAACTAAAAACAATTTTTTTTTATATAATAATAATAATAATAATATATATTTTTTTATTAAATTAAAAAAAAATATTATAAAAATTAAAATTAAAATTAACTCAAAATAAAAATCAATGAAAATGAGAAGACAAAAATTATGGCTTTAACCTTAAAAACACAAATTAAAAAAGAAAAGGAAAATTAAAAAATAAAAATGGCTATGAAAACCAATTAAATAAAAGTGAATAGCTATGAAAATAAATTAAATAAAAGTAAATATATAAGTTTGGAAGGATAAATTTAAATTTATTACTATATATTATTTATTTCTTTCTTATTTTCTTTTTTATATATTATTATTAATTCTTTCTCATTATTTAATTTCTTTAGGTATTATTATTATTATTATTCTTATTATAAAAAAACATTGTTATATTATTTATTTTGTTTTTATTATTTTATTTTTCTCTTAATATATTTTGTTTTTAATTTTTATTATTTTATTATTTTTGTTTTATTTGTTACTTCATTTGAGTTCTCAAGACTCCTTCTTATTTACTTTGATTTTTATCATTTTTTTTCTTCAAATAGTTTTAAAGTGTGACTTTTTGAAATGTTTTCTGGTTTATTTTCCAATGTGAATCGTGCAATAATTCATTGAAATCACAAGCTTGAATGGTGACCTCTTCACAATAGAAGTGTCCTCTGGGTTATTCACAATGTTGAATCCATATATGCAGTCAAAAAGTCATTTGAAACACCACAAATCAAAATTTTACCAGAATTTTTTCATCGGAATACGACTAGCAAAACTCTAAAACATCAAACTTAAAACAACTCCTTATATTTTTCTCCAAATGGTCTTTTGATTTTGATTTTGATTATTTTATTATTGAGTTGTCTTTGATGTGACTTTTTGAAAAGTTTTCCCATTTAATTTTCGATCTAATTTGTGTAAAATACTACAAGAATTCATTGAAATCACAAGTTTGATGGGTACACTCTCCACAATCAAAGTTCGCTATGGGTTTTCAAGGTGGTGAATACATATATGTAGTCAAAAAACTAGTTTGAATAACAAAATTCAAGATTTCACCTAAGAAATTTCCGTTGGTTTCTCACTAGAAAATTGACTTGAAACTCCAAATATTTGCATTAAAGACAATTCCTTTTACTATATTTCTTCTAAAAATTACTTCATTTCACTTTTGTCCTTATCATTTAGTTCTCAAAACTCCTCTCGATTTATACACCTTGTTTTTTTTTCTAAATAAGTCTACTTCTATTATACAATATAGGTCACAAAATTACATTCGTCATCCTCGAGAGTTGGCAAGCTAATTCTCGAGGAAAATCCCAGATTCAAAATACCAAAATAGGGACTGCCCCTGACGGGGAAACCAACCTATGAGATGTGTTCAGTAAACCTCGAGTGAGATGCCTGCTTAGGGAAACCAACCCATGAGATCTATTTAGTAAACTTCGAGTGAGATGCCCATTTATAGAAAGCAGCTATGTTAATACCATATGTAGACCTAGAAATAAGAAGAGACAAATCGACTCGATTTGAGTGAAATTGACTGAAAACAAGCACGAAGAGTAGAACCTACTTTCTAAGTTGTTGGTTTCTTGTCATCAATACAAGGAAAAGACCGTCTATTGGAGGCTATAAAGGAGGTTTTCAATGTTATAAAATTGGCCAAAATTGTCAAAATAACATTTAATACAACATTCGTTTTTGGTAACAGAGGTTTTGGCGGAGCTTTTAACGAAGTTTCAACACAACTAAAAAACTGGGTGGCCGGAGGTTATTACAAATATTTTTTTCATTAGTGCACTACTAAGGTGTCAACGCACCGGTGTGTGTCATATAGACATTTGGCCTGGATGGTTGAAGGTGCATGCACCGAGCCGTAAAGGTATACAACCGCACTCGACGCACTCTAGGTGATGGGTGAAAATGTGAAGCTGGGTTACACTTTTTGCCCTTTTTTGAGAAAAAATTTTCATTTTTTTCGGTTCTTCAACTTTCTGCAAACTATAACAATTTTTCTGTGTAGAATTTCATTTTGCGATAAAAATAAAAGTTGTGAGAAATTTTGTTAGCCTTCTATTACTTATTTTTTGAAATTTTTTTATGCAGATTTGATATGTCAACTTAGCGTTTCTTTGAATGTGTGTTTCTTAACAATCAAAGAATTCATAAGAAGTCATGTTATGTGGCAACGTTGTATTCATTGAAAATTTGTGTTTTTGAAAAAACAAAATGTGTTACAACAATCTAGACAGAGTCTACTTTGGTTTCGTCATATTTACAAAGCCAATGGATGCATATCATAATTACTAGAATTTTTTGAACTCGTCCAATACGAAAAGCTGCGTATTTTTGATATGTTTCGCGTGGCAACAAATTTCTTAACATATAAGTTATAAACTAAAAATCTAAAAGCTACCCATTAGAGTCAACGGACCAATGTAATGCCCCATAATTTTTTCAATTTTTTTTACAATGTATTTTGGGAGACACAAAATTTTGATTTCATTGAATCACGATGACCCTCGGATAATTAAAATTAATAAATGTTTACGAAATTCCATAAATGTTATATTTCCTGAAAGTAGATTCAATTCTGAAAATGCTTGTCTTGGTTCTCACAGTTAATTAACAACCTTTCATGGAGTTTAATCAGTCCAAAGTTGCAGAACCGTTTTCAGAGCCTGGTTTTGCGTAATTGGTGACGCGTTAGTTCGGCCGAACTATTAGTGAAAGTTCGGCCGAACTATGTTTTCCGCTTACGAGTCATTAAAACTAATGTCTTAATAGTTCGGGCGAACTTCGTATTAAAAGTTCGGCCGAACTATTGTGTAATTCTCCGTCAGCTGGAAACTTTTGTGGAGCCCCTTACAAAACACATATTTCGCATCAATATAAATTGCTGCGAAATGATTCACAATTTTCGCACATTTCGCACTTCATTTCATTTTACAACTTGGTTTGAATTCAAAAACTTTCTTCAAAGTTTAGTTTTAAAGAACTTTTTTGGAAGACATTTTCTGGAGGCGGCGTGATTTTTCTTGGAGGTTCAAAGTTTGAGTTTAAAGAACTCTTTTGGAAGACATTTTTTGGAGGCGGCATGATTTTTCTTAGAGGTATGTACGTGTTTTGTGTTGAAATAAATCTTTTGAGCTTCTTTGTTCAAAAACTTTTTTTCAAATTTTGGATTTAAAGAAATTTTTTTGGAAGACATTTCTTGGAGGTGGTGTGATTTTTCTTAGAGGTATGTACGTGTTTTGGATTGGATTACGTATTTTTTAGAAAATATTTTTTTAAATTAAATCTTTTGTGATATTGTTTGTAATTGAGTTATTTTCTAATTTTTTGAAGGAAATTTTTTGAACCTCATACCCTATTATCATGGGAAATCGAAGAACTTGTGTGAGAAAATATGATCGAAAAAGAAAGCCTGAGGAACGTAGAGAAGAGACAAGACAATATCGCAAAAGAAAGTTAGAATCTCTCTCAAATATTGAAGAGGAAAATCAACCTCAAGCAGAAATTGAAGCAAGTATGTAAATGTAAATATTACATGATCTATTGATATATATTTAAAATTTTCCTAATGTAAAATATGAAGCTTAATTTTTATTTGATGAACTAGTTTGAAAAATATTTTGTTTGATGTAAACAGACAGAGATATTCCTCAAAATATTGAAGAAGAAAATCAACCTCAAGCAGAAATTGAAGCAGGTATGTAAATGTAAATATTATTATCTATTGATATATTTTTAAAGTTTTCCCAATGTAAAATGTGAAGCTTAATTTTTATTTGATGAACTAGTTTGAAAAATATTTGGTTTAATGTAAATAGACATAGATACTCCTCAAAATATTGAAGAAGAAAATCAACCTCAAGCAGAAATTGAATCGGGTATGTAAATGTAAATATTATGATCTATTGATATATTTAAAATTTTCCTAATATTTATTGACATATTTATTAATTTAGTTATTTATTGAATATGTACTATTTTTTCGAATATGTACATATGAAATCACTATCGATAATGAGATGTTAGAAAATTTCGACACTCACACATATGGAGATAAAAAACCTGACCATGTTATACGATATCGTGTCGATAAAATTTTTGAAATGTTTTTCAAAAATGAGCAAGTGATAGTTCAAGCTCAAATGTTGAAAGGTCTCCTATCATCAAGGAAATTAAAAGAAGCGACGACACTATTGGGTATTCGAAAATCAACCAAAGATAAAAAAATGAAAGAAGAGGTGATAAAAAATATGAGTAGTGCTATAGAGTCAATTAACAGATCTAGAGATAAAGATGTTTCAAATATACGTAGAGGAATACAAATGGCAATGGTTTCACCAAGTACTCAAGAGAATCGCTTGAATCTAACATCTATGGCACGAGCACTGGGAACCTCGCGAAAAACTCTGCACAAACATCGAAAATTTTGACTGCAAATAGATGTAAATGATGAACTCGCTTGTTGGAGAGCTATTTGTAGGCAACCATGCAAAGATAGACTTGGAGAAGATGTTAAAAAAATAATATATGAATATTGGAAGAACAATTCGCGTGTTTCACCCACTGCAAGACATGTGATGTGAAGAAGAATAGCGCGAAATCAATACGAAGAACATGAAAAACATCTCTTGGAAACCACTCAAATAGAGTTATTCAACAAGTTCAAAGAAGAGAATCATCAAATTCAAGTTTCACTCAGTGCTTTTGTTCAACAAAAACCATGGTATGTAAAACCTATCACCGTACGTGACACTTGTTGTTGCTGTTATCATGTGGAATTTGAGTTATATTATGACACATTCCTTGATTTCGATAGAACATTATGGAAGGATTCACCTCCTCCTTCCACTATCCGTGAATTCATATCTCAAATTCTATGTGAAAGAGAAAGTGATGAACTATTTTACAAAAAGAAATGTGTTGGTGGTAAAAAATGCGATGATTGTGGAAATTTGACTAAATTTCAAAACAAATATCGTATTGATATAAATGATCTATCATTGTCCAACATGAAAGTGAAATGGAAGAGATATGAATATATCAGTACATCGATTCAAGGTGCAGATAGTTTTAAAAGAATCGAATTACGAGAAGACGAAATTTTTCTAATAGAATTTTTGAGAAAGTTTGAAGCAGAAATTTACAAATACACCAAGAATTCCCATAGAGCTCGATGGCAAGACTTGCAATTCAAAAAATCTCGTGAAGTTTTTCCACCAGGATCCATTTTGTCAGTGATTGATTTTGCAGAAAACTACACATTTGTTCCACAAAAAAAAATTCAGAGTGAATACTATCACTCTGACCAAGTCTCCATGCTCGTCCATATTCTATATAGACATGCTGAAAAAAATGTCGATCATATAGAAAGCACGAGTGAAAATCGACATATCATTAAAGAATATCATTTTTATATTAGTGACGATCGTACACATGATACATGTTTTGTACAACATTGTTTTGGAAGAATTTATGATTCATTGAAAAATCATGGAATAACATTCAATGAACATTGGATATGGTCAGATGGATGCGCAGGTCAATTCAAATCTGCACGATCATTTTTTTGGTTTTGTCGCCTTCATAAGAAAACCTGCATTAAACATTGTTGGAATTTCTTTGAGACTGGCCATGGAAAAGGAGAACATGACGGTGCAGGAGCATGCATAAAACGAGTACTTTGAAGATATCAAATGGACCACTTTGCACGCCGACTTCTGAATGCTGAAGCAGTTGTTCAATGGTGCAAAACTGCTCTAAGCCATGAGATTAACCCATCAAGAGGAGTGCGAAGGTACATTCAATTTAATTTATATTGGAAATCTAATTTTAAACATTGTACATTTATCATGCAATTATTATTTTTAATTGTATTTTGATATCATATTTACAAATTCTTTTTCTAATTTTCCATATAAAGGTTTTTCTGGCATATTGTAATCGGAGACGTAAATAGATCAATTGGAAATGACGTTGAAACAATAAAAGGGACTCGAAAATTGCATTCAATTAAAACAAAGTTGTCCACAAATGTGTTTGCATTGGATAAAAGAAAATATTCTTGTTTTTGTGATGTTTGGATAGACAACACAAAATCCAATGACGTCTGTGAAAACAAAATGTATGTGAACGATTGGAAACATACAGAGCTAAATACAAAGGGAAAAATGTCTGTTGCAATGTTTGAAGAAATGGAATCAGAGGAAAGTACAATATCATCCGATGGTGATCGAGTTTCTGATCTTGTTAGAGAAGGTAACATTTGAATTACTTTTTAATGATTTAAAGATCTACAAATAAATTTAAATATGCATAATTAAATGTTAAATTTATTTTATTGTGCAGGAGATGTTTTTGCTGTAGTTGCACCTATTGACAACGATGAAAATGTGAAGTACAACTTGATGCGTTGCACTGAACAAAAAATGAAATTATTACAAGACTATAATGATCACGGATTTCAATATGACAAAGGGTCTATTATACTGAAAGGTTATTTTTTCAAACAAACTCGTCAAAGTGGAGACTTTGTTTACTTTGAAGACTATGAACCCGATTCCATAAGTTGTCAATATAGTCACTTGGTGTGTGCAGCACACATAAAGTTGATAGAAGTTCAATCAAAGAAAAAATCAAAAATTAAGAAATGGAAAATGTCAAAATCCGATCATGAACAGATTATTGAGGATGGAATTCCATTAGAATTTTTTTGAGTGAAGTGTTCAACAATTTATTATCTTTGGATTAAATATGTTTTAGAACTTTCAGTACTCAACTAAAAATTGAGCCGCTTATGTTATTTGTGGTTTGCAGATGTTACAAATTGTTTGGGTACAAGCACGTGCTCTAGTATCAACTGAAAGTAGTTTTTCTATACATGTGCATTGATTAAAAATTTTATATGTATTGGATATATATATATATATATATATATATATATATATATATATATATATATATATATATATATATATATTCTAGAATGAAATTAATTGTTCTTGTATATGTTCTCCGACCATATGGTACAAATTATTTCACTTTATTTTGTAAGGTCAGATTCGGTCCCCATATGGCCTAGCCTCCAAGGGATGAGATAACAAGTGGTTGTCCCCACTTTCCCGAATGTCAGCTTTTAAGTACAATTTTACTATTTATGTCAAGCATCTTACATGATGTCCTAGCCAAAGATAGATTCTCTTTGTTTCAAGTTTCCAGTAAAAGTTGTCACCGAATGACCTGCTCGAACTCTTGTAGTAAACACCATACCTCATCTCTCTTGTTCTCCAATATTATTAGGTTTAATTATTATAACACAAAAATCGTTCTACATTGTCAATAATTTTTTGCGCTTACACTAAAATCAATGAACACTATTAATCCAATGACTTTACAAGTAATGTACCATCATACATGCAATTATATCAAATTAGAAATCAACATATACAATGAAATCAATGGGGATTGTCTTGTTACAAGTAACCCAATTTCAATTTACCATATGTGAAAATGTAGGTTGAAACCATCCAAAACTTTAAGTTGTAGATTGAAACCATCCAAAACTTTAAGTTTTAAAACCCTTTTGATTATATATTGTGCATCATTAAAACATTTAACATTTAAAGTTCATTAAATATCACATGCAAAATGTAGATTGAAACCATCCAAAACTCGAGTTTTAAAAACTTCACATGCCATGCCAATTATAATTCAACAATCCAACAAAAACATTTAACAGATTAAATATCACATGCCAAATTCGTTTCAAGTTTCTGGTAAAAGTTGTCACCAAATGACCTACTAGGATATTATAAATACTAACTTTGTAAGATCATTTGGCATTCGGAAAAATTTGAAAGTCTTAGACTGTCAATCAATTTCAAGTATCATTCACCCTAGGGAGTGTAAAATATTCAATGTAGGTTGGTGACGATGCTCACTCCTAGCTTGAAGCATCGCCAATGACCAATTCTTTAATGAATTCCAATGCACTAGACCAAAGTTGGTTCAACCTACTTGGTTTTTCACCCAAGAAATTCCAAGGATGGACTTTCTAGACAAACCGCTGAAATTGAAAAGCTTGAAATGGAGATACGACAAGGTGAACAAAGACTTCAGGAAATCTTTATGGAAAGGGCTCACTTGAAGGAAAGAAGCACCACGTTGCAGGCTAAAGTCAAGAACATGGAAGATAAGATCAAGAGGGACTTTCTTGATCCGAAACCTATTGGTTTGAAGAAAGAAAATGCATGTGTTGGCACACTTGGAAAAGAAGATGACCACACTAAGAGGATTGGTGCACTTCGTTTGGAAGGAGTCAATATATGTCGTATTGGAGCAATTATACAGAATTCGAAAAGGAAAGAGCTTGAACCAATTCAAGCAGACCCAGGATCGAATTGTTCTATGGAGCTTCATGAGAAGAGATATGTGAAAAGCACTGTTAAGCCAAGGGCTAGTTCGAAAGACATATTGGAAGAGGAAATGTTGAAGAAGATTGCGGAAGTAAGGCGCAAGGCAAGGAGGAGGAATGATGATGAAAGTTCCTTGGACTTGAGATTCATGTCTACAACCGTACATGGGAAAAAGTTTTGTGCTTTGATAGACACGGGGGCTACCCATAGCTTCCTAAGTCGAAAGGCAGCTTCATCTCTTAGAAAGAGGAAGGATAGCATCGAGAAAGAGTTGAGTGCTTTCAAGGCAGTCAACTCGAGGATGAAAGCAGTGACTGGTGTCATGAAAGGCACACATGTGAGAGTAGGGTCATGGTTTGGAAAGATAGACTTAAGAGTCATTGACATGGATGATCATTCTATGGTGTTGGGACGAGACTTCATGGTTGCAGCACAAGCCATACCAATGATGGACCGAGACATTCTCTTAATTCTTGTGATCAATTTTAAACTATTTTCTGAACAAAAACATTTAACATTAAATATCACATGTCAAATGTAATTCAGATGACAACATTACTTCACATTCACATGCCAAAAGTACTAAAACCATCCAAAGAACACTTAAATCAATGAACATTATTAATCCACTAACTTTACAAGTAATGTACCATCATACATGCAATTATATCAAATCAGAAATCAACATATACTGTAATGAAATCAATGGGGATTGTCTTGTTACAAGTAACATTTCAATTTACCACATGTGCAAATGTAGGTTCACATTCTATCATTCATGTAGTTTTAAGAACTTCAGATACCATTAGAATTATAATTCAACTATCCAACAAAAACATTTAACATTAAATATCACATGCCATGCCAATTATAATTCAACTATCTAACAAAAATATTTAACATTAAATATCAAATGTCAAATGTAATTCAATGACAACATTACTTCACATTCACATGCCAAAAGTACTAAAACCATCCAAAGAACACTGAAATCAATGAACACTATTAATCCAATGACTTTACAAGTAATGTACCATCATACATGCAATTATATCAAATCAGAAATCAACATATACTGTAATGAAATTAATGGGGATTGTCTTGTTACAAGTAACATTTCAATTTACCACATGTGCAAATGTAGGTTCACATTCTATCATTCATGTAGTTTTAAAAACTTCCGATGCCATACCAATTATAATTCAACTATAATTCAATGTAGGTTGGTGACGATGCTCACTCCTAGCTTGAAGCAGCGCCAATGACCAATTCTTTAATGAATTCCAATGCACTAGACCAAAGTTTGTTCAACCTACTTGGTTTTTCACCCAAGAAATTCCAAGGATGGACTTTCTAGACAAACCGCTGAAATTGAAAAGCTTGACATGGAGATACGACAAGGTGAACAAAGACTTCAGGAAATCTTTATGGAAAGGGCTCACTTGAAGGAAAGAAGCACCACGTTGCAGGCTAAAGTCAAGAACATGGAAGATAAGATCAAGAGGGACTTTCTTGATCCGAAACCTATTGGTTTGAAGAAAGAAAATGCATGTGTTGGCACACTTGGAAAAGAAGACGACCACACTATGAGGATTGATGCACTTCGTTTGGAAGGAGTCAATATATGTCGTATTGGAGAAATTAGACAGAATTCGAAAAAGAAAGAGCTTGAACCAATTCAAGCAAGCCCAGGATCAAATTGTTATATGGAGCTTCATGAGAAGAGATATGTGAAAAGCACCGTTAAGCCAAGGGCTAGTTCGAAAAACATATTGGAAGAGGAAATGTTGAAGAAGATTGCGAAAGTAAGGCACAAGACAAGGAGGAATGATGATGAAAGTTCCTTGGACTTGAGATTCATGTCTACAACCGTACATGGGAAAAAGTTCTCTTCTTTGATAGACACGGGGCTACCCATAGCTTCCTAAGTCGAAAGGCAGCTTCATCTCTTAGAAAGAGGAAGGCTAGCATCGAGAAAGAGTTGAGTGCTTTCAAGGCAGTCAATTCGAGGATGAAAGCAGTGACTGGTGCCATGAAAGGCACACATGTGAGAGTAGGGCCATGGTTTGGAAAGATAGACTTAAGAGTCATTGACATGGATGATCATTCTATGGTGTTGGGACGAGACTTCATGGTTGCAGTACAAGCCATACCAATGATGGACCGAGACATTCTCTTAATTCTTGTGATCAATTTTAAACTATTTTCTGAACAAAAACATTTAACATTAAATATCACATGTCAAATGTAATTCAGATGACAACATTACTTCACATTCACATGCCAAAAGTACTAAAACCATCCAAAGAACACTTAAATCAATGAACACTATTAATCCAATGACTTTACAAGTAATGTACCATCATACATGCAATTATATCAAATCAGAAATCAACATATACTGTAATGAAATCAATGGGGATTGTCTTGTTACAAGTAACATTTCAATTTACCACATGTGCAAATGTAGGTTCACATTCTATCATTCATGTAGTTTTAAGAACTTCAGATGCCATGCCAATTATAATTCAACTATCCAAAAAAAAAATTTAACATTAAATATCACATGTCATGCCAATTATAATTAAACTATCCAACAAAAACATTTAACATTAAATATCACATGTCAAATGTAATTCAGATGACAACATTACTTCACATTCACATGCCAAAAGTCCAAAAGTACTAAAACCATCCAAAAAATTAAATAAAGCAAATTATATAATAGTTCATTGCAATAAAATATGTCCAAAAATTGTAAATCTCACTTGAGTATCAAACATATACTGTAATGAAATCAATGGGGATTGTCTTGTTACAAGTAACATTTCAATTTACCACATGTGCAAATGTAGGTTCACATTCTATCATTCATGTAGTTTTAAAAACTTCCGATGCCATACCAATTATAATTCAACTATAACCATCAGAGTTGGTGACGATGCTCACTCCTAGCTTGAAGCAGCGCCAATGACCAATTCTTTAATGAATTCCAATGCACTAGACCAAAGTTTGTTCAACCTACTTGGTTTTTCACCCAAGAAATTCCAAGGATGGACTTTCTAGACAAACCGCTGAAATTGAAAAGCTTGACATGGAAATACGACAAGGTGAAAAAATACTTCAGGAACTCTTTATGGAAATGGCTCACTTGAAGGAAAGAAGCACCAAGTTGCAGGCTAAAGTCAAGAACATGGAAGATAAGATCAAGAGGGACTTTCTTGATCCGAAACCTATTGGTTTGAAGAAATAAAATGCATGTGTTGGCACACTTGGAAAAGAAGACGACCACACTATGAGGATTGGTGCCCTTTGTTTGGAAGGAGTCAATATATGTCGTATTGGAGCAATTAGACAGAATTTGAAAAGGAAAGAGCTTGAACCAATTCAAGCAGACCCAGGATCAAATTGTTCTATGGAGCTTCATTCAATTATAACTCAATGTAGGTTGGTGACGATGCTCACTCCTAGCTTGAAGCAGCGCCAATGACCAATTCTTTAATGAATTCCTATGCACTAGACCAAAGTTGGTTCAACCTACTTGGTTTTTCACCAAAGAAATTCCAAGGATGGACTTTCTAGACAAACCGCTAAAATTGAAAAGCTTGACATGGAGATACGACAAGGTGAACAAAGACTTCAGGAACTCTTTATGGAAAGGGCTCACTTGAAGGAAAGAAGCACCACGTTGCAGGCTAAAGTCAAGAACATGGAAGATAAGATCAAGAGGGACTTTCTTGATCCAAAACCTATTAGTTTGAAGAAAGAAAATGCATGTGTTGGCACACTTGGAAAAGAAGACGACCACACTATGAGGATTGGTGCACTTCGTTTGGAAGGAGTCAATATATGTCATATTGGAGCAATTAGACAGAATTCGAAAAGGAAAGAGCTTGAACCAATTCAAGCAGACCTAGGATCGAATTTTTCTATGGAGCTTCATGAGAAGAGATATCTGAAAAGCACTGTTAAGCCAAGGGCTAGTTCGAAAGACATATTGGAAGAGGAAATGTTGAAGAAGATTGTGGAAGTAAGGCGCAAGACAAGGAGGAGGAATGATGATGAAAGTTCCTTGGACTTGAGATTCATGTCTACAACCGTACATGGGAAAAATTTCTCTGCTTTGATAGACACGGGGGCTACCCATAGCTTCCTAAGTCGAAAGGCAGCTTCATCTCTTAGAAAGAGGAAGGCTAGCATCGAGAAAGATTTGAGTGCTTTCAAGACAGTCAATTCGAGGATGAAAGCAGTGACTGGTGTCATGAAAGGCACACATGTGAGAGTAGGGTCATGGTTTGGAAAGATAGACTTAAGAGTCATTGACATGGATGATCATTCTATGGTGTTGGGACGAGAAATTCTCTTAATTCTTGTGATCAATCTTAAACTATTTTCTGCACAAAAACATTTAACATTAAATATCACATGTCAAATGTAATTCAGATGACAACATTACTTCACATTCACATGCCAAAAGTACTAAAACCATCCAAATAACACTGAAATCAATGAACACTATTAATCCAATGACTTTACAAGTAATGTACCATCATACATGCAATTATATCAAATCAGAAATCAACATATACTGTAATGAAATCAAGGGGGATTGTCTTGTTACAAGTAACATTTCAATTTACCACATGTGCAAATGTAGGTTCACATTCTATCATTCATGTAGTTTTAAAAACTTCAGATGCCATGCCAATTATAATTCAACTATCCAACAAAAACATTTAACATTAAATATCACATGCCATGCCAATTATAATTCAACTATCCAAGAAAAACATTTAACACTAAATATCACATGTCAAATGTAATTCAGATGACAACATTACTTCACATTCACATGCCAAAAGTACTAAAACCATCCAAAGAACACTAAAATCAATGAACACTATTAATCCAATGACTTTATAAGTAATGTACCATCATACATGCAATTATATCAAATCAGAAATCAACATATACTGTAATGAAATCAATGGGGATTGTCTTGTTACAAGTAACATTTCAATTTACCACATGTGAAAATGTAGGTTCACATTCTATCATTCATGTAGTTTTAAAAACTTCAGATGTCATGCCAATTATAATTCAACTATCCAACAAAAACATTTAACATTAAATATCACATGTCATGCCAATTATAATTCAACTATCCAACAAAAACATTTAACATTAAATATCACATGTCAAATGTAATTCAGATGACAACATTACTTCACATTCACATGCCAAAAGTCCAAAAGTACTAAAACCATCCAAAAAAATTAAATAAAGAAAATTATATAATAGTTCATTGTAATAAAATATGTCCAAAAATTGTAAATCTCACTTGAGTATCAAACTGTATCAAGTTTAACAAATTTTAAAACCATCTAAATTTTGAAATCAAATCTGTAAATCTTGTCCATCAAATGGAGGATCTGTCTGGGTCTCGAGTAGCGCCCTGCCCTGTGAATAGAAAACCATCATACACAATGCACATGTACTTGAACATTAAAATTTGAAGTTTTAAAAAGGAATGAGAATATATATATCTAGAACTTCATGTAAAAAACAAAATATAACAAAAAAATCATGCAATACCTCATAAGGTTCCCTCTCCATTTGATGAAGAGGTTCTACCATAGAAACCTCTGCAGTGGTAACCTGTACAATATACATGTACAGTTAAATATAAATATATATATATATATATATATACATAAATAATTTATATAAATTAAAAAATTTCAAATGAAAATGCACGTGTACATATATAAACTTATTTGAACAATAATATTAAAAAAAAGAACTAAAGACAACTTGTTCAAATGTTGTGGATGTTCCTATCTCCGTCGCTAGAGTCCTCGGATTAAAAAAATCTTCTACACGAACCTAAATTCAAAAAAATTTAAATAACTAAAAATATAGATCTCTCTCTCTATATATCTCAATTTTTAATGGAACTTTTTGAGGTAACATAAATTTTGAACTTGTGAAAAATTGTCCATACTTGTACATCTCCCAATGAAGTAGAAGGTATATCTCCTAAAGAAGAAGAAGGTACAGCCATCCCAAAAACATCAGACGGAATTAGAATCTGTTAAAACATTTAAAATCAAATTATATATATACATACATGTACATGTGTGGCAACAATTATTTATTTTAGAGTCACTTAAAAAACACTAACATACATTTGCCAACATATCATGATGGTCAGACCCATCTGCATCGTTTGAGCCAGAGGTCCCGAACGTAATATTAACATTTTCATTACGCATCATGCCTGAGAACTGGAAATGGTGTTTTAACATATAATCATACATTTTTTTTAGATTAATGTATAGATACAAATAGATGTATACATGTACATACACATGTATTTATTACAAATTGTACACATGTATATGTAAATATAATTTCAAACCCTAAGGTCACTAACACATACCGTTCCGGTGCCCTCTTCCTCACGAAAAATTAGGTCTTGCAGACCATTGCGACAATTTATTGCGTATGTTTGGAGATCTTCAACATTCATGTTGTAAATCTCCTCATCTGTACAATAAACAAAATTGGCACATGCATTTTCACGTGCTCTTTGTCAATTTAAACCAATATCGACTCCACTCAATCCACTATGAACATTGTCGATCATAACATCTCTTGCTTCATGACTTATTTGAGAAGTCGCATCCATCTCTGATCGCAGGGTTTCGACTCGAAACGGTCGAGTCACCAATGGCGGCTCAGGGCGAGGAAACTCCACATCTCGCTTAGCGCCCTTACGTTGACATAATCGACCTCTCTCAGGGCCAATAAATTCTGAAGGAAGGTCATTGTAGTTGGGTTTCATACCCAAAAAAAATTCTGCATAAAACATTTGTGCAAAATAAACGAGAACCTCATCGTTCCATGGAAGCCTTCCAAAGGCCCCAAGATGTCGACTATACAAATATTGTGCTTTGTCTGGGTGCTTGAAATACTACACCTTCAACATTTTTATTTTTGGCCCTTCCTTATAATTAAACATTGACTTAACATCATCTCTTGAAACTGCTTTTTTTATGTCCTGCCATTTATCGGGACCTACCACTGTTTTTTTTCTCTTTCTCATCACTTCTACAAACGAAACAGTCGTTGGCCACAAATCTTTGTACACTTTTACCATTTCACTCAATGAATGTGTAACTATTTCTAGGCTTTGTCTATTCTCAGCAGGTAGAGACAAAGACTGAAGATCTCTTTGCAATTTTGCATGAAGGCTTTGACACCTTTGTAAGGTGCATTCCGCCATGTTCGTTTCCCATGGTATATCAGTAATCTCAGCCGGATAAGTTGTGCTGGGTTGACAACCTTCTTCTTCAATGTAGCGCGCTGCCCTGCGTCTTTTTTGACCACTGGCTCGAACATTTTCAGCCTCTGCATCAATATATATATAATTTCGTATATTAGGAAAAACACGTGTAAAAAAAGTTGTACAAATTTAATGAAAAAATATTGAAATTGATGGCAACCTTGATGTTGTTGGTTAACATCATCTCCAACATGACCCTGCTGAGAACCAACCCCAGAATGACGCTGCTGAGAACCAGACCCATAGTGACCCTGTTGAGAACCAGCAGTCGTTGATTGGCCTTCGCGGGAATAAATATCACCCCCTTCTCGCAACCTGCTACCACTCTTCCCTAGACCGGTTGAACCTTGGCCACGCTCCATGGACGGAGTAGAAACCCTTCTCTTGCCTCCTAAAAATTAAAATATGAAACTTATTAACAACTAATTTCACTCACAAAGTTAATAAAAAAATCAATTACATATGTACACACATGTATGGAGATTTAAGATTATATTTAAATACCGTGAACATCCTCCGATCCCCAAGCCTCCATATGGGATTCGGCTGATTTTCGTCTTTCATCCTCCATGATATATATCTATTGGTCGACATTCACAAAATAGATTTCAAAAAATCAATTTGTAATTTAGTGTACACAAATTATGTAGAACACAACTTTCAAAACAATAATTGATCATGTGTGAAACATAGAACCAGTGGAGAAACCTAAGGAAAAACTATGTTTCCAAGTCGAACCTTTGTAGAGGTTCTAGTACCTGAGAGTAAAATCCAGTTTGGGGCTATTAAATCCAGTATGTTCTATATTTCTTACATTTCTGCCCTCCTATTTTTATTTCCAATCAAGGTTTATAAAATAACATGAGAAGCAACATGAGACTTGGAACAATCATTTTCATTATCTATATGGAAGGCAAGAAGGATTACTACAATTTGTACTTGGTTTTTTAAGAATATATCAAATAAAGTTTTTGAGAAGCAAATATGGCTTGTTCCTCAGTATTTGGCACTTACAATTTCCATAACGCTTATAACCCCATCCTTACAATTTTATAATTTCCATGATGAGACATTTGAATTTCCTTCCCCATATTTCTTGTTAATGATTATAACCTTAAAATGGCTAATATTGGTTTATCATCATCATCTCAAAATGACCTGGCAGATGAAAATTTACCATGTCCATCATCATCACTTCACACCATCTCATACATGACCCCTTATACATATTATATGCATGAATTTTTGGCATGTCATCCTCTCTACCTATCCCATGAATGATTGTGACAACAGGTGAATAAAATACAATTTATAAGTAGAGGATAGTTTCTAGTTTGTCCTCCTCCATCCGCCCCATAGCTAGTGATTTCTCAATTTTCCACTTCCAACTTTCTATTCTCAAAATTCATTAGCAGCTAATTTTATCGATAGCCACACCACACTACATTAATGAACTCTACGTTGTTTTTTATTGTAAAGTCCAATAACAAACAATGTTAATTGAGTTTAGTAGTGTATATAACAATTTCTTTGACTTCCAGGTGTTGTGACTATTAGTAGAATTAACTACCAAAATGAATTTCCAAAATAAAATGTTGGAAGAGAAAAAATAGGCAATCACTGGATATGGAGTGGGTGGAGGACAAACTTATAGTGATCCCTTCCTTATCAAATTTCCTTTATTCACCTAATGTCACAATCAATCATGGTCTAGGTAGAGGGGATGAATTCAATCATATAATGTGTAAAAGGGTCATATGTAGATGGTGTGAAACGATGATTACAAACATGGTAATTTTTCATCTACTAGGTCATTTTGAGATGATGATTACAAACCAGTGCTAGCCAATTAAAGGTTATAATCATTGGTGCCTAATGTGGGGTGGAAAATTTAAATCAAGTTCGTATCAAAGTACAATTTAGCTCATTTTAGTCAAGGTTAGTTAGAAGAATTAGTTATTGGTTTCTGCCTTCAATTTCCTCTGAAAATGAATGTGTATGTGCTTTTGAGAGACATTAGAGGAATAAGGTCCAAATTTTTGATGAAAATGTGCTATGAAAGTAAAGGGTTTTAAAGGCAAGCATGTACAAGGCATAGTTGATCCAAATGTTCTTCAAGAAGGGCCTAAATATTTGGGTCTTGGCTATGGAAAACATGGAGAATGCTCCGAAGCCAAGGAGGCACATGAAGCTGTTCCAAGAAGGAATTTTATTTCGTGTTCATTACCTCAAGCTTGTGAAGTTTGTGTTCACATGATGAATGGAACATGTACATAGTTTACCTTAGAGTTGTGTTTTACGGATATTAAAATGAAGAACTTCTATTTAGATCCATTCCAGAGATTGACTGCAGGGGCATTTACTAGATATGTCACCTTTCATAAAAGATGAGATCTAGAGGCTCCCTGGCCCTTTACAGACTCTGCCTATAGAACTTGTAGAAGTAAACACTATAGGCATTAACAATATCAAAGAACGTTTTCATGCTCAGACATGGGAATGTGTCTCTTTCCCTATGCAAAAAAATAGATCTTGAGGTAGTTAATCTTCATAGACATGTCATCAAGCAATTCAATGTGATCCTCCCTCCTTCCCTCCCTTATAAAATAATTATGTTTTGCGAGTCAAAAAGCCAAAATATGGAGACAATTATCACCAAATCCAATGTACGATTATGCATGATGGAGAATCTCTAGCACTTTCCCTTGTTAATATATCTAATAATCTCAATATTTATTTAAAAGTATCAATAATATTTCAACGACATCACATTGTTCAAATCTCATGGTCGAAATACTATTGATACTTTTAAATAAATATTGAGATTATTAAATATATTAACAAGAGAAAGCGCTAGAGATCCTCCATCATGCATAATCGTACGTTGATGCTTATAGAGTGAAAAAACTAAAAGAATCAACTTGTAGGGTCATTTTAATGGGGGGTGGCGAATTCAGGTCTAAAACCTTTTGGAGTCATTTTGAGGTATTAAATGACATTTCTGGGGGTCAAACGATTATATATAATTTAAGTTGAAGGCCCATGAGATAAATATGACTTCTATGTGACATTTGTAAATTAAATCATCTATTTGTTGTGTTATATGAACATAATTGGTATGCATATCTAAAGATTCCAAATGCTCATTCAAGACCATATGTAATCCTCATCTAACTTAGCCAGGGATTTGCAATACTATATTTGAGTTGGCTAGCTCCATTTCAAGATATTATGGTTATCCAAGAGGGGATATAAAAAATGAAAAGAAGGATGTTGATGTAGGTTATCCAAGTTGGACATAGAACCAGAGGAGAAACCTAAGGAAAAACTATGTTTCCAGGTCGAACCTTTGTAGAGGTTCCAGTACCTGAGAGTAAAATCCAATTTGGGGCTGTTAAATTCTAACTGTACTGGTAATTGTGCTAGGGGGGAGAAATAGGATGCAATTTCCTCTTCTCACGATTGGGAGTCTTGTTTTTCATGTGGATTCAACCAAACATATTTTATATATTAAACGAGGACATAATTATTACACATTTTTAATTTACATTCACATGCTTCTATGTGACATTTGTATTGAATCATCTATTTGTTGTGTTATATGAACATAATTGGTACGCATATCTAATTTACATTACTTTAATATGTCATGCTTATTTAATTTATCTTTTATAGATGACCGAAGCATCCCTTTTTAATCTATCCCTTTTGACTTCGTATATGTGGGCAATATTCATCTGCATATTTTTCTATCATAAAGCAGTGAGTAAAATTGTAAATTCCATTTGTGTCAATGTTAAGGTTAAGCACATGGATTAAAGTTTTATATATTATATGAATACGCTATGTATTACATATGGTCTTGAATGAGCTTTTGGGCTCTTTAGATATATATCTAAAGAGTCCAAATGCTCATTCAAGACCATATGTAATCCTCATCTAACTTAGCCAGGGATTTGCAATACTGTATTTGAGTTGGCTAGCTCCATGATTCTAGGATTACTACAATTTGTACTTGGTTTTTTAAGAATATATCAAATAAAGTTTTTGAGAAGCAAATATGGCTTGTTCCTCAACAACATCCTTGAACATGGACACATCCTTGACTATCTAAGGACATAATGATCGAATGAACCATTTACATAAGATATCATCAGGGAGTTTGGTTTGTATTAACCCCTTGCGACATCACTAGTCATGGATGTGATTAGAAATCAGTATGGCATCATCTTGTTTTAAATTAGAAAAGAGATCAAAATCGATGCCATACCTCATCGGTAACTAAAAATGAGTTAAAGGAGTTTGAGCTAACGACGAAAAATTAATGTAATATTTTTTGTCTAATTCAATATACATTTAGCATCATCTCCAGTTAAGGTGCATTAGAACAGACGTAGTTTAATGGAATCATCCACGAAATAATTTTATGACCAACACAGATGATAGGTGGTAATGCACATTAATGGATTTTCCCTAGAATTGCCTTCAAATTTGGGGATATTGGAAGGCAACTTGGAAGGTATGGGTGGCCACCAAGGATCATGATGAATGGGGTCATTAGTTAACTTCTCCAAATTTGAAAGAAAAATGGAGGATAAGAAAGGATTATGAATTTGACTAAATATGATATAGGAGGATGATCACCTTGAACAACAGTGAAGTCCCCCCATATACTAATTCTAAGGATTAGGAATAGTAGGTTAGGAAAAACTTGGAGTAAAAATAATTGATCCTATAGGATAACTAGAGTTAACTACCATAGATGGTGAAGATAAATAAGTAGGCATAGGAACACTAGGAAAATTTGTAATATCCATGTATAAGATATCAGTAAAATGTCCCAAGAATATGTGAGAGGTGTCAATTGAGGTGTAGCTCCTACCATGTTTAATGGTGGCAATGATGAAATATCAACAGAAACTTCAGATGCATAGGGCAAAGAGGAACTAACATCCTTCATTGGTAAAATAGGAATGTAAGTGTAAGTAGGTGTAGTATTCTCTGGGTTTAGCCACAGTAACTATAGTTCTAATGGATCAGTCAAAAGTGGATTTACAAGAGAGCCATAATTTTTCACCAATGTTTCGATGGAAACCAAATCACTACAAGGAGGACTAGGTATAGAATCCATAATTATATTTTTGTCTAAGTCTTGGGTAGTGACAGAATCTATCCGAGCAAGAGATAAAATTCCACCTTGTTCAAGAGGAAAACTAACGATATTGGCAATTAAAAAAAACAAATTTGGCACTTAGAATTTCCATAACGCTTATAACCCCATCCTTACAATTTTTATAATTTCCATGATGAGACATTTGAATTTCCTTCCCCATATTTCTTGTTAATGATTATAACCTTAAAATGGCTAGTAATTGGTTTGTCATCATCATCTCAAAATGACCTGGCAGATGAAAAATTTACCATGTCAATCATCATCACTTCACACCATCTCATACATGACCCCTTCTACATATTATATGCATGAATTTTTGGCATGTCATCCTCTCTACCTATCCCATGAATGATTGTGACAACGGGTGAATAAAATACAATTTATAAGCGAGAGGATAGTTTCTAGTTTGTCCTCTCCATCCGCCCCATAGCCAAGTGATTTCTCAATTTTCCACTTCCAACTTTATTCTTGAAATTCATTAGCGACTAATTTTATCGATAGCCACACCACACCTAGAAGTTAAAAAGTATCATATACACTACTACATTAATGAACTCTACGTTCTTTGTTATTGTAAAGTCAACGATAACAAACAATGTTAATTGAGTTTAGTAGTGTATATAACAATTTCTTTGACTTCAGTGGTGTTAATGACTATTAGTAGAATGTACAAAATGAATTTCAAATAAAAATGTTGGAAGAGAAAAAAACAGGCAATCCTTGGATATGGGATGGAGTGGAGGAGGACAAAGCCTGTGATCTCTTCCTTATCAAATTTCCTTTATTCACCTAATGTCACTATCAATCATGGTCTAGCTAGAAGGAGATGACCTACCATAAATTCAATCATATAATGTGTAGAAGGGACATGTAGATGGTGTGAAACGTGATTACAAACATGGTAATTTTTCATCTACTAGGTCATTTTGAGATTATGATTACAAACCGGTGCTAGCCCATTAAGGTTATAATCATTGGTGCCTAATGTGGGGTGGACAATTCAATCGTCCCATCATATAAATTACACGAATGTGTAAATTTTCATCATAATCACAAACTACGTAGAATTGGGAACTAATATATGTTAAAATTTTGTTAGACTAATATATATTAGAAAATTCAACCCGATATAATATAATTTTTGATAGATTGTTCACGATTTAGACTTTAACTATTTGGTGAAATCCAACCATATAGAACCTAAAGATTATAATGTAGAGCCATTGGGAATACCTTAGAATCAATTCTTTACAAGTGAAATGCATACAAAATACTTCAAAGAAATGGGTAGGACATGCTCAAAATGTGTTGAAAAATGTATTGCATTATCTCACAAGCCTTTATATTAGGGCAACTCATCCTTTTCCAAAATCATGAAGCCAACTCCTCTTCTGTTTGGTGGGTGAATTAGTATATTTATGTTCATAGACTTGTAGTTAGTAAAAACATAATTTGATTATTTGTGTCTATTTACTTACATATTTTTTTATCTTGGTGTTAGCTAGTTATGTCATCTTGGCTCAACTTTGTGGGCTCTATTTTTTATTTTTTATAAAGTTAGTGTATAGGGTGGAGCATCCCTTCTTTTTGGTTTTGTTTTGATATACCTCTTATGAATATTTTGATATTTTTTTTTCAAATATGCTTAATCCTAAGATTATGTATTGGTCTAGTTGACATACTTATAGACCATGACATTACATGAAGCTTTTTTATGTGATGTAAATTCGAGTGTTAATTAAATATTGTATATGCGCTTAAGAAAAGAAACCATTACATATGCTCTCATTATTAGAAAATGGCACCAAGAAAGGATGTTCTACATGGTATCAATTCAATCTACCTAGATGTTCTACATAGTATCAAGCGGGAATCACTCTAGAAGAGAAGAATATGAGCTTGTTATGCGAGGAGTGAATCGAATTTATGAATCTACTTCGGGACTTGTATAGGATCATGATGTATTTCTCTGCTTTGAGGCTCGAATATGCCCTTGAGGGTAGTTCAAATTACATAGATCTGATTATCAAAAGATTTCAGTTTATGGTGACCGGACGATTTGATTATCAAACGAGGTAAAGGGAATATCTGAGGGCCAAAAATTCAAGGATGTGAGCATATCACAATGTTGTCTTAGACACTCTCAAAACTTTTTCTGAATATATTTTATCCGTGATTCCTAGAAACTAGAATTGTATTGCTAACTCTCTTGGTCTTGTAGCGAGCATGTTTATAATTCCAATACATCCCAATAGGAAATATGAAATTAATGTTAAGCATCACCCCTTTTGTTATAGATAACCTTCGACATTGGCAAGTGTTTCAATATGATAAGCAAATTAAAAATTTTTACGTAAATGGAGGAAGAGTTCGTCGCTTGTCATACTAATGGTGCTTTCTATGATCGGGAATTAATGCCATAGAATTAGAAGTCATACGAGTGAAAGATTCCATTCCAAGAGGTCTTGTACCTTTGGAAAGGCTCTTCGATGAGATGATGTCGTGGAAAGAAACCAACAATGGTCCCCACTAAAGCGAGTTGAGAGAATATCAACATTGGCACGGCAAAGAAGCCCACGATATGGGAAGTTATCTAAATCCTTAACTTCGGAAATCAAAGGTAAATACACAACACTTTTGGCTTAGATAAAAAATTGACAAATAAAATTTTTGATGAAAAATGTGCTATGAAAAGTAAGGTTTAAAGGAAAACATGTACAAGGCATAGTTGAGCCAAATTATTATCTGTTATTGAGCAGAAAGGACATATAATTATTACACATGTTTAATTTACATTCAAATGCTTATTTGATTTATCTCCTATAGCTTAATGTATTATGCTAGGTATATAATTTAAGTTGAAGGCCCATGAGATAAATATGACTTCTATGTGACATTT
Organism: Pinus albicaulis; assembly: GCA_034641835.2. NCBI lineage: Eukaryota > Viridiplantae > Streptophyta > Pinopsida > Pinales > Pinaceae > Pinus > Pinus albicaulis. The sequence goes on along the minus strand of CM076584.1, from coordinate 1,357,530,632 downwards.
GTATTGAATCATCTATTTGTTGTGTTATATGAACATAATTGGTACGCATATCTAAAGAGTCCAAATGCTTCAAGACCATATGTAATTTCCTCATCTAACTTAGCCGGGGATTTGCAATACTATATTTGAGTTGGCTAGCTCCATCTCAAGATATTATGGTTATCCAAGAGGGGATATAAAAAATGAAAGAAGGATATTGAAGCGTAGGTTATCAAGTTGGACATAGAACCGGAGTGGAGAAACCTAAGGAAAAACTATGTTTCAAGGTCAAACTTGTATGAGGTTCCATTACTTGAGAGTAAAATCAGGTTTAAGAATTTTGTTAAATTCTAAGCTGTACTAGTAATTGTGCTAGGGGGGAGAAATAGGATGTAATTTTCTCTTCTCACGGTTGGGAGTCTTGTTTTTCATGTGGATTCAACCAAACATATTGTACATATTAAATGAGGACATAATTATTACACATGTTTAATTTACATGAACAAATGCTTCTTTGATTTATCTGCTATAGCTTAATGTATTATGCTAGATATATAATTTAAGTTGAAGGCCCATGAGATAAATGACTTCTAGAATTGAAATTTGTATTGAATCGTATCTATTTGTTGTGTTATATGAACATAATTGGTACGCATATATCTAATTTACATTACTACTCATATGTCATGCTTCTTTAATTTATCTTTTATAGATGACGGAGAGCATCCCCTTTTTAATCTATCCCTTTTGACTTCGGATATGTGGGCAATATTCATCTACATATTTTTCTATCATAAAAGCGATGAGTAAAATTGTATTCCATTTGTGTCAATGTTAAGGTTAAGCACATGGATTAAAGTTTTATATATTAGATGAGGAGGCTATGTATTACATATGGTCTTGAATGAGCTTTTGGACTCTTTAGATATGCATCTAAAGAGTCAAATGTATTCCAGAATACATATGTCCTCATCTAACTTAGCCGGAGATTTGCAATACTATATTTGAGTTGGCTAGCTCCATTTCAAGATATTATGGTTATCCAAGAGGGGATATAAAAAATGAAAAGAAGGATGTTGTTGTAGGTTATCCAAGTCGAACATAGAACCGGTGGAGAAACCTAAGGAAAACCTATGTTTCTAGGTCGAACCTTTGTAGAGGTTCCGGTACACAGTAAAATCGATTGGGAGTACATTAAATTCTAAGCATGCGTAGTGTGCTAGGGGAGAAATAGGATGTAATTTCCTCTTCTCACGGTTGGGAGTCTTGTTTTTCATGTGGATTCAACCAAACATATTGTACATATTAAATGAGGACATAATTATTACACATCTTTAATTTACATTCAAATGCTTCTTTGATTTATCTCCTATAGCTTAATGTATTATGCTAGATATATAATTTAAGTTTCAATGTCTTATTATAAAGAAAATAAATATGGTAGAGAAGTTCTGTGTCTTACTATTCGAGCATACATATTTTGTAATCTTTTGGAAGAAACACATGTTCTTAATCATTAGGCCCACTTAACCATTCGATATGTAAGAAGACGGCCCCATAACTTTTTTATAAAAAAAAGAAAATGACATTTATTGAGATGTATAAGCTTTTGTATCTATAATGAAAGAAGCACAATATCGGTTTGCGTCTTTATTAAAGATATAATGAAAAAAGAAACACAATATTGGGTGCTTCTTTATTAAAGATAGAGTAAAGAATAGTTAGTCAAATAGATAGAATATTTTCCTTGGATTTCTCTCCCTATTTAGTCAAATATATTTATGGTGCCTAAAATTTCAACAAAATTTGGTTTTCCCGAGAGGTTCGGGGGAAGACTTAATTGATGTAAATTTGGTTACCGGTTTGTGAGAATCGGGGGCCGAAAATGTCTAAATGACTTCTATGTGACATTTGTATTGAATCATCTATTTGTTGTGTTATATGAACATAATTGGTACCCATATCTAATTTACATTACTAATATGTCATGCTTCTTTAATTTATCTTTTATAGATGGCTAGGAGCACATCCCTTTTTAATCTATCCCTTTTGACTTTGGATATGTGGGCAATATTCATCCATATTTTTCTATCATAAAGCGAGTGAGTAAAAATTGTAAATTCCATTTTGTGTCAATGTTAAGGTTAAGCACATGGATTAAAGTTTTATATATTAGATGAGGCTATGTATTATATATGGTCTTGAATGAGCATTTGGAATCTTTAGATATCTAAAAGAGTCCAAATGCTCATTCAAGACTTCCTTGTAATATAGCCTCCTCATCTAACTTTTAGCAATAGTCTACCTCCATCGTGGAATGGTTTTGCAAATTGGAATCTATACTAGAAAATATACTCCATCTTTGAAGAACTTTTGGCTTTATGCTGTTCCAAAAGAATCCACGTTGAGAAGGAAAATATGATACCAAACCCCATAATGAAAATTCTGAACAATTTTCTATTAGATTGAAAATTTTTGGTAGATTGGATCTCATCAATGCACAACGACAGAAAAAGTCTAGTAAAACAATGGTATGTCCAAGGTTAAATGTTTTATTTTTCATTATTTTTAACATCGAAAGATATTTTCCTAAGAAATCAAACTCCAAGGGTAATAGAGGAAAAAAAGAAGACGAAAGAGATGAAGCACATGCGGCAAAGTACAGAAGAAGTTGAAAATAAACCCATGCATGAGGCATTAATTAATGACCTCTACTATGGAAGAACTTGGAAGGTGCCAAGTTTTCTTTCAAGTTTAGTTTCATTTCTTATTAGAAGATGACAATCGGAATAACAATTGCAATTATACCTAAAGGATGAAAGTTTCTTTTTGATTTGAAGTTTGAAGTTATAAATTTTTATTTTAAGAAGGGGCATACAACTTAAAAGATATTGGGTCATCCAAAAGTTGTGAACATATCATCCCACAAGATACAATATTCTATAGTAGTCATAACATTCAAATATTTTAATTTCACCATGAGGTTATAAGAATTCATAATGTCATTTAGAAAGAAAACACCATAAGAGTAGCACAACATAGAAAGATTCAAGGTCATTAAGAAGAATCATAGGGATTACTTCGAGCATGATGTTGTTTGTAGTAGCAATGAAGATAAGAATAAATCAAGCATTGCAATAGAGATCAGGCATTTCAAAAGCAAATCGAGATTTTAGCAAAACATATGAAAGTAATAAAGGAGCATGGTAGATATTATATACATAAAGAGAAAGAAATTCAATAGTATATCTTGAATATAATCATTGGAAGGGAAATATGGAAGCTAGTTTCAAAAGAGGTTTCTCTCATATGAAATAAAATAAGGTTACTCCTATTGTGTAAAGGAAGTATTCCGATCAGAATTTCTTGCTATCGAATTCAACAAACTTCCGGGATGGACTTATGGACATCATATTTAGAAGGAGTTGGAAACAAGAAACTATATATGTTGATTAGATAATTTACTTTTAGATATTTGGGAAGAGACTTGAAAGATACTTATTCCAAAGAAGGTTGTTTATAGTCTACAAATAGATGGCAACATCATTTTTTAATGTCAACCTCCCTCCATGATATGTGTACGTTCAAAGCTTCCAATGACTATAAATATAAAATCGAACCTTTCATTTTTATCATCACAATTCGAGTTTTCTACGAGATTTTTGATAAGTAAATAGATCTCGGCTCGGATTTGGGGACCTTTGGACGAGAAAAACTCGGTTTAGGGAATTTAGATCCCTCACTAGAGCTGCGATATTGTAGCGACACTAAATTGCAAGCATGGACAAGCTTGTAAGTACAATCATTAACCAAACATGTGATCGAAGTACCCTTAGAGTGTAGAACTATGATCATTTTGGGTGGACAACAACGAAATCTTGAAGCCTGAACTATGCTCATAAAGCTGAAACTCGGACTTGTGTTAAAAGTCATAAATGTGACCTACGATCAACGTTGTTCTAGTGACGTATGATAAGTATAAGGATTGCGGTGATAAAACCTCGGATAGTCAATCTTGTTTCAAGTTGTAGTCTAGCCTTTAAAGCTCGGTCCTATGGAATTTAGCCTATGAAAAAATAAAACATACCTTTATGTCAATATATTGTAATATGCTACATTTGTGGAGGACTAGAAAAGGCGAGGAAAGATTTGTGATGACAAAGTTTGTGGAGTGGTCACTTAGCTGTGGATTATCATCATTTCGGTGATTAGTGTTCTATGTGGACAACTAGTGAAGGGTTGTACAAGTTAATAATTTGAAAAGTCTTAGACAATGTGTCTTGCGGCATATTTAGACGAGCGAGGCATTGACATTTCTTTGAAGACATTCTAGAGGCTAGTCTAGACATTCCGACGAGAAAACTTGAAGATTATAATAAAGCATACATCATTGAATATACTCTTGGAATCATCTTGGCTAGTTATCTTGTTATTGAGCTATTAGAGAAACGGTCGACGGAAATAAAATCACGAGTAATTTCGGAAAGGTAACACAGTAACATCGGCGGGGACGAGCGAGCGGCACCGCACGAAGACAGCGAGCGACGAGCGAGGCATCAACCGCACGAGCAGTGCGGGAACGAGCGAGTAGCAACGGAGAAAATGCGCGAACGACCGGCCAGATAATGAAGCACGGTAACCCTAATAATTTTGCGGAGTGATTATTTTATAGAAACAGTTCGGCGAACTATTAACTCATAGTTCGTCAAACTTTTTTTAAAGTTCGCCGAACTTTGGTGCCGATTTTTCAATGCGTAGCAAAAATTCTGTTTTTCAGCAGAGTCGGCGTCTTGATGGAGTCTAAACGGAATCACGAGTTCGGCCAAACTTTTTTAAAAAAGTTCGAGTAGAACTATTGCGAAAAAAAATTTTCAACCCGATTCTCACAAAAGTGTAACCCGGCTTCACATTTCCGCCCTAAAAGCGACTCCATCTAAAAGTATTGCTATATGATGCGATGAAACCCTAAGCACCCCCTAAGATCTTTTGTTGTCGTGTTGTTGATTGTCTATCCTTATGTTCTTCATGGTTGTCCTTTCCTCTAAGTCAAAGTTTTCTAGTTGTTGTCATTCTATCTTTATAATTTCTCATGTGGATCTTATCTAAAGATAGGAAAAGGCCTAAATTTTCTCGAATTTTTAACTAGCTTTGTTAGAAATGCATCACACACATAAAAGCATAAAAAAGGCACACCTTTCTAGGAATAGCGCATTTTTGGACATGAAGACCCATTGTTTGTTGGAACTGCACCCTCTTTGGGAGAAGCATACTAGAAGTTAACAATGGGGCACACTCGTTGTTGTTTAGCACTATGCCCAAGTTGAGAGTGCTCCTTAATCTCAATCATTGGCCCCCCCAACCCATGTGCACTCCTCGTTGTCAAGAGATGTGCCCTCCTCATGCATGCTCTTTTCTTGTTGCATGTGGTTGTGCTTGTAGAAAATAGGACCCAATGTAACTAGCATATATATTAACAAGTGGCGAACATTCATGGGGTGTATTTTCATGTAATATCTTTATAACCAACTCAATTAATCATCATTTCACACACTCATTCTCATCTAGGTTGAGTGCACCTTTTTGAATTAAGGAGCTCTTAATTGATATTCATTCCAAGTAAGTCCCTACATGTCGATTCTTTTCCTTTATTTTGGTCCCTTTTTGTTTATATTTCTTCCTTTGTTGTCGTTTCAACTCTTTTTAGTTTCTTCGTTAGGGTTTTAGTCCATTCATTCTAGTTCAAGTGTCAATATGTTGTCACAAGTAGTTTTCTTATGACTCTTTGCATTATGTGACCTCTCACCTTCTAGTCATGATTGTGACAGTTCCTTTAAGTACTTGCCTGTGTTTCTTATTAGTATTATTGTGTTTCTACCTTGTTGGTATTTCCTAGCTAAAAGAGAGAACTGAAGAAGTAGTAGAAGTTGCAATTCCTACCATACCTATCCTTACAAACACACAATGTTTTATATACAAATATTCTGAGGTGATGTGGAAGTATATCAAAGAAAAATTCTTGCAAAAGCACATCCCTGAGGATTTGCAAGATAAGGAAGTATACATCAACATTGAGCAATCAAGGATACACAGGATTTCATGCACGTTCCCATCCATGCCTCGTTCAAAGGAAATTGAATGAATCTTGCCACATATGGATGATGTAGACTTGGTGGTTTGTAGTGAAAGTGGTCATGAGATTTCCACCTAATATGGAGAGGACATCGAAACTTATTACAATATTCTTAAACCAAAAATATAATGAAATAAAAAATTATATTGTAGATGGGCCAATCTCAACACAAGTGAGATCATCAATTCTTGTTGTCAAGAGTCTACTAAATTTTGACACCTCCTGAGTGCAATTTTCCTGACTAGGATTCTAAAGGATGTGTACCAATACCTTATTGCTATGTAATTTAGTTTTCATGGGGGAAAGAATGAAAAATTATTCGAAGAAATTTGTATATTCTTGCTCAACATGGTTGTTTCTCGAGGGAAAACATTCAATTAGGAGGAAATTCTTTTGAATTACAAAGAAACTCTAAGAGAAAACCGAGAACCAAAGTATTATATGCCATATTATCTATTATATGGGATCTGTGAATGGTATGCATTCCTAGGGATGTATTGGATTTGGACCCTAGAAGACAAATTTTCGGTCTACTTCCATTCCAGGGTGTTATCAGAGCAAAGTCTCAATGTAGCATATGATAGGTTGGTGGAGCATTTATTTGCAGTCATATTTTAGATAATTTATGAGATCGACACCCATTTCATGACTAATCTAGTGAAGGAGGAATTTCTTGATATCACGGATTGGGTTTCCACATAGAATGACACATACATGAGATGATTTGAATGCCAAATTTCTCCCCATGTTATGCCATGATACGTGACTAATATTGGGTATGTGTTATATTCTTTCCACGACTAGTCACGCATGGGGGGTCACAGGGGGGGCGATAGCCCCCCTTGTACGTTGTGTTGGGTGCAATGTCGGGGGGGTTAGAGAGGGGGCGGTAGCCCCCTTGTTGGGGTTTGGGGCAGCGCCCCGAAAAAAAAAAATTGGTCCTTATTTTTCGGTGGACGAATCCGCCCATGGTTTTGTACATGGGTTTGCACATGGTTTTGGGGTACGATGGTTTTTGGCCCTTGGTATTTTGTAGATCCGGCCAATGGAACTACAGTTATGTTCTAATCCAGGGTTAATGGATTGGGGTTTATGTATGCTTCGGCATGTATATATATATATATATATATATATATATATATATATATATATATATATATATATATATATGTGTGTGTGTGTTGTAACACTAAGAAGAATCTAATGAAAAATCAAGCTGGTCATCCCAATTTGGGATCCAGGGGAAAATTTATGTGTTTATATGTTTTATGTTTTATGCTCTCGCTATTGTTTATTTTTTGTTTTAAGATTCGTGAATAGATAATGTTTGTATAGAGATTCGTTAGTAGATTATTTCTGTACATTTGGTATCAGAGCAGTTTTGGCTTCAAGGGGACGCCTTTGTTGCTGAGGGGTTTTTTTCTCAGGCCTGAGGTAGACCCTGTTCAGTGGGAGATCTGCGGGATCGATTCTTGCGGTGAAAGAAGATGGCGATCGGCTGGAAGATAGAGATCGAGAAATTTAATGGTCAGAGTTTTGAGTTGTGGAAGCTCAAGATGGAGGATCTGCTGGTTGATAAGGACCAGTGGATCGCAGTAGATCCTAGTACTAAACCAACGGCAATGTTAGATGAAGACTAGAATAAACTTGATCAGAAGGCAAAGAGCATAATACGGTTGTGTGTCTCAAATTCAGTATTGTTGAATGTATCTGGAGAAGCTACGGCGAAGACCTTGTGGGACAAGCTAGGGACTTTGTACCAATCTAAGTCTCTGGTGAATAAATTGTTCCTGCGGAAAAAGCTGTATAACCTGAGGATGAAGGATGGAGACTCAGTGACAGAGAATTTGAACACTTTCAATACTGTGGCAAGTCAGCTGTCATCTATTGATATTAAAATCTTAGATGAAGATAAGTGCATCAATTTGTTGTGTTCTTTACCAGACTCGTGGAACAGTCTGGTTATTGCAATAGGTAGCAATACAACTACCTTGAATTTTGATGACATTTTCTTAGCCTTGCTATCAGAGGAAATGAGACAGAGAAATATGGAGGGTTAGAATGGAGATGCCTTATCTGTACGAGGAAGGTCCCAGAACAAAAACAAGAATAAGGTTTCGAGTGGGAGATCTAAATCTAGAGGGAGATCTAAATCTCTTGGAGAGTTTGTAAAGGTGTATTGGAAATGCGGAAAGGAAGGGCACTACAAAAGGGACTGCAGATATAAAGCTCCCAAGAAAGGAAAGGGATCTGATGATGCTCCTTTTGTAGAGGCAAAAACCACCTCGGATGAAGGTGGGGATGTGTATTTGGCTTCTTCTTCAAATACACATGTAGATCATGAGTCATGGTTGATTGACTTGGGTGCATCCTTTCACTTCATTCCCCATAAGAAGTGGTTCTACGTGTATGAGAAATATGATGGCGGTGATGTCTTCTTAGGTGATGATAGGAATGCCAGAATCGTCAGACGTGGAAAAGTCAAGCTGAAGTTGCAAGGTGGAAGGATTAGAACACTTCTTGGTGTTCTGCGCATTCCTACATTGGTCAGAAATCTGATTTATGTAAGCAAGATGGATGATGCAGGTGTAAAAATAGTGTTCGAGAAAGATACCTGTAAGATGGTTCAGGGAGCACTGGTATTAATGCGGGGAGTTCGGATTGGAACTTTGTACAAGTTTCAGGGTAGCACTGTTATTGCCGAGTGCAACAGTTTTTTGGATCGCGAAAGTGGAGCAGAAAGCCTAGCTGTCTCTGGAGAAAAGACCATGTTATGGCATCAAAGGCTTGGACATATTAAAGAGAAGGGCCTTCGGATACTGCATGGAAATGGTATGGTAGAAGGTATGTCTAATAGCTCTCTGGATTTCGATTTCTGTGAACATTATGTATATGCGAAGCAGAATCGGGTGAGCTTTCCTTCTGGTGCTAAGAGGGCGAACAGGATATTAGAGCTTGTGCACAGTGATGTGTTTAGACCTGTGTTAGTTCCATCATTAGGTAAGTCTATGTACTATGTTTCATTCATAGGTGACTTCTCAAGGAATACATGGATATATTTCTTGAGGAAGAAATCTGAAGTCTTTGACAGATTTAAAGAATTTAAGGCTCTGGTGCAAAACCAAACAGAGAAGAAGATAAAGGTGATGAGGACAGATAATGGTGGGGAGTTTTGCAAGAAATAATTTGAAGAGTTCTGTAAGAAGTGTGGTATAGCATGGCAGAAGACTACTCCATACACACCTCACCAAAACGGAGTTGCAGAAAGAATGAACAGAACGCTGATGGAAAAGACAAGAAGCATGCTAAGTGGTATCGAGGTAGGACAAGAATTTTGGGCAGAGGCAGCAGAGACTGCTTGTTACTTGGTTAACAGATCACCTTCATCAGCATTGGAGGATAAGACTCCACATGAGGTATGGACTGGTGAGAAACCCTCTCTTTCACATCTTAGGGTATTTGGATGTGAAGCATATTTACATGTTCCAAAGGAGAAAAGGACCAAGTTGGATAATAAATCTGAAAGGTGCATCTTTATTGGATATAAGGATGGTTTAAAGGGTTACAAGCTTTGGAACCCAGAAACAAGGAAGGTTGTGTACAGCCGAGATGTGGTGTTTAGAGAGGTGAAAGATGTTGTTAAACATGAAATCATACCAAAGGAACCTGAGAAGATAGAGTTTGAGCTAAAGTAGGATGAATCAGACTCTACAACAGAAGAAGACTCAGAAGATGAAGAGCCACAAACTCCAAATTTGAGAAGATCAGTTCGGGAAAGAAGGCAACCAGAAAGGTATAGTCCATCTGCTTTCTGTTCAGGTTTTGCCTTAACTATAACTGATGATGAACCTAGAACTGTCAGGGAGGCAGTAGATTCAGAGGATGGAAAACTCTGGAAGGAGACCATGGTTGATGAAATGGCATCCTTGCACAAAAACGATGCATGGGATCTGGTGGAGTTTCCGGCTGGAAGGAAGCCCATTGGGAGCAAATGGGTGTTTAAGAAGAAGATGAATGTAGAAGGCAAGGTGGAGAAATACAAATCTTGGTTGGTAGAAAAAGGTTATTCCCAGGTGCCGGGAATTGATTTTGGTGATATTTTTTCTCCTGTTGCCAAAGTTACTTCTATTAGATTACTTTTATCTGTTGCTGCTGCATTTGATTTTGAGATAGAACAGATGGATGTGAAGACATCATTTCTTCATGGGGATCTAGAAGAAGAGATATACATGAAGCAACCTGAAGGCTTTATGGTGAAGGGTAAGAAAGAACTGGTATGCAGGTTGAAGAAGTCTCTGTATGGGTTAAAACAGTCACCAAGGATGTGGTATCAGAAATTTAATACCTATATACGGGGACTTGGCTTCACCAGAAGCAAGGAGGATCACTGTGTTTATTTTAAATTAATTGGTGACCGTGTTATTTATTTGGTCTTGTATGTGGATGATATTTTGTTGATTGGAAATGACAAAGAAATTATCCAAGATTTGAAGACCCAACTGTTCTCCAAATTTGACATGAAGGATCTTGGTGCTGCAAACTATATTTTGGGCATGGAAATTAAGAGAGATCGGGCAAAGAGGAAGCTCTGGTTAAACCAGAGGAAGTATGTCGAGACTATATTGCAGAGGTTCAATATGCATGATAGTAAACCGGTGAATGTTCCGATTCCTGTAGGTACAAAGCTATCTGCTGAACAGTGTCCCAAGACACAAGAAGAAGAGGAGGATATGTCCCGTGTTCCATATGCAAGTGCAGTGGGTAGCCTGATGTATGCAATGGTCTGTACTAGACCAGAAATTACACATGCAGTGGGATTATTGAGCATGTTTATGTCAAACCCAGGGAAGGAGCATTGGACAGCAGTGAAGCGGGTTTTCAGATATTTACGTGGCACTAGTGATTATGGCTTGTGCTACCAAGGAAGACCAGGATTAGAAATAATGTTGGACATTCGTGGTTTTGTTGATGCAGATTGGGCTGGAGATCTGGACCAAAGAAGATCTACAAGTGGGTATGTGTTTGGCCTATTTGGAGGTGCAGTCAGTTGGATGAGTAAAAGACAGTCTGTAGTGGCTCTTTCAACTACAGAGGCAGAATACATGGCAGCCACTCATGCAAGCAAGGAAGCAGTTTGGTTATAGAGATTGTTTTCAAGTATGGGGTTGGTACAACAAGCTATAAGGATAGACTTTGATAGCCAAAGTGCAATTTTCTTAGCTAAGAACCCTGCTTATCATTCAAAGACAAAGCACATTGATGTTCAATATCACTTTGCGAGATATATTGTTGAAGTTAAAAATAGGTATGGGATCTGGTGGAGTTGCCGGCTGGAAGGAAGCCCATCAGGAGAAAAAGGGTGTTTAAGAAGAAGATGAATGTAGAAGGCAAGGTGGAGAAATACAAAGCTTGGTTTGTAGAAAAAGGTTATTCCTAGGTGCCGGGAATTGATTTTGGTGATATTTTTTCTCCTGTTGCCAAAGTTACTTCTATTAGATTACTTTTATTTATTGCTGCTGCATTTGATTTTGAGGTAGAAAAGATGGATGTAAAGACATCATTTCTTCACGGGGATCTAGAAGAGGAGATCTACATGAAACAACCTGAAGGCTTTATGGTGAAGGGGAAGAAAGAGCTGGTATGCAGGTTAAAAAGTCTCTGTATGGTTTAAAACAATCACCAAGGATGTGGTATCAGAAATTTGATACCTGCATATGGGGACTTAGCTTCACCAGAAGCAAGGAGGATCACTATGTTTATTTTAAATTAATTGGTGATAGTGTTATTTATTTGGTCTTGTATGTGGATGATATTTTGTTGATTGGAAATAACAAAGAAATTTTCCAAGATTTGAAGACCCAACTGTTCTCCAAATTCGACATGAAGGATCTTGGTGCTGCAAACTATATTTTGGGCATGGAAATTAAGAGAGATCGGACAAAGAGGAAGCTCTGGTTAAACCAGAGGAAGTATGTCGAGACTATATTGCAGAGGTTCAATATGCAGGATAGTAAACCGGTGAGTGTTCCTATTCTTGTAGGTGCAAAATTGTCTGCTGAACAGTGTCCCAAGACACAAGAAGAAGAGGAGGATATGTCCCGTGTTCCATATGCAAGTGCAGTGGGTAGCCTGATGTATGCAATGGTCTGTACTAGACCAGACATTGCACATGCAGTGGGAGTATTGAGCATGTTTATGTCAAACCCAGGGAAGGAGCATTGGACAGCAGTGAAGCGGGTTTTCAGATATTTACGTGGCACTAGTGATTATGGCTTGTGCTACTAGGGAAGACCAGGATTGGAAAGAATGTTGGACATTCATGGTTTTGTTGATGTAGACTGGGCTGGAGATCTGGACCAAAGAATATCTACAAGTGGGTATGTGTTTAGCCTATTTGGAGGCACAATCAGTTGGATGAGTAAAAGACAGTCTGTAGTGGCTCTTTCAACTACAGAGGCAGAATACATGGCAGCCACTCATGCAAGCAAGGAAGCAGTTTGGTTATAGAGATTGTTTTCAAGTATGGGGTTGGTACAACAAGCTATAAGGATAGACTTTGATAGCCAAAGTGCAATTTTCTTAGCTAAGAACCCTGCTTATCATTCAAAGACAAAGCACATTGATGTTCAATATCACTTTGCGAGATATATTGTTGAAGTTAAAAGGGTGTTGCTGGTAGAGGTGGAAACCTTGAATAATGTTGTAGATACATTGACAAAGTCTGTGAGCACTCAGAAGTTCTCTTGGTGTAGAGAAACAATGGGTGTTGCAAAGCTGGGCTAATGACTCAGCTCTCCTGTGGCCCCCTGCATAAGGAAAACAACAAGTGGGAGAATGTTGGGTATGTGTTATATTCTTTCCACGACTAATGAGGTGCGAGGGGGTCACAGGGGGGGCTATAGCCCCCCCTATACGTTGTGCTGGGTGAAACATTGAGGGGGTCACAGGGGGGGTGGTAGCCCCCCCTGTCAGGGTCTAGGGCAGCGCCCAGGAAAAAAAATTTTGTTCCTTATTTTCCGGTGGGCAGATCCGCCCATGTTTTTGTATATGGGTTTGCACGTGGTTTTGGGGTACGATGGTTTTCAGCTCATGGTATCTTGTAGATCCGATCAAGGGAACTACGGTTATGTTCTAATCCAGGGTTAATGGATTAGGGTTTATGTATGCTTCGGCATGTATATATATACGTGTTGTAACTCTAAAAGGAATATAATGAAAAATCAAGGTAGTCGTCCCGATTTGGGATCCAGGGGAAAATATCTGTGTTTATCTGTTTTATGTTTTATGCTCTCGCTATTGGTTATTTTTTGTTTTAAGATTCGTTAGTAGATAATTTATGTACAGGGTTAAAACCTACAACTAACAAGGTGGTATTGCAAGAGTTCACCTATTATTTGAATAACACATTGTCAACACAACTTCATAGGAGAAATAAGGCTCCTTGGACACTCTCCCTTTGAGTATTTGAATGTATCTGTTGAAAAGTCTCAAGGCGATAGATGCTGAAATAGAAGAACTTAATCAACTTCACTTTGGAGTTAGAAGCATTCATTGATATGATTCTAGGAATGTGTGCATGGCACATTATGACATGATAGGATACATCTAGGCACATGTACCAATGACTATTGAAAAATATTAAATGGTGAAGAGTTTGTACAACGCATTAACGAAGATACAACTAGGAATTAAAGTTAGACCACCACAAGTTCCACAAGCTCAATATGTATAGATACAAGAGGCACCAGTAGCAGCAACTACATGGGAAATAACTCCAGCTCCCAAGAAAAGTATCATGCATGTCCTAACAACAAAATTTAGCAGAAAGTGGAAAGCTAATGCATTGAATAAAGGAGTTATTTAGCCTTAACAAGAGAAGAGAAAATTGGAGGCAAATATGTAGCAAGAAGAAGAGGAGAAGAAGAAGCAGGATGAATTTATTAGAAATAAAGAGGAAGAATATGAAGAAATAAGTAGAATAGAAGAAAGAAAAAGGCACTCATTGGAGGAGGAACTAGCATAGAGGATAGAAGAAGAAGAAATGACCGAGGAAATAGAAGAAAATCTGGAGGAAGATGATGTTATTGAACCCATTGATGATGAACTAGGTTTTCCAACAAAACCTCCAATTATAGGTGGCCATCTCGCATTTGATGATATGGGAATCACACATCCACTAGAGGACAAGTCCATGGTCCTATGTAATGTCTCATTTGATTATCTAAAGAAAATGATAATACTATAAAGGTGAATATTATTCCTGAATGATCATCTTCATCCAATATATGTATCAACTCAAAAGGTTACAAACACTAGGAGAAACCCACAAGAAGTCATGGAATATAATGTAACTTTTACCAGAACGTGACCGGATAATTTAGAGTACCTGCATGATTAAGAAAAAATTCAGCTGCGAGAAAGAAACTAGTGGAGCACCTTACTAGAAAGAATCAATGTTTGTCTTCCAACAGTCTCAACATAAAATAATGATGAGAAAATTTAAAAGAATAATTGGTTCCAATGGAATACACCATGATTTGTTTATTTGAAAGGTAGGCCTGACTGCCAAAGCAAATATAAATAACAGACTTCTTTTCCCGAGATTCCAGCCATTGCAGGCATGCCGATTCATCGATTGAAGTGGGTTTCCCTCTCTATAAACACAGCAGGAGGTAGTAAAGGACCCACAGACCAAACAGGCCTGCCGGGAACAACGAAGTCCAACTTGCATTAAATAGGCCTTTTTCTGGGTAAAGATTCGTTCAAAGAAACTATAACTCTTTACAACTCAGAATTAGATATCAATAAAATTACTTTTTTTAAAGATTAAATCATTTTAAAATTCAAAATCACTCAATGTCCAACTTGCATTAAATAGGCCTTTTTCTGGGTAAAGATTCGTTCAGAGAAACTATAACTCTTTACAACTTAGAATTAGACATCAATAAAAAAATTAAACTTGATAGAAAAGCTAGTTGTTGTTATTTTTTTTTAGATTTTTGGCAAATTTTGTTTATGATTTTTTTTAAAAAATTGGCAGAAATTTATTGAAATTATATGATTTTAATGAATAACTCTGCACCATCCGTAACATTATTTAGAGTATTTCAAGATACTGAATCAATATATAGTCAAAAAAAACTTATTTCCATAACAGAAATCAAAATTTCACCTCAAACATTTCTACAAAATTCCTACACCTAAAATTCCAAAAAATCTCACTAAAAACAACTCCATCTAAAAATATTGCTATGATGCGATGAACCCCAAAGCACCCCTAAGAATATAGATCAGCCTTGCTGTTTGTATTTAAAAGCACTGAGCAAGGAGCAAACATAGATAAGTAGTCGGTGCATTATTACAGAGAATGGAGGTCCATTGGCAGATGCTGGTGATGCTACTGGTGGCGACTCGAACTCTGGGCATCGTTGACGTACGGAGGCCGAGGGAGGTCTCTACTTCATCTGCTCGAGCTCCGAGAGACCGGGTAATCCATTGGTGATTTTTGAGGTTACAAAACCCATCGATGTTCCCAACGAGAAGCCATGCTCTGTCCAACTGATAAACCACGATTTTGCGTTCACGTATACTCTGCCTCCAGTTGTAGTAGACTATACGCCACCGCCAAATTGTCAGAAGAATTGGACGAAAGTGGTGATGGAGTGGAAGGGAACGTGTGATGGGAATCAGTATGACCGAATTGCTGGCGTGTGGTTGAGTGGAGTGGAGATCCTCCGCACTTCTACAGCAGAACCCGATCAGGGACCGGTTGAATGGACCATTCAGAAGGATATTACTAAGTATTCTTCATTATTAGATAAGCCTCAAATCCTTGAAGTCTGGCTTGGTAACTTAGTTAATGACGTTTATACTGGGGTTTATCATGTCAATATAACATTTCATTTTTATGGAGGTCATGGGAAAAATGGGTTACATAACTCAGGGTTTGCAGATCTGATTCTGCCCATTTCGCTTCCTAGCAATCAGATTATGGGATCCTGGTTTCAAATAGTTAATTCATCTGATGTGCACTCGAAGTCGTTGCAACTACCACGTAACGCTTACAAGGCAGTTTTGGAGATTTTTCTTGCATTCCAACAAAATGATGAGGGCTGGTACGGGATTTCGAGTGGCAATGGGCCTTTTAGAGAAGTGTTAGCCTTTATCGATGGGGTCCTTGTCGGTGCTGTGTGGCCTTTTCCTGTGATTTATACAGGAGGATACGATCCACAGTACTGGCAACCTGTTACGGGTATTG
The DNA here is from genome assembly GCA_034641835.2 of Pinus albicaulis. Classification (NCBI taxonomy): domain Eukaryota; kingdom Viridiplantae; phylum Streptophyta; class Pinopsida; order Pinales; family Pinaceae; genus Pinus; species Pinus albicaulis. The sequence continues at coordinate 1,357,514,265 of CM076584.1, read as the reverse complement.
GGTCATTTGATCTGCCTAGCTTTGAGATTGAGGTTACACCCTTTTTGGGGAAGCTGTTGGATGGAAAAGAGCACAAATTCAGTTTCGGCGTGACCAATGCTCAAGCCGTTTGGTATGTAGATGCTAATTTGCACCTGTGGCTTGATGAGAAGTCTAGCAGTGTCAAAGGGCAACTGATTGGACACGAGGAGCCGAAGTTGGAGTTGTCTTTTGTGTCAAATCCAGATGGATCATTTACCACATCTGCGAATAGGACGATCTCTTCCTCTGGCTGGGTAGAATCCTCTCATGGAAAGCTCATTACTAATACTTCCCAAGTGTTCAAGTATGCTAATTTAATAAATTCTGGAATGCAGCAAACAACATCAACCAATAGCGAGGTTATTGTAGCGGCACCCACAGGAATAGTACTATCCTCTAAAGTTGACCTCGTTTTCCCCTTTTCTATTTCTTCGAACATTGCAAATTCATTTAATAAGAATGTATCCGTTGTTTCCCCTGCTGGTAGCTTCTTCAGCTCTCTGAAAAATACTCAAACTGCAGGGGAGAATACCCAACAGGTGTACAATTATCAAAGCACTCAAGGTTGCTTTTCCTGGGAAGTTAACGTAACCAACTCTGAAATTGTTTCAAACTCGACAGACACGTCCTGCCACAAGAGAGCCTAATCTTGCGAGAGATGGTTTGTTTCTTCCAACTTCTGCAGCAGATAAATGATTTTCCTTTTCTTTTACTATTTTATTTAGGGGCCAATATTAACTGATTGTCACAGTTTATATAGCAGCAGCAGTTTTCTTTAGCAACATGAACTTAGATTTCATGCCATCCATCGTATGATAGGTTAAGATCAAATTCAGGAAGGAGAAACTTTGAATAATATTGAATTTGGAAGTAATGTTTTCATCTGTGTTACAATTCACACATGTTTGCGAATTGTTGTGATTTTAGGTATTTTTAATAATTGAGAGTGGCTGCTCTTTTCTTATATATGTAATGATCTTTTTTTTTACATATCTAACCAATAAGTTCAGTGGATCAGGTATTGATTATAGTGGTTAGATAACCATTGTCTGATTTATATAGATGTTGATAGTTTGATGATATCTACATGATTAATGTATGAGATGCAAGAGGTCAAACTATATATATATAGAATTTATAACTTTTTCAGTATGAGGTTTTTTGATTAATGGTGGAATCTATGTTGCACAAGAGTAGATGATGATGAAGATTTCACTTGAAAGAGATTAAAACAAGTATTTGTTAAGTGGGATTATTGGAATTAACTCATACCAGCCTTATGGATCATGAAATGATACTTGTTATGATAGTAGTGGATTGTCGCTTCATATTATAATGGTCATTGTAATGTAGATTTTTTCTCCACTTGAGTAAAATGAGATTCTAACTTAATGATGAATGGCTGGCAGGTTTGAGAGAATTTCCAAACTTTTGTTTTTAGTTAAATAATGGTTCCATACAATGTTGTATACAACATTATTTTTTTAAAACATAAAGAAATGTAATTTGTATGTGTGGAAACATTGTCTTTGATCCCATCTTTAAGATCTTTATGTTTTTTCTTCTGATTTTGTTGATAATAGTGAAATATTATAAATATTTTAAATTTGAATATCCTTGTACATCAAATTTCAAGGTCCACAACTTTTTAACATCTAGAAATTCAAATTTTATGGGATTCAGAAGTTCAATTAATTTTAATTTTTCAAATATGGAAGCATCATTAGAAACTGAAATTTCAATAATGAGAGTTTCTATTATCTGATGTAATTTGAAGTAGGCATATGCAACCATTTCTAGACACATGCTCTAATGAGCCTTTTTTCCGCCTTTTTTCCTTCTACTAATCTCTGCCCTACAACATTATCTTCTTTAACTTGAACCATGAAACAATTGTACACGAGAATTGCAGAAAAATAATGAAAGTAGATATTGAACCATGCAAACATTGTACACGAGAATTGGAGAAAAATAATGAAAGTAGATATTAAACCATGGAAATAATTGCACACGAGAATTGGAGAAAAATAATGAAAGTAGATACAAAGGGGTATTCCTCGAGGTATATGAAAGTTTCTTGTTAATTGTCTCCCTTGAGAGTAAGTTTCTTGTTAATTATCTCCCATGAGAGTAACAACGCAAACATGGTCAATTATTTGAACTTTCTAATTAATAATTTTCCTTTCTATTATGTTATAATTTCATTGCTAAATGATACTGTTAATAGATTTAATAACAACAAAAGTCTTGTTGTCAATGGCGAAATTCAATTTTGGTAGGTGAAGAGACACAAGTTTGCACACAAAATAAATATTTCTTTTTGCAAAAAATGTTTGTAAATAAGTTGAATACATAACCAAGTTCTCTATACAAAAGAAAGATAACAAAAATAGTTATCCACTAGTCCTTTTCATCTTTCTCCATAAACCTATAAGATAGCAGTATGGGATAAAAACAATACCACCTATCTGGAAGGCTTAAACGACTCAAATTGGATCATTATAAACATTATAACCACTTCATATTGATTGGTAATTTAATTAGCAAGTATTTTTTTCTTTCATTTTGTTGCTCGAATCTTTCAAGGGATTTTATTTGCATGAACTTAACATGAAATATCTAGATTTTCAGACCATAATATATAGTTATAGTGCAGACATAGCTAATTTAAAATTTTTCAAGAGTGAGTAGGTATATTTCATTTGTCATTGTAACTTTAGTGTATTCTTTCCTATTGCTAAGTGGCCTTTTTTTTCATTACAAATATGAAAAATAATTGACATATATTAGACAAAGGACACTATGTGATGAGAATCTTGTGATACCCCTAGTGAAATTACTTTTTGAAAACATTATTATTTATATTCACTTGTACATATTGCGGAAGTATTGTATGTGGATCCAATACTAAATTTGGTTGATAAATGTAAATGTTAACAATGATATTGTTATGAATAAAATATTATTCCACTTATTTGTTTATTTTGAAATATAATAGGAGCCACCACAAGTAATTAGGCTCCCAACTGTCAGGAAACAATTATGAATCAGTTGTAGTCCAAAAATGGATATTTTTGGAGAGACAATTGTCACAATCATGAAAACAAATCCTCCATTGTTGAAAATATTCCTTCCATCAAAATTATGAGGATAAGGGAGAAAGGTCATGGGGTGGAAAACAGGAAGATACATTGCAGGAGATAAAGAAAATTTTAAACCATAGGTACCAATGGGAGAGAAATATTTTTATTAGAAAACACACAAATAGGACTCTAAGGAGGAAGATAGATTGTAGGAGATAAAAGAAATATGAAGGCAGAGGTACCGGTGAGAGAGAAAGACTAGGAATTGAGAACTCAATTACACATACTAATAAATTTCGTTACAGGAATGAGAGCTTGAGGCTCGAGGAGAGCTGGTAAGGAAAAATTCATTGGTTGGCTGGAGCATGGATACTTCTATTATATTTCTAAACATTTAGATACATTAATTCATTTATTGCTTAAAGTATGTTCATAATTTGTAAATTATGTAATTAAAATGTTCTTAATAAAAATATAATCTTTCTTATAAATTTGTTCAAGTTTAAGTGTTGTGAGTAAAATAGGTAAACTCTTTTTGGTTGCAATACCTAAAAGAAAAGAAATATTATCCAATTGTTGAATTCATTTTGTACAAAAAACAATTAATAAATTAGGGAATTGTTTCAACGAAAGATTCATAATGGGATTTACATATCTATACATATAAACATAGTTGATGGGGTTAGAAAGGCGTTTTCGCTCCGACAACAACCCTCCAAAATTTATGCCTAACATAATTTTTGAGCCTACATGAACTGTCATTCCAAGCTATCTTTTGTTGTCATGTTGTTGGCTTGATTATCCTTGTGTTCTTCTCAACTGTCGTAACTCCTAAGTCAAATTTTTATAAGTGTTTTCATATTTAGAATTTCTCTTGTCATCTTATCTAAGCATAGGAAAAGGCCTAAATTTTCTCGAATTTGTAACTAGATTTGCTAGGCATGCATCACACACAAAAATGCAGAAAAAAGACACCTTTCTAGGAAAACTATAATTTTAGACACGAATACCCACTGTTGGTTTGAACTGCACCCTCCTTGGGAGAAGCATACTAGAAGTCAACAATGGGGCACACTCGTATTTTAGCACTACGCCCTAGTTATGCGCACTCGTTGATCTCAATCAATGCGCCCTCCAAGCCATGTACACTCCTTTTTTGCGAGAGGTGTGCCCTCCTTATGCATGCTCTTTTCTTGTTGCATGTGGGCATGCTCCTAGAAAATAGGACCCATGCTCACTTCATTAACTAACTCATCTATATATGAACAACTGACGAACATGCATTGAGTGGATTTGCATGTAATATCTTTATAATTGACTCAATTAATCATTATTTCATACAATCATTCTCATCTGGGTTGAGTGCACCTTTCTGAATCAAGGAGCTCTTGATTGATATTAATTACAAGTAAGCCCTTGTATGTCGATTCTTTTCCTTTATTTTCATGTTTTTGTTCTTGATATTGCTTTCTTTCTTGTTGTTTCAACTCTTTTCAATTTATTTTTTGGAGTTTTAGTCCATTATTTCAAGTAGAAGTGTCAATATGTTTTTGCAAGTAGTTTTCTTATGATTCTTTGCATTCTGTGACTTCTCACCTTCTAGTCATGATTGTGATAGTTCCTTTAAGTACATGCATGTGCCTCTTCTTAGTAGTACTATGTTTCTACCTTGATTGTTGGTCTTTCTTGGCTAATTATAAGCCAATTCAATCAACAGTGCATTCCTGGAAATGAAGCTCTAGTTGTCTCAAAAAACTGCACCCAAGAAACCAAGTTTTCTTTCAAAGCACATTCTTGAGAGACAAGCCCTCACTTTTCTCAGAAACTACCCCCTCCTTGAGTGAATAGTGCATCCTGAAGTAACATCACATCTCTTCACCCTTCGACTATGTTCTCTACGCCCTCTGAGATACTCTTGGGTGCACAATGTGTTGGGAAGTCTCAATACTAATCTATTTTTCCTTTGGATTGTGCCCTCTTTGTCCTCCTTGAGAGAATAGCATACTCATAACCAATAGTGAGTCTCCTTCAGGCCTTATAATTTTGAGTTGTTTCCTTCAAGCATCTCTATCTCTCCTTTTGAGTGCATAACACTCCTTGAAGCCTCATGTGAGCCTTGAATCTACACTATTTCTTGGACATGAATCCTCCTTTGTCCTAATGTATTTTTCTTTCATAACTAGTGATCATGTCTCATTTTTTATAGGCATATTCTCTTACATACACTTGATTTCTCTTTTAATGTGACATATTGATTCATTTCTTGTACTATAAAGAGGATTTCTTGAAGCTCATCTCTGCCACCATGAGTGTGCTTCCATGTGCAGGTGTTCCACCTATTAGTCTCATTACTCTTTCATCATATGTATGAATGATTCCTCCCATTACCCATCGAGTGACCTCAAAGGAAGTTTGAAAATAAAGAAATGAAGAAGTAGTAGAAGTTCCAATTCCTACCATAACTATCCTTACAAACGCACAATGTTTTATATAGAAATATTTTGAGGTCATGTGGAAGGATATCAAAGAAAAATTCATTCAAAAGCACATCCCTAAGGATTTGGAAGATAAGGAATTCTACATCAACATCAAGCAATCAAGGATACACATGATTGCATTCAATTTTCCATCCATGCCTGGTGAAAAGCCAATTGAATGGATCCTACCACATACGGATAATTGCAGACTTGGTGCTTCGTAGTGAAAGTGGTCATGATATTTCCACCTAATATGGAGAGGACATGCAAACTTATTATAATATGTTTAAACCAAAAATATAAGGAAATAAAAAATTATAAAATAGATGGGCCCATCTCAACAGAAGTGAGATCATCAATTCGTGTTGTCGAGAGCCTACTAAATTCGACACCGCCTGAGTGAAATTTTCCCGTCTAGGATTCTAAAGGATGTGTACCAATACATTATTTCTATGTTATTTAGTTTACGAGGGTGAAAGAATGAAAAGGTATTTGAAGCAACTTGTATATTCATGCTCAACTTGGTTGTGACTCAAGGGAAAATATTCAATTAGGAGGACATACTTTCTTTTGAATTACAACAAAATTTTGGGCAGGCAAAAGAAACTCTAAGAGAAAACCGACAACCAAATTATTATATTCCATATTATTTATTAAATGGCATATGTGCATGGTATTCATTCCTAGTGATGTACTGGAACTGGACCTTAGGAGATAAATTTTCAGTCTACCTCCATTACAAGGTGTTATCAAAGAAACGTTTCAAAGTAGGATATTATGGGTTTGTGGAGCATTTATTTTCAGTCATATTTTAGATGATTTATGAGATAACACCCATTTCATGGACGATTTGGTGAAGGAGGAATCTCTTAATATCAAAGATTGGTTTTCCCCACCAAATGACACATATATTAAATAATTTGGATGCCAAAATTCTCCCCATGTTATCCCATGATACGTGACAAACAAGGTGGTCATGAAAGAGCTCGCCTATTAGTTGAATAACGTGTTGTGAACACAATGTAATAGGAGAAAGAAGGCTCCTTGGAAACTCTCCCTTTTAGTATTAGAATGTATGTACTGAAACGTCTCAAGGCGGTAGATGCTAAAATAGAATAACTTAATCACCTTCACTTTGGAGTTAAAAGCATTCATTGATATGATCTTAGGAATGTGTGAAGTGCACATTATGACATGATAGGATATATTTGGGCATATGTAACGATGAATACTGAAGAAGATGAAAACGTGAAGAGTTGGTACAACACATTAAAGAAGACACAACCAAGACTTAAATTCGGACCCTCACAAGTTCCACAAGCTCAATATGTAAAGATACAAGAGGCACCACTAGCATCAACTACACGAGAAATAACTCCAGCTCCCAAGGAAATAATAAAGCATGCTCCAACAATGAAATTTATCAGAAAGTGGAAAGATAATCCATTGAATAAATAAGTTATTCAGGCTGAAAAGGAGAAAAGAAAATTGGAGGAAAATATGTAGCAAGAAGAAGAGGACAAGAGGAAGCAGGATGAATTTCTTAGAAATAAATAGGAATAAGATGAAGAAATAGCTAGAATAGAAGAAGAGAAAAAAAGTCAAATCATAGGAGGAGGAAGTAGCACATAGGTTGGAAGAAGAAAATACGATCAAAGAAATAGAAGCAAATCTAGAGGAAGATGATGCTATTGAACCCATTGATGATGAACTAGGTTGTCGAGAAAAACCTCCAATTATAGGTGGCCATCTTCCATTTGATAATATGGGAATCACACATCCACGAGAAGACGAGTTCATGGGCCTATGTAATGTCACATTTGATCATATAAAGAAAAGGATCATGAAATAATGTTGAATATTATTCTTGAATGATCCTCTTCATCCAATATTTGTATCTACTAAAAAGGTTTCAATTAACACTAGGAGAAACCCAAAAGAATTCATGGAATCTAAAGTTAGTTTTACCAGAAAACCACTGTATAATTTAGAGTACCTCTTAAGCTAGAATGAATGATTAAGAGAAAATTTGGCCGCGAGAAAGAAAGTAGTGGAGCACGTTACTAAAAAGATTCAATGTATGTCTTCGTGTAGTCTCAACATAGAATAATGACGAGAAAATTTAAGAGAATAATTGGGGCCAATGGAAGACACCATGGTGTGGTTGTATGATGAAATTATGCTCCTACATGAGGTAGTGGCACCCATAGTTGGTATAAAAAAGAGAGAATAAGAAGTCCTAAAGATCCTAAAGGTGTCTAATAGAGCTATTAATCAGATACAGGAATGGGTTCCTAAATATCCATAGGTTCCAAAATAATTGGTAAGAAAAGGTAAGGCTTTTGTTGACATGGATAAAGTATAGTTGAGCCTCTAAAGTTGGAAATACATTCATATCAGTGAGAGTTCAATCAAAACTATGGGATCTCATAAGAGAAAACTGAGAACCAAATTATTATATGCCATATTAACTATTTAATGGGATTTGTGCATGGTTTGCATTCCTAATGATGTATTGGAACTGGACCCTAGAAGATAAATTTTCGACCTACTTCCATTACAGGGTGTTATAAGAGAAATTTTTCAAAGTAGCATATTATAGGTTTGTGGAGCATTTATTTTCAGTCATATTTTAGATGATTTATGAGATCAACACCTATTTCATGACCGATCTGTTGAAGGAGGAATTTCTTGATGTCATAGATTGGTTTTCCACACCAGGCGACACATACATTAGATGATTTGGATGTCAAATTTATCCCCATGTTATCCCAAGATACCTGACTAACAAGGTGGGCATGCAAGAGGTCACCTATTAGTTGAATAGTGCATTGTCAACACAATGTCATAGGATAAAGAAGGCTCCTTGGAAACTCTCCCTTTGAGTATTGGAATGTATGTGATGAAAAGTGTCAAGGTGGTAGATCCTAAAATAGAAGAACTTAATCACCTTCACTTTGGAGTTAGAAACATTCATTGATATGATCTTAGGAATGTGTGCAGGGCACATTATGACATGATAGGATACAACTAGGCATATGTACCAATGAATATTGAAGAAGATGAAAAGGTGAAGAGTTGGAACAATGCAGTATGGAAGACACAACCGAGACTTAAATTCAGATCCTCACAAGTTCCACAAGCTCAATATGTGCAGATATAGGAGGCACCACTAGCAACAACTACATGGGAAATAACTCTAGCTCCCAAGAAAATAATCAAGCATATTCCAACAACAAAATGTATCAAAAAGTGGAAACCTAATCCATTGAAAAAAGGAGTTATTCAGATTGAAAAAGAGAAGAGAAAATTGGAGGCAAATATGTAGCAAGAAGAAGACAAGAAGAGGAAGTAGGATGAATTTCTTAGAAATAAATAGGAAGAAGATGAAGAAATAAGTAGAATAGAAGAAGAGAAAAAAAGGCACTCATAGAAGGAGGAAGTAGCACAAAGGTTGGAAGAAGAAAAAATGATCGTTGAAATAGAAGCAAATATGGAGGAATATGATGTTATTGAACCCACGGATGATGAACTAGGTTGTTGAGAAAAACCTCGAATTATAGGTGGCCATCTCCCATTTGATAATATGGGAATCACACATCCACCAAAAGACAAGTTCATGGGCCTATGTAATGTCACATTTGATCATCTAAAGAAAAGGATCATGAAATAAAGGCGAAGATTCTTCCTGAATGATCCTCTTCATCCAATATTTGTATCTACTTGAAAGGTCGCAAACACTAGGAGAAACCCAAAAGAATTCATGGAATCTAATGTAACTTTTACCAGAACATCACCAAATAATTTAGAGTACCTCTTAAGCGAAAATTCACGATCAAGAAAAAATTCATCCGCAAGAAAGAAACTAGCGGAGCACCTTACTACAAGGAATCAACGTTTGTCTTCCTGCAGTCTCAACATAAGATAATGACGAGAAAATTTAAAAAATAATTGCGGCCAATGGAAGACACCATGGCACGGTTGTGTGATGAAATGATGCTCCTACATCAGGTAGTGGCACCCATGGTTGGTATATAAAAGAAAGAATAAGAAGTCCTAAATATCCTAAAGGTGTCTAACAAAGCTATTAATCAGATACACGAATGGGTTCCTAAATATCCTAAAGTACATGGGCACAACAATACCATAAGGAGGATATACTAAAAATAACAATAATGGGATACACTAGTATTAAATATACATATGTTTCTTTTGTCCATGGGATCTTGTGTAGACATGATCAGGTGCTCTCTTAAGGCACTACTTGATGTGAGGTCATGTGTTCAAGTCTGCGGATGATGATGATGTAGTCCCACACAAACTTACAAAAATCAAAATACATATGTTTCTTTTATATATTTAAATTTATATTCCATCGAAAGATTACACTTCTACTATAATTGTTTATAAACATATAAATTTATATAATTTAAGTGTGTATGATATATGCAAAAAGTTAACGTTTCTATTCAAAATTAATAAATGACCACAAACTTTAAAGATTAATATTAAAATTTTATATTTTAGTGAGATATTACATTTCTATTATAATTATTTATAAATATATATGATATAAATACAGAATTAGTGCATATGTATTAAAAATTAAAAATTTATATATATTTTTAATTATATCTGTATGTTATATATACTTCACTTTAGTAATTTTTTAAAAATATTGTTCGTATGTGATGTGTTTAAAATAAATTATTAATTTACATATGATTATTTTCATATTTTATTGAAATATTTCATTTATGTTATAATTATTTATGAATATATAAATTTATATAATTTAAGTGCGTGTGGTATAAATAAAAACTTAACAAATTAAATTATGAAGATAAAGATAAAAAACAGAAATGACAAAAAAAATTCTCCATCGACATTCATAAACAACATTATATTAGTTAGGAAACCTTGAATTTCTCATGATTTCATGAATAACTTGAAAAAATTCAAGTTGTGTACACATTCTATTAGTTAGGAAACCTTGATTTTCTCGTGATTTCAGAAATAACTTGAAAACATTTAGGTTGGGTGCACTAACAACATTCTATAAGTTAGAAAACCTTAATTTTCTAGTGATTTCATAAATAACTTAAAAATATTCAGGTTGGGTGCAGTAATGGAATGTTATTTCTCAATGTCAAACTTGACAATGAGGATGAGACCAATATTGGTTAAGTTAGTTTTGAGAATATAATGAGAGTCATGTTGAAAATTTAGAAAGAGCATGTTTTTTTTTAATAATAATTTTCAATTTTTTTTGTTTATATTTATTTTCATAATACTCATATTTTATTTATATATATATATATATATATATATATATATATATATATATATAATATTTCAATAAAATATATTGAGGATATGTATATGAACTACAAAAATATTTTGAGTTTAAATTTTGTTTTAATTATAAATCTTCTTGGAAATCACATACCAACTACCAATTGTAATTCATCATCAGGATAATGAAGATTGGTTGATTTGACAAACACATTTATATCGGGAAGAGAGAAACAACGGTCAAAACCCAAAGAGTTAAAAAACAGTCAAAAATAAGAAAGGATATAAAAATATAAAATAAACCAAAAATATAACTAACCCATCCTAAAAATTAAAAAAGTCAAAAATATAAATATAAATATAAATATAAAAAGAATCAAAGACATAGTTACCCCTTCATTAAAAACTCAAGTCAAACCTACAAATAATATAAAATCAAAACTAAAAACTAAAATAACTACTCCCACAGAAATAAGATAAACAAGTTATTAAGTGAAAAAATTCAAGTCAAAGTCAAAGATTATAAACAAATAAAATAATAAAATAAAATCAATAAATAAAATAAATTAATAAATAAATACATGAATGAATAGAACAACAAAAATAAAATAAAATAAAAATAAAAATAAAAATAAAAATAAATTATTTTAATAAATAAATAAATTAATATAAATAAACCAATAAATAAAATACTAAAATAAAAATAAAATAAATAAAATAACAGAATAATAATAAAAAGACTAAATCATAAAAATAAAAACTAAGGACCAAAGTTCAAGTCTGATACCAGCTATAACTAAATAAGCTAGCAATTGCACCGGGGGTGCAAGGGAACGCCGGAAGGAGGAGACCTGAATCATTTTGTGGTACATGTTAGGGAACATGATGAATGTGAATGTATGAGGGGTAAAATCTGCCATTGATTGATTACATGAATATTTAGATTTAAAACTACGAAAATAAAAGATGTTGTTTGCTCAAGTTGGAGGTGGAGAGGAGGTAGGTAATTTCATCTCGATGAGTTACATTTAATGATTTTGTGGTTATTATGTTAAATCATTCTGTGTTAATAATAGTAGAAGTAAGTTAGTGATATTTGCACGAATGTAATTTAAATTAGAAGCAAAATAAATGAAAATGAAGAATAGGTTTGGTTGTGAATATCCTTTGAATATCCTTTGAATAATTCACAGAGGCTATCTCCCTCTTTTACAAAGTGCTCAAATATTAATAGAAATCCTCTGCCTGTAAATTGTATGAAAAGGCAATTTCGTCTCATTATATTTTGATGTTTGAACTTGTTAGACCATAACCCCAAGCAATAACAAGTATACGCCCTCCCGAAAGGCTAACGACGAACTTTAGTTTAATAAGCATTGACCAAACCTTAGAGTTAAAACCCCAAGTCTTATCATGTCATTAGATCATTAATATGAGATCACTACATACGTTAATTTTATTATCGTGGACATCAATCGACGATACGATAGACACTTTCACATATTCATTGAAACACCATTATGCATGAATGTCGTAAAGAGGCTGTAGATGTATTTGAAAGTCTTAGTAGTAGGCAGTTTAACATAGTGGTAGAAGCAAAATGAGTGAGAGTGGTATTGTTAAATGTAGAAAATAATTGATTTGGAAGAAAAAGGAGGAGCAAGTGATAGCATAGCACATTGAGGGGGTATTTTTGTGCATCGTATAGATTTTTTCGAAGGCATCATTGACTTGACTTGAAGTAATGTAATGGTAAAAAGGTTTTACATGTTATTAACACTCGAAGTAGTAGGTAGTTTTACATCATGGTACAAGCAAAAACAATAAGAGTGATATTGTTAAATATAGAAGAAAATTGCTTTGGAACAGAAAGGAGGAACAAGTGTTAGCATAGTAGAATGATCTTGCATGAAAGGTGTTTGGTTGCAATCTAGTCGTAAATACAGGGGGTTGCCCGACAGCGACAACACCAATTGACGTCCAAACCCGGGACGCGACTAAGATAGTATGCTCGAAGTTGCCTTTGTGCATCTCTTTCATGCACATGAATGAGGCGACGAATGAATATTTTGATCTTATGGAGTAGTTGCAATGTTGGGCGCAAACGGAATAGTGGTAGAGTAGGTGGAACTAAGAAGCGTTGCTATAGAATGAGGAGTGCATTCTCCTATTGAGTGATTTCTTCATAGAATTTGTTGAGCTGAGAAAGGTACCTGCGATCCATAGTTGCTGCAAGGGAAGGAAAAGCATATAAGTGAACATGTAAAAATTTGACAGTAATAATGAAAAGCATAATAAGAAACAAATAGTAGGAACAAATATGAGTTGAAATGATATTGGAAAGTGAAGATGTAAATGGAGCAGGAAATTTGCAAGGTCTTATTACGAGGAACAAGAAGAAAGAAGTAAAAGTGGAATGCAAGTGAATAGAAGGTACCAATAATAGGAGTTTTTCAAGGAGTGTGAATAATAGATTTGGATGCAAGGTGTGCCTCTTCTTGTTTCCTGCGCATGACGTAAGGGTTGTCCTGCATACGTGAATAGCGTGAGTAGGAGAAGGCAGGGGAGATGCAGAGATCATTCAGCGAGCGAACTCTTGAAATAGCTGTGAAAGTGAGCCCTTGCCGGTCAATGTTGCCGATGTTGATTGTTGCTTTATCTAGTGTCATGCCTTGCGATTTATGGATTGTTAAGCCCCATGCCATTCCAAGAGGGATTTGTGTGCGCGAACCCCTTGTGATGGGGGGGATTGGCACAAATGTAGGATTCGAAGGATCCCATGGTGGACCAGTGTAGTGAGGGAAGGCAACTACAACAAAGGAAGGTAGTTCTGGTGGTGTACAACCTAGTGTATATACGATTTCACGAACAACTCCGAGCGAACCGTTGATAAGACCAGCGCCAACCCACAGATTGCTTCTGAGAATAACACGTTGGTCAATGCAAAGGAGTATTTTCTTTGATAATTGATCATTTTTTGGTTGACTAGTTTCTAGTTGCCTCTTTTCGACAGCATAACAATGTGCAACTGGCTGATTTAATAATTTTAACATTGATTTATTGTGCAACTCAACAGCGTCATTTGTTGAATAAAGATGCATTGAAGTGGAGAAATATTGGACTTCGGCTTCAAGAAGATTTGTTTTTGAACGTGTCATAAGAAGATTCCAATTAGCAACAGTGGGTGTTGCATTGCGAAGGTTGGAGAGGAGTTCGCGGAAGGAAATTTGTGTAGGACTTGTTCCTTGTTACCGAAAGACTGTTGCAAGTGTAACCACAGTAGTGAAGCTTTGCCAAAGTGCAGTCCCATGAGAATTTCCTACATACATTGGCGTGTCTTTTACAGGTGGTAGTTGGCCAAGGTCACCCACAAGGATTATAGAGCGTCCACCAAATGGGCTGTTTTTATTTGATGGGAATGCCTCGCGCAAGCGATCATCAATTTGAGAAAGCAATTTAGGACCAATGAAGCTCATTTTGTCAATTAGAATGTAATGAATATGCTGAAGTTGTTCTTGAAGGTTTAGGAGGGATTGACCCTCTAAAGGCTCCATACAGGATATAGGGATGCGAAGAGCAGAGTGGATCGTCAAAGCATTAATGTGGAATGCTGCAACACTGGTAGGAGCAAGTAGTAGCAGGGGGCATTTTTGCATGGTGGAGCTTTCAAGGAATGCATTTTTTAAGAACTCAATTAGGAACGACTTGTCGGTACCAGCAGTGCCTTGGATTATCATGTGTAGTGTTTTTTTGGCAATGTTGTTGCGGAAGTGCGAGAAGATAATATTGAATGCAATGGTTTGGCTTGGGGACAAGGAGGAAAGGGAATATGCAAATGGAGTTAGGAGTTGGTGGGAACTTGTGGAGGAGCGGGTGGAGTCGATGAAGTGGATCGCGGTTTCTTGTAAGTGTGGAGGGATTGTAGAGTGGGCCCAATTATGGTTTGTGTCAAACTCACGATGGCCAAGCATTTCAAGCTCATCAAGGAGGAGGTTGTTACCTGGGTGGAGTTGAGAGAGAAATTGCCATTCATGCATGTCAAGTGTGGGGTCATGGGGAGGGTTGTTTGGGGATGAACAGATAGAGTTGGAAAGGTCCGGGGTGGATGGTTTGCGATAAACATGCCAAGGTTGATATGTGTGTCTAATTTCTTCCCAGTGTGCAACAATTCTTGCATCGGATATGCCAATATCATTAGGGAGGCTACGAAAAGGGAAGTATAAAAGGAGTTCGCTCCAGCAGAAGTCTACATAGGATGGTGATTCTTTCAATGGAATGGAGGTGTAACGAGGAAGAACGCGGACAACCATGGGAGGGAATATTTGTTTCCATGGTGATGTTTTTCGGCGGGTGGAGAAGGACCAGGAGCATGAAACTTCAATAAGAGACAAACTTTCAAGTGCAGCTGGTCTTTGCATGTAGGAGGCAATGAAAGGTGTTGATGGAGGATGACCATCTAAATCATGCAATACACGTTTGAAGACTTTTTTTTTTACATTGAGGGAGAAAAAAGAACGACTACACTTTGTTAGTGGGAGTTTTTGTAGCATGTGGCATGTTTCTTGTGCACCGATGTCTCGATCAGCAACAATTTCGGTGAGGACTTTGCGGACGATAGTGATAGTAGGAGCATCTGGGGGCGAGCATTGTGAGAGGCGTGAGAGCATTTGGTAGTAGCTTTCAGACTTTGCCTCTAATTTTGCTGCATACTTCGAAATGTAGTTCAACACAGCATGGCGTGATAGAACTGGTTGAAAATC
Organism: Pinus albicaulis; assembly: GCA_034641835.2. Taxonomy (NCBI): domain Eukaryota; kingdom Viridiplantae; phylum Streptophyta; class Pinopsida; order Pinales; family Pinaceae; genus Pinus; species Pinus albicaulis. The sequence continues at coordinate 1,357,498,629 of CM076584.1, read as the reverse complement.
AATGTTGGCCCTCCATATTGCAAGTAGTTGAGCATTGTGCACGTTGAGTTTGTCATCATTTCTAGCAGGGGAGTATACCTTTTTGCTAGAACCATCAATGTGAAGAGATGACGTGTTGTGAACCTCCCATGGGGCTCCGTAGCGGCAAGTTGATGTGTTATTTCTTTTGCGTAAACATGTAGAAGAGTGGCAATATGTGTGCCTTTGAACAGAATTGAGGACTTTTTCATAGTCTTCTAACTGATTGCCTGCAAATATTTCATGCGTGCTAAGGAGGCATGGATCTTGTAGAGATGAATGATTTATTCCAGGAGCTCGACTGTGAACCGGATGAGGATTCCAAGCAGAGCAGTACTTATCAAAATATTCAGTAGCTGCGCGGACATTTGTGGCATTGGTCCAATCCAGATTGTCCATAGCAGGTGCATTTGGAAGCCACAGAAACCCATGGATATGTGCGGAGCCGCGATGTTGCCATTCATACCTTATAAAGCAAGGGGACAGATAGTAATATTGGATGTGTGGAAGTGAAACGAATGAAAGATAAGAGAAGGAAGGAATAGTATGCATACCTGCACCAGTAATCCTTTACAAGGAATCCTTTAAGTAGCACCTCTTCCAGGAATATTGTGAATCTGCAATGGATATATTGAGATGCACGATGCGGGTTTCTAACAATGTTTTGGATTCTCCATCGAGTGTGCTCATTTGAATTGGATGGAGGGTTGGAAGGCATCAAATTATGCAAGTCAGGCCATTTTGTATCAGCTGCAGTTAATGTGAAGAATATGGTAGGGGTACCAATTTGAGTGATCATGTCTGTTAGTTCTCCTCTAGCCCTGGTCCAGAAAGAATGGGTTCCATGCAAGGATGACCCGAAACGCATAATTTGGTCTAGAATGGTGGAAGGGGGCGTTTTTTGGAGTAGGTGGCGAAGGTCGGCGACTGTTGCTGGTAGGGTGTTTGAAAGGTCCCTTTTAATGAAGACAGAGGCAGTTGCGTGGTTGCGATGGCGCATGATAAGGTTGTACAAGTAATATCGGAAGCGAGGATGTTGTGCAAAACGACTGTCATTGTAGCGCATTAGATGCATAGCGTATTCTTGCATGTCCACTTTTGCAATTCTTGGTTGGTTAATCATGGGAGATCTTGTGGGGAAGAGGGTGGGGAAGGCCATGGAGAATAGACCCTCTGTGTTGTATTCATTGATTGGGGAAAGGCCAATGGTCGACCATTGAAGTGAATGGGTGGTTGTTGAATTAGAGGAATCTATGTAGGCACGTATTTCATCAAGTTCAGAATGACAGTTTGGTAGAGTTGAAACAAAGGAGGATGGGTGGAGGTCAGACGGGCATGAGTGGGGGAGTTCAAAAGTAGGAATTTCTGGAATGGCTTCATGGAGTGCGATGGAAGATGTGTTGATATGGTGTAGCATGTTGGAAATGTTGGTAGGTGGAATAGGCAAAGCATTGAGGGAAAGTTGGTTAATATGGACATCTTTGTAGTATGGGTCGTTTGGTAGTTTGAATTGCAAAGCTGCATGGACATGTGTTCGACTAACAAAAAATTCATAGTTTTTTTCATCATGGCTAGTTTTGTTTACCACAAGGATGTCTAGTTCTGACAACATGCAAGGAAGAGAGGTGACAATATTTGTGATATCTTGTGGAAAACTAATAGTATGACTGGAATATTTCAATTGGCCACCACGTGCATGGGCGACCTAAAGAATGGGATTGACACGAGCAATGAGCATCCCTTCAACTTGAGTTTGGCAGGATAGGACATGTGGTTGGATACCTGGGTCCGTGTTATTTGTAGAGGAGAAACGATGCGTTGATCGTTCGGCAACACAACGGGTACAACAAATTATTCCATGACTTGTTTTTGTTTTCATGGATGGGTAAGCTTCATGACAAATTGAGCAAACTTGGATGGGACAAAGTGCATCGATCCTTTGACGAAACCGAAAATGTGCATGTTGCAGAAGGATGGGGAGAAATTGTTGGGCAAGTGGAAGGGGAAGTTGGGAAGTTTGGGTGGGATGTATGGGGAGGACAGAATTTTGTGAAGCAATAGGAGTATTGTTGGCCTGAGAGCGAAGGAGGCGACGACGTGCATTGATGATGTCTTTATTAAGTGCGTAGTAGTGTCGTTGTTGTTCCCTTTCCACATTGATTTCTAGTGGGGTTGGCATAGATGTTGCAAGTAAGGAAACCTCTGTTAAATGCATGAAGTATATTGCGAGTGATTATTAAAGCGAAAATGTATTTAGTATGGGTTGGTTGGAAATGTGTGTTGCATATTTCAAATTGAGAAAGCATTTCTTTTGAAATCAACCACATGTTGCATCTATTGGCTAGAGTAAAGTGAAGACATATTTTGTATTTTACAAAAAGAGAAGAAGCAATTTATGTATTATTTTGTATAGTAAGCATAGCATATTCATCTGTACATTTAGAAACTGCGTGTGTTGCAAAGAAGATCAAACAATGAAGGAGGAAAGGCAAAACTATGTGACCAAATGTTCATATATTACAAAGATCCATTAAAGCATAATGGAATGACATATATACAAAACGTCATGAAGAAAGGAGTGGGTGATCAAGCGTTTAGGAGAAGTAGTAGAAAGTAGAAGGGCAATGGAAATATATACTTACGATTACAAAACATGTCTGGAAAATGGATGAGGAATGGCAATCAAGGTTTAAGAAGCTGAAAGGGGAACAATGGGAAGGAAATGAAAATGTGTAGCGGATGGTGGACATGTTAGGAGGAAGCTATTATGGGGAAAGTATGTATTGAATGAGAGGTGGGGGAGAGATGAGTCAGAGCAAGAAAGAAACAGTTAGAGTTTGTATTAGAATGGGTTGGTGGGGGGAGGACTTGATTGCAGGGCCCTTAGAAGGGTAGTCGATGCCTCAGCGTACGCAAGTTCTTCTGTGTGCATAAGAGTTGGGCGTAGTCGTTCAACACCGTTGAATCTATCCCTCTTTAAAGATAGTGTGAAGAGGAAATGGTGTCCTTTGATTTTGTTGTATATGTCGATAACACTTTCGGGATCAATTGAGAGGAGGCAGAGGTCCTTTGCGGAGATGCCAAGAAGGGTAGTTGCGGCTTCGTCGAAAGCAACAACATTGTCGAGGTGGCCAGTGTGGTCTTGCAATTGGAGTCAAAGAATGTAGCGATAGTCGCACTCATTGAACGAGCCGTCACATTTCAAGCATCGGTAGGTGTTGTCATTTTGTTGTATAGCCTTTCTCATGCATTGGATCCCATCATTGATAAGGGGACATGCGAGGAAGTAGAAATCATCCATGTTAATAGAGATAACAGTAGCATGAAGCGAAATCCATGGAATATTTTCGTCAGGCTGCATTGCCAAAATGTCGGAAATTGTTTTCGAACTTAAAGGCCTCTTGTTTGTACTTTTGTATTTGCGGCTGAGCGACGGCGAGGGTGCTTTATTTCCTTCTCTGTCATACCATTCTTTCAGTTGTTGTGCTTCAGGGAGATCTGGATTTATAAGCAGTGAAGTAGTTGGGATTGTGCTGATAGTTTGGCCGTTGAACTCGACAATCCTACCCCCTTTAATTGCAAGTACAGTAATCTCACGAGCCATGCGCATTTCGAAGAGTGCACGACCTCAACATGGCAGTGTTCGCCCCACAAAGTGACATCAATGCTGCTCTCAGACATATCACGAAGAGTGATAGTTTTCTTGGGAGTCTCAGAGCCATCGCGTTTGCGAATGATAGACGAAGGAGAGAGGGAGGTGACAATACCTATGACATCAACGATTGAATTAGGAGGTGAATGTTTGAGGGAACTTATGGGCACAAATTGATAGGTATGGGAAGGAATTTTAAGGTCATCAGCGAAGACCTGTGACACTATTGATGAAGAGAAGAGGAGGATTTCGAATGGTCATTTGAGATGGTTATATGAAGGGTTGGGGATCTTTATGGTCCCATTTGCAACATTGTAAATGTGGCCAATTTTAATGAGACCATGAAGGGATTCTGCCAAATCATTGAAGGCAGAGACATGGATTTGATCGCTGTCGCGATCGACAAGGTCAAACCCCAGTGATTTTCCAGTGCCCCGTGCATTGCTAAATTCACGAAGGGGTGTCCTTGAAAGGACTCTGCCTTGGATGGAACAAGATTTTCGAGTAGGGGAGAGTGCTTTAAAAGGGAGAACAGTTGTAGATGATAGGGTGGAGTTTTCGGAGGGCACGGAGTGAATGTCAAGGGAGGGAGGCGAGGAAAAGGGAGACGAAGAAGAGGAGGCCGAGGTGGCTTGGTTCATTTGTTCAGTGGAGAGAATAATAGGGGCTGGGTCACCAACCAATGGTGCATCACGTTGGAGTATGTCAAGATCGATGAGACAAAGTGACCTGCAAGAATGAGATATTTATTAGCAAAGAGGGGAAGTAAAATGTTAGGAATGAGAATTGAGATAAACAAGGGATGTAAGAGGAGAATCATTAAAGGGGAGGAAGCAGAGAGGTGACATCTATGTAGCTTACATGGAATGATGTGCATACGTGCATGAGCTTTTCCTGAGGCGAATTATCGAGCCTATTCGCAACTCCTCATTTTGTGCAAACTCTGTATGTGAAGAGGGAAGTAGAACGACGTGCTTGTGAGCACCATCGGACAACGATATGCGGTAGCGAGGCGTTGTAGCTCGAGCAGAAGGTATCTGTTCGATTGCAATGATCTGCAGGGTTGGTTGTAGGTCGATACCACCAGCAAGGAGCGATGAGAGCCCATTGCGGGTCAAGGATGCTTCCATGACGATGCAACTGGTTTTGTAAAACGAGGTGTTGCTAGCGAATATAAATATGAAGGTCTAGAAACTGAAGAAGAGGATGTGTACATAAGGGAACGAAAACTTATAAGTTTGCAATTTAAGAGAGTTGAAGGAAAAAAACAAGAATTGACAACATTCATAAAAACTTTCTATTAAATTTTTTAGGTGGTCACCTTAAAGCACAAATCCATTGTGCCTTGAATGCCGCAATATAACGAAACATCTTATACAATGATAAATATATAGTCCTTGGAATGATTAAAATATTTATGCCTTCTATAAATAACAAGAATTTAATAACTTTCATGTCTTAATGATCACAAATTTCATTTCTATAAAAGAAGAAAAGTTGTCTAAAATACAAATAATGCAAAATTCATGTTCAAAATTAGTGGTTGGTGGTTGAAAATTAATATTTGTGTTTCTTAATTGAAATTTAACTAAATAGTTCAATGATATAGTTGAAGATAATAAATCATAGATTATGGCGTCTAAATTTTCTAAGATGTATTGAAACTAATTACGTTAAATAAAGTTGTACAACATTAACATTATTTGCAAATAATATTTATTAAGATAAATTGTGAATATATCTCCATTGTTAATAATTTAATTTTAAATTTTCTAAACCGGTTATCTGCATTTCTGTTTAGTATCATAGTCAAACAGCAGAAGCGAAGGACTATAACAAGAGAAACGAAAGGCAATATATAGCAATAACAAATCATTACTATTAATATTTAGTTAAATCTCCTCTTGAAGTTATCTTATATGTAGATCATAATATCATTACGATTACCTGCAAAATTTTCCTCTCTGTTAGCACAATTGTTGCATAAAAATCGAAGATTGAAATGACTTGTAAATGGAAATAATTGAGATCACCCATTTAAAATATATTTGCAAATAAGAAAACATTAACAATATCTTTGCAATTAAGAAAGAGATCAAAATTAGATTTCGTAATTCTTAATGCCTTTGCATTAAAGAGTCCAAGATTTGGTTCAAAATTAGGTTACTGTGACTGTCACATTAATCATATACGGGGAACAATTTTGGGTCGAAAAAAACTCATATATGTATTGATTTAATTTCTTTAAACATATGCTATGGATGATGCTATGCAGCCCACCCATTTTTGCATGAAATGTTGACCATATTTTTTTTATGAATAAAGTTTTAAAGAAGCAGTGTTTTAGCCTAAAAGAAATCTGTTAAAAACTTATGCATGAGTAAAATTACTGCACAGCATAATATAACATCATTGTATTTGCAGTGATAACATTTAAATCTATTGTAACGAGTATGTAAATGAAAGGGAAATTTCAGAAAACCAAAAAGGATTTAAATAGTCGTTTTTAATGAACATGTAAACGCTGAATCAAGAATACCAAAAATAAACAAAACTCCTCCATTCAAAGAAAACATATGTTATTAAAAAATGGGTGGTCTACAAATATTTCGATTATGTTGCTTACTGGATTATCTCAAAACAAGATTTTTCATAGAGTGATCATTTTTTATACTGCAGTGCCCTTCAAAACCAACTATACAGTCCTGGATGTTTTGTAAAGACTTTTCCACTAATAGAATAGAACAAAAAGGCTTTGCATGTATATTAAAAAAAGAGATAAGATTATAATCTATAGGAAAATAATATTTTATTGATCTTTTGATCAGGCGTATAAAAGCATTATGATGGGAAGCATTGCCATCGATCTTTCAGATGAGAACATAAATTTCCATGAACGCTTGAAGTGAAAGAAGTCATTGCCAATCAAAACTCAAGCAAGTGGGTATAACTAATGCTATGCACATGTCGATATAGTTATTTTTACATAAACTATAAATAGATTTTATTAAGTAAATATTCGATGAAGAAAAGCCATTTTTTTGGATTAAAATAACGAGTTTTTTTGGGATTGAATTTTATTTTAGTAAATTAAATATTTTTGAAGTAAATAGTTCAAATGTATTTATATTAATATACTTTTCGATTTAATTTAATTTCAATTGCATTTATGTATTGGTTTGGCATGATAACTATTCAATAAAAAAAAAAACGCTAATTTTTTATTAAAAAAATAGTTTTATTAGGATTGAATCTGTTTTGGTAAATTAAATATTTCAATTGCATCTATATTAACATAATTTTATTTTAATTTCATTTATATTAACATATATTTTTGGACTCGTGATCATGCATGTTTGCGCTTTGCATGAGGCCCACGTGGCTCTGGTTCTCTTAAGCAAACATTAAACACGTAAACAATGAATTCTTCGACAGCATTTCGCTTCTTCCATCACTCGTGCTCAGCCCAGTGACGCCTCTCAGCTCCGACCCCTTTGATTGCCCCGGAGCTGTTGCCCCTGTTTCCGCCTGTGTTTTTCGACACCATTTCGTTTCTTTGCAAACAGTAATGCTCCTGGCCATCTCTGCATTGGGTTCTTAACTACATACCTGATCATGTGCTTGGGCTGGAAGTTCAATTGATTTCAGATACGAATGTTGTTGGCAGCTCTCTGATATTCGATTATAATCAGACGGAGCAATTGAGACCAGTTTAATCGGGAAATTTGTGTTCTAAATCTAGAGGAGGACTCTGCAATCTGGCATTTGAAGCTCAATTCCTGCTTCAATTGATGGGGTTTTGAAGAGGAAGATGGATAGAAATGGCAGCTACTTTAGCAGACTAGCCAACAGTAGATGGTTCTCCCCGTCCCAGAGATTCTTCTTCTGCGCTAGTATGCTCATTGCCCTTATGTTCTTGTATTTCATTAGCATGAAATCCGCCACTGAAACCAGGAGGGGGGCACTTGTGATTATGGTCACTGGGGCTGCAGGTTTTGTGGGCTCGCATGTGTCCCTGGCCTTGAAAAGGAGGGGAGATAGTGTATTGGGTATTGATAATTTCAACAACTACTATGATCCCTCATTGAAGAGATCTCGCCAGAGGGTTCTTGAAAACCATGGGATCTTCATTGTGGAGGGAGATATCAATGATAGGTATTTGTTGAAGAAGTTTTTTGATGTGGTGCCCTTCTCCCATGTAATGCACTTGGCTGCACAGGCTGGGGTTAGGTATGCCATGGAGAATCCCAGCTCATATGTCCACAACAACATCATGGGATTGGTTAATCTGTTCGAGATTTGCAAGTCTGTAAACCCACAGCCTGCTATTGTCTGGGCCTCTTCGAGCTCGGTATATGGTTTGAATAAGGGGAGCCGTTTTTCTGAACATGACAGAACAGATCTGCCTGCTAGTCTCTATGCAGCTTCAAAGAAGGCAGGGAAAGCCATTGTTCACACTTATAATCACATCTATGGGCTCTCCATCACTGGTCTCAGGTTCTTCACTGTTTATGGACCTTGGGGAAGGCCTGATATGGCATACTTCTTTTTCACGAAGGATATACTTCAAGGCAAGACCATTTCAATCTTCCAAGGTCCAAATCATGCTGATGTGGCAAGGGACTTCACATACATTGATGACATTGTCAAGGGCTGCGTTGGTGCTCTTGACACTGCAGAGAAGAGCAGAGGAAGTGGAGGAAAAAAGAAAGGCCCAGCTCAACTCAGGATTTACAACTTGGGGAACACTTCACCTGTTTCAGTCCCAGATCTTGTGAGGATTCTGGAGCAATTGCTGAAAGTGAAGGCGAAGAAGAATGTGCTTAGAATGCCGAATAATGGAGATGTTCCCTTCACACATGTCAATTTCACCCTTGCAAGCATGGAGTTGGGTTACAAGCCCACCACAGATCTTGAAACAGGTCTGAAATCATGCTGATGTGGCAAGGGACTTCACATACATTGATGACATTGTCAAGGGCTGCGTTGGTGCTCTTGACACTGTAGAGAAGAGCAGAGGAAGCGGAGGAAAAAAGAAAGGCCCAGTTCAACTCAAGATTTACAACTTGCGGAACACTTCACCTGTTTTAGTCCCAGATCTTGTGAGGATTCTGGAGAAATTGCTGAAAGTGAAGGCCAAGAAGAATGTGCTTAGAATGCCGAATAATGGAGATGTTCCCTTCACACATGTCAATGTCACCCTTGCAAGCATGCAGTTGGGTTACAAGCCCACCACAGATCTCCAAACAGGTCTGAAGAAGTTTGTGAAGTGGTACTTGAGCTATTATGGTGTACCAGGCAGCATCCCACGAACCGAATAGAAGGTAAGCTAACCTCTTCCTATAGTTTACATATTTATAGGACACAACGGCAATACCTATTATATTTTGTTACTTGGAAGGAGATTCATGCAAACTACAGGATCTCCATTTCAATAGTTGATGTTGTTTTGTATTATATGCTCGATGAAGGAAAATTCCATGTCAAGTATGTCTTTCATAATTACGTTTGTACTGGTGTAATAAGGCTATTATGCCATAATTGTAAGCATTGGCTAATGCTAATTAGACATTTTTTATTTTTCCCATTTGCATTCCTCGAGTCTTTATTGATGTAAGTTCTGGTCACTGGTAAATTTGAGATCCAATTAATTCTCTTTACATGAAATAAAATCCCTGTTTTTCCTACCTTGAAGATATATTGTAAATATTATCTTCCTACTGTTTTAAAAGTTCTGGAAATGGTGATGAATGTGATTTTGTGAAAAAAGCTATTCTGTTGAAAGAAGCCCTAATATGAACTCTGGACACAGGAAAAACTGCTGCTCACTGGTAGCAAGCTTTTAAGTTGTATGCTTTTCAGTGAGGTCATGGTCAAATCTTCAGTGGTAAAAAGGAAATGAAAAAAAAAGACAGAATTCTATAACTATAAATGAAGCTTCGGCCAATTTTGTTTTCCTTCGTGTTTTTCATTTCAATTGAATTATGCAGCGATTCTTTCACATTTTGGTCTGCAGGTAAGAGACACTAGTCTCAAATCAATATGTGCCCGAACATTTCTCAGCTTTGTTGGGTAAATATGAAGCGTAGATCAGAGGGATTGGGTTCTATGTTCACTATGTCCAAAGACTTGCATCTTGTTTTCTTGAGTGCTAAAAAGGAAATGAAAAAAAAAAAGACAGAATTCTATAACTATAAATGAAGCTTCAGCCAACTTTGTTTTCCTTCGTGTTTTTCACATCTTGGTCTGCAGGTAAGAGATACTAAGTTGAAAATCAGGACGAAAACTGGCTGCAATATTGGTGGTCAGGATTCAGAACCCTACACAAAGCTATGTTATTTTTCTCAACTGGCTGTTGTTTGTAGAATGACATCTGCAAAAAAGCTTCATTGATAAGATTTTCTTATGTAATGAGTAGAGACTGGTTGATTTGGCCAGACCTGTATGTTAACTTTAATGTTAAATTTAACTGTGCAGACTACAGACAGGCAAATGATAAAATCCCTATCTAATTAAGTACAATACTTTGATTCTATTTTGATAAATTAGTTGCATTCTATTCTTAAAAGAATTCTTTTAAGAGTCTGATGCAAGTCAGTGAGTAATTAACCTCAACGACTTCACAATTTTCAAGCTGAGATGTTTAGGAACTGAGCTATTAAGTAACTGACAGTTTTGTTCCTCATATATTCACAAATTTTCACAACACAGATGTTTTTTTCTTAATTCTTTCTAATCCTGTAGCTATTTTACATTTTGGACTTACGTTTTGAAAAACATTCTATAGAAGTTAAACACAAATCTGACCTAACAATTATTCGAAGCTTACCAGCAATTTGTCTTCTTCAAGCTGGAGCTGAAAGTCGGACAAGTTCTTCTTCAGGCTGGAGCTGGAAGTCAGGGTGGAGCTGGAAGTCGGAAGTAGGCACTATGTTTGTTAGATGGAAGTCTATTTAAGCAGCACATCCAAGTCGGTTGAACGCTGCAAGTCGGCAATATTCTGCAAGCTGCAAGTCGGCAATCGCCTAGTCTTCAATGCACGCTGCAAGTTGGCAGTATTCTGCAAGCTGCAAATCACCAATGTCGTTGTGTTCAATGCACATTAAATGGTTGCATTAAATCGTTACGGCGTAAAATTTGAAAAAAACGATGTTTACGGGGAAATATGTCGGGAGATGAATTTAAAGTATAATTTATTACAAATCTAAGTACAAAGGATTTAGGCACAATCACTTACAGTCCCAGATCGAGGTTGCCACATGTAAAAAGCCCTAAGCTTGGACCCGGATACGACAATTTTATTCAGTTTGGGAGGAAACACCACAATGTAAAAAATTAAGCGGCTCCATGCGCTATGCAAAAGTGTCTCTCATTGGGCTGGGGGAGTGGTGCCTCACCCCAAACCCCATGATAGGGGCACCGCCTGCGTGAGTAAATAAATAAAATAATAAAATAAAATCAATAAATAACATAAATTAATAAATAAATACATGAATGAATAAAATTTTTAGAAAACTAGAATTAAAATACACACAATAAAAATAAAATAAATAAAAAATAAAAATAAATTATTTGTATTTTTATTTTAATAAATAAATAAATTAATATAAATAAACCAATAAATAAAATACTAAATAAAAATAAAATAAATAAAATAATAAATAATAATAATAAGACAAATCATAAAGTAAAAAATAAAAACAAAAAAATCAAAAAGGACCATACGGGGAGAGTGAAAAGTGATTATAGCAGCAACACCACCCATCATCCTATTCAGTGTATTTCTTCTCTTCTCAATCTCAATCCTCAATTTCCGGTGATGGAAATGGTAAATCTAGCAAGGATTCTATTTCACTCCATTCAAATAGTCATAAATGTGCATGCTGTGCAGGACTTGGCTCCACCATGCCTAATATCCGCAGAATGCTCCTGGATCCTTTTATTAATCGATCGACCAGTTTCACCAATGTAGGGAGTCCCACAAGAGCATGGGATCAAATAAACACCTTTCACGCCTTTTGGTTCCAACTGGTCCTTAACCAATTTAAGGGAGCCCCGAATGGTGTTTAAAGGTTTAAAAGAAGAAGAGATCTTATGCTTCCTTAAAATCCGAGTGATGTTGTTAGTAGTACCTTGAATAAAAGGTAAATGAACTTTACCAACAACATCAACACTATTCTTATTCTGTCTAGGACCTTTGCTCACATTCATGAAAGCCTTCAAACCCTGACTTCTACTATAACCATTTTCTCCGAAGACTTTAAGGAGATGGGCTTTCTCTTCATCTAAATGATCATCATCAGAAATTCTAAGAGCTCTTGTAGCTAAAGAATTCAGAACTCCAAGTTTCTGAGCAGGAAAATGATGAGAACCAGAATGCAAATACTATTCCTTTTGCATCTTTTTCTGAAAAACACAGTGCGAGAAAGAGCCATTATTATTTCTAGAGATGAGGACATCAAGGAAGGGAAGGCTCCCATCAGTCTTTGTTTCCATCGTGAACTTGATGGAGTCAGATTGACTATTCAAGTGCTGATGGAAAGCCTCTAATTCAGGACGACCATGAGACCAATTGATGAAAGTGTCATCCACAAACCGCTTCCATACCTTGGGTTTTAAAGGAGCAGTCGCCAAAGCTCTAGATTCAAAATCTTCCATAAAAAGGTTGGCCACCACCAGCAAGAGCGAGGAACCCATGGCTACCCCACAGGTTTGCTCATAAAATTCTCCTTCAAAACTAGAAAAGGTAGAAGTGAGGAAAATTTCCACCAAATTAGCAGTATCAGGATCAGTGATACGCCTGATAACCCTTACTGCCTCCATGATAGGAAAAAATTCCCCCGGGTCCCAGGTCACCTTTAGGAGATGGGAGCAAGAGTACCCATTTCTAGAGTATCCGACTATACCAACAAAGGTCCTACTCAGGTACTTAAAGACTGGGATTTGGAGTACTTAGGTAAAGTCCCTACACAGGGAAAGGGCTTTCTTTTAAGAAAGGGAGGGTGAGCATGCTATAGCACTGCCTCGGGAGAACAGGTTAAGATCCTGGAAAGACCAAAGGTGTAGAGATACACAGACTATAATACAACCTATGGACCTGGTAGTTACTGTCCATAGGGGAGAACTGTGACACTGAAGGCTCCTTGCAGTGCGTGTGCCATGGAACGTCAATGCCCGGCATTTGGTGTCGCCGATGGTACTTGTAGTTAGCTGTATTGTACCTGTACTATTGTCCCTTCGCAGGGAAGGCCTTTTGTAGCTTAATGTTTGTATCATGGAATGTTTTGTATCATGGGAAGGTGTTTTATTTGTATCATGGAATTTGGCATTTTTCTTTTCTTTGGAAGTGGAAAGGTCCTTGGAGCCATGTGATGCCCAATATAACTCCAAATCTAAAGAAATAAACCAAGGCAAGGGGCTGTCAGTGCCATGGAAATGGCCTTTGAGGAGGGATTGGAGGTCAGAGCTATGGTTAGGCTTTGTAGGTCCAAAGTCGCTGTCAGTGCCTTGGAAAGGGAAAATGAGGAGGTTGAGGAAGGTCCATGGAGCCATGTGATGCCCAATCTAACTCCAAATCCTAAGAAACGAAACCAAGGGTGGTGAAGGAGGGATGTTAAGGTCCTTGGGTTGAGGGTGGGGTGATGGGGCAACCGAAGCTTGAAGGGTTGAAGGGTTGGGTGGAACCCATCCCAAATGATCTACAACCAACGGTTGAAGATCATTAAACAAAAGGTTTAAGGAAGGTTGGTCTTGTCCAATGAGTAACGACCTTTGCATTAAACCAGGTTTAAGGATCAACAACCAAAGGTTGAAGGATGAAGGTCCCTTGACCTTAAAAGTACAACCAAAGGTTGAAGGATGAAGGATAAACAACCAAAGGTTGAAAGTACAACCAACCAAAGGTTGAAGTAAAGGACAACCAAAGGTTGAAGCATCAACAACCAAAGGTTGAAGGGTTGGGTGGAACCCATCATAGATCATTATGATCTATAACTTAAGAGTTTTAATGGTAGTTTAAAAAGTTAAAACTTTTAAGATATAGATCATAATGATCTATGATGGGTTCCGCCCAACCCTTTAACCTTTGGTTGTTGATCCTTCAACCTTTGGCTATCCTTCAACCTTTGGTTGGTTGTACTTTCAACCTTTGGTTGTTTATCCTTCATCCTTCAAACTTTGGTTGTACTTTGAAGGTCAAGGGACCTTCATCCTTCAACCTTTGGTTGTTGATCCTTAAACCCTGTTTAATGCAAAGGTCCTTACTCAATGGGCAAGCCCAACCTTCCTTAAACCTTTGGTTTAATGATCTTCAACCGTTGGTTGTAGATCATTTGGGATGGGTTCCACCCAACCTTTGGTTGTTATGATCTATTAGAGGTTCCACCCAACCCTTCAACCCTTCAACCTTTGGTTGCCCCATCACCCCACCCTCAACCCAAGGACCTTAACATCCCTCCTTCACCACCCTTGGTTTCTTTTCTTAGGATATGGAGCTAGATTGGGCATCACATGGCTCCATGGACCTTCCTCAACCTCCTCATTTTCCCTTTCCAAGGCGTTGACAGCCACTTTGGACCTCCAAAGCCTTACCATAGCTTTGACCTCCAATCCCTCCTCAAAGGCCATTTCCATGGTGCTGCCAGCCCCTTGCCTTAGTTTATTTCTTTAGATTTTGAGTTAGATTGGGCATCACATGGCTCCAAGGACCTTTCAATTTCCAAAGAAAAGAAAAATGCCAAATTCCATGATACAAATAAAACACCTTCCCATGATACAAAACATTCCATGATACAAACACTAAGCTAGAAAAGGCCTTCCCTGTGAAGGGATGATAGTATAGGTACAATACAGCTAACTGCAAGTACCATCGGCGATACCAAATTCCGGACGTTGACGTTCAATGACACACCCACTGCAAGGAGCCTTCAGTGTCACAGTTCTCCCCTATGGATAGTAACTATCAAGTCCATAGGTTGTATTATAGTCAGTGTATCTCTACACCTTTGGTCTTTCCAGAATCTCAATCTGTTCTCCCTAGGCAGCACTACAACATGCTCACCCTCCCTTTCTTAAAAGAAAGCCCTTGCCCTGTGTAGGGAATTTACCTAAGTACTCCAAAGCCCAGTCTTTAAGTACTCCAAAGCCCCCAGTCTTGAAGTACTCCAAAGCCCAATCTTTAAGTACTCGAGTAGGACCTCTGTTGGTACAGTCAGATACTCTAGAAATGGGTAATCTTGCTCCCATCTCCTAAAGGTGACCTCGGACCTGGGGGAACTTTTTATCATTGAGGCAGTAAGGTTTATAAGGCATATCACTGATCCTGATATTGCTAATTTGGTGGAAATTTGCCTCACTTCTACCTTTTTTAGTTTTGAAGGAGAATTTTATGAGAAAACCTGTGGGGTAGCCATGGGTTCCATCATAGAGTGTTGTGGCCAACCATTTTATGGGTTCCTTTTTTACTTATATCGATTATCCTTTCATTATCACTTCATACCCGAGTCATCTCTGTGTGAAGTTGTTGCACCGTATCCAACAACCTATTCATCTCACGTAGTTTCTCCTCCATCAATCTACTGGTTTGTTGGTGTTGATCTACGCTTAGCTGCACCCATATTTCTGGTTTGACCTTAGCATTAAACACATGATTTTATTCCCCTGTATTTCTTGGAATTTTGTGACTCGAACCCCTCCTCATTGTAGTTTCTTACCAGTCTTCTTATCAATATGAACAATTTCAAAAATAGAAATAAAATGAAAACACCTACATTATCTTAATGGCCCATCTAGCCCCAACGTGTAACCACACTCTGATACCACTTGTCACAACCATAATTAAAAATACACATATAAAATAATTATTCAGCTTAACATTTTTACTCTTACCAAGCCTACTATATTTTCTAACCTTGACGTATATCATTTGGGTTATAATTTCTATGTTTTTCACATATGATGTAAAAAGGTCAAACCATACTCTTTGATTAATTTCATTTTTTTAACCTTAGGTCATGATTCTAATACTCATACATGCTTAATAATTCTACACAGAATAAGTAATAGTTCTGTCCCATACTTGAATCGGTATAATTAGATTATTCGTACCATTAACCATACTTATATTTGGAATTTGGTTTTCGTTGCAATGCATAGAGAATTGGATTATTTAATTGACAATATATTTATGATTTGGTTTAATTTTACATGTACACTCGCATAATAATCGGTACTCCACATTACATTCTTGATTAATGCAATTGATAGTGGATCTATCTCGATATTTGGACTTTTATGGCCATTTGGCATAACCACAGGCTGACAACTGTCCCACACTTGATCTTCAACGATGGTTTGAAGCCATTTATTTGTTTTCCCTGCATCGGATGGTTCAGGTTATGGCAAGTATGGTTAGGGTAACCACCCACCCCATTCCTTGACTCCTAGCTCATTTCTTCCACCGCTGCATGATTCCGGATTCGGCTCTACAACCTCGTTACACTTGTGATGGTTGTTAGAGTATTCTAACCACATAAAATGTGTTCTCTACTTCTCATCAATGGTATTTCTATAACCCTTCTCAATACGAAGGTTTTACGTAAATTCCTTTCTATTATGATCAGGGTTTCAGTTGGTTTTCATGCCTTATATGCTTCTGTCTGAGTATTAGATGTAGTATTTTCTACTAGCTTAATGTATTGATTCTTTTTCAACACAGTTGATAAGTCTTTCTGTTATGGTTTATATTTGTCATTGAGTTCCACCGAAGTTGCATTAGCTGACGCTGACAAGGTTTTTAATATATTTCTTCATTTCCCTTCAGTGATAAATTTCTATGACAAGAGCTATAAAACCCTTCAAAATCATTTTCTTTTGGTGGAATGTAGGAAAAAGAGTTCGACCTTGGCATACCCGACTGGAATAAGTAACAAATATTATGACTCTAATTCCTCTTCTCACATTTGGTTATTTTTTTAATTTAATACTTGTGCAGTGAATTCTCTAGCTTTACTCTTTACGTTCTATAAGCCCTTTAACCCCATTGTTTCTTTTTTTATGGTTTCAGGTTCTGATTTGATAGGACTACAATCAAGGGTCGGGTCAGTTTAACTTCTCCTCAATGGATGCACAAGTAAGCCTCGATGACCATTGTGAATTTCATTTTAATTGGAAGTCTCAACTTCACTGAGGGTTATTACCTCCTTGTCACGGGTGTTGCAAGTGACCTTAGTTATGCCTGCATGCAAGGAGTTTCTGGGTTTTCCATCATTCATTAAGGATTGGCATTTTCAAGCGTTTTATGCTCATACTAGTCCATCTAGCCTTGCCTCTAGATCTTAGCACTTATATATATATATATTTTGTTTAAAAAGGGCTAATTACTCTTGGTCTGCTGGCCTTTACGCCTAGTACCTAATATAACTGGAGTATCTGTAATTATTTATTTTCCTATGTTAACATAGATCTAGTTTCTCATGTTTATACTCGTATTATTGGAAATGAGTCTTTTTAAAAGGTTTGGATACATATATTTTCTCTATTCCATGTTGTAATTTTAATCTTCCTACAATGCAGGCAAGTTTCGAATTGCAAAACAATCTTTCTACCTCCATTTGAGGTTTTCATGTTTTGTATATGATTCTTTGGGACTTCTGTTTGTAAATGACAGACTCTGTTATGAAGCTTCAGATTTAAATATTATGTTGTTTTCTTTCTGTACATAATTTTGTTGGCTTCCTTCTTTTGTTAGTTAATTTAGAGTTCATTTCATTACTGCATATTAGCTTACCTTTTCTCCGTTTTAATATTAATGTATGCAACAAAAACCCTCCTTCAACATGGCCAGAGGACCATGACCCCAACCCTGTCACCACAGGGCTCGACACTAAACCTCTGGGCATTGACAAACTGTCTTTCCAGTAGTTATTTTCTACCTATTCCTTAGTTCTTAATATTTTTCTTTGATCATATATTGTATCTGTAATATAATAAATACAATAATTTCATGGTTAAAGGAAAAAAGGAAATCATTCCCCTTATTGGGTTCCTGTCTATGTTATGTTGTATGTACATTTTACTCAGTACATAATTTAGACTATATAAACTCACATTATTCTTTTGGACATGAAAAATAGTAATATGTTTCTTCTAGGTATTCACAATCCATCTCTACCTGCTAGATAACAAGTTAGAGTTTGTTGTGCTATTCATTCTCGACTTAAAAGTATAATAACAGTCAAGTTATTAAAATAAGCATTACACACTTCTTTCTAGCTTCTATCTCTTAATAAGTCAGATAAACAAATAAAATACATATCTATGTATTTTCCTTCCAATTAATTGATGGTTCCGCCCAACCTTGAGAGAGGAAATCACGTCCTCTGCTCCCCCTGTGGTCCTCACCAGAGCCTTAGGTAGTAGTCTCTTGGGTTTATGAGCTCCATTGGTTTAGCTTATCAATTATTTATAAAATAAACTCAAGTCTTATTAACGAATAACCTTATTCCTTACATAATTCAAATGTATCATAAAAAGTATTTCAACACTAATTTAAAATAAAAACATGGTGTTACATAGAATAAACAAAAAAATTAATACATATATATTAATTTATTTGGATTTGATAATTTAAAGTTTGAAAATAAAATTCTATATTAAAGTATACATACTAAATATTTAAAAATTATAATATATAATGGAAAAAATTATTGTAACTCTTTTACATATAATGCTAGTCATTGTTATATATATATATATATATATATATATATATATATATATAATTTGAGTGCATAAAGCAAAAACAAAATAAATATTTATAATAATTTTTTAAAATAAATATGTTTCTTTTAAATATTTAACTTTTTTATAAATTTGTTGAAATATTGTATATCTACTATTAGTATTTATAAATATATAAATTAATACGAATATATAAATTTATATATTTTAAGTGTTTATTATATAAATAAAAAATTAAGAAAATTTAAAGATTAAAATA
The DNA here is from genome assembly GCA_034641835.2 of Pinus albicaulis. Taxonomy (NCBI): domain Eukaryota; kingdom Viridiplantae; phylum Streptophyta; class Pinopsida; order Pinales; family Pinaceae; genus Pinus; species Pinus albicaulis. Next base: position 1,357,479,961 of record CM076584.1, on the reverse strand, counting down.
TTTTTTCATATCTTTATATTTCTTTTATATATTTAACCATGTTATCTTTTATTATAATTGTTTATAAATAGATAACTTTGTATAATTTAAATATATTTAATAAAAGAAACAATTTCACACATATAAATTAAAATTTAATCATATATATATATATATATATATATATATATATCACACTTCTATTATCATGGTTCATAATATATCAATTTATATAATTAAAATATATATAATATAAATAAAAAATTAACACACAAACACACACATATGACATATCACACTTTTATTATAACTATAAAATTTAAAAATAAAATTATATATATATATATATATATATATATATATAATTGAAATATTAAACTTCTATTATAATTATAAATGGTGAACAAATATATGAATTAATTTATATATATATTAATGATAATAATATACATTCAATATATATATATATATATAAACTTCTATTATAACTCATAAAAAATATATATAAATTAATTTATATATATTAATGATAATGATATACGTTTAATTTTTATTAAAATATATAAATTTATATAAATTAAGTGTGAATAATATAAATAACAGAAATTTTATAATTAAATTATTTTTTAATTTACATAAATTTATTTTATATATTTTATTAAAATATTACAAACATATATAACTATTTTATATTAAAATTAAAATTTAAACCCTGGTCACAGTAATCGAAAAGTATTACAATACACGGTTGGGTTCAAACTGAACACAATTTCGAACATAATAGCATAAAAAACTGCACGTTGTAGTTTCATAGATTAACCCAAACTATATTGACGTATGAATCCTACTGTAAATGAAGATATTCTCGCACAAGCACGGGTGGTTCTTCCAAATTCCTAAATGGATAAAGTCCTTCCAAATTCCGCATCTCCCCATTTTAAATATTTACACTCATTTATCTAATTATTTGTTCACACGCTATCTCTTATATAATAATAAATATATATATTAAGTTTTATAATTTTTATTTTTCTTACTTTTATATTAAACTAATGAATTCTATAATTCTCTAACTTAGAAGCATGTTTTTTTTTATATAAAATATAACTAATGTATAATAATTTTTATTAACGTCACCGATTTGTTAAACTACTCAATTTGTTGACTTATAATTTGTTAAACTACCGATTTGTTGACTTGTTAAAAAATGCCATCAAACCCTAAGCACCCCTAAGAGTATAAATCAACCTTGCTGTTTGTATTTTAAAGCACTGAGCAAGGAGCAAACATAGATAAGTAGTCGGTGCATTATTACAGACAATGGAGATCCATTGGCAGATGCTGGTGATGCTACTGGTGGCGACTCGAACTCTAGGCATCGTTGACGTACGGAGGCCGAGGGAGATCTCTATTTCATTGGAACGGTCTCACAGAGACCGGGTAAATCTGTCTCCCTCTCAAGGCAATCCATTGGTGATTTTTGAGGTTACAAAACCCATCGATGTTCCCAACGAGAAGCCATGCTCTGTCCAACTGATAAACCACGATTTTGCGTTCACGTATACTCTGCCTCCAGTTGTAGTAGACTATACGCCACCGCCAAATTGTCAGAAGAATTGGACGAAAGTGGTGATGGAGTGGAAGGGAACGTGTGATGGGACGCAGTATGACCGAATTGCTGGTGTGTGGTTGAGTGGGGTGGAGATCCTGCGCACTTCTACAGCAGAACCCGATCAGGGACCGGTTGAATGGACCATTCAGAAGGATATTACTAAGTATTCTTCAATGTTAGATAAGCCTCAAATCCTTGAAGTCTGGCTTGGTAACTTAGTTAATGACGTTTATACTGGGGTTTATCATGTCAATATAACATTTCATTTTTATGAAGGTCATGGGAAAAATGGGTTAGATAACTCAGGGTTTGCAGATCTGATTCTGCCCATTTCGCTTCCTAGCAATCAGATTATGGGATCCTGGTTTCAAATAGTTAATTCGTCTGATGTGCACTCGAAGTCGTTGCAACTACCACGTAACGCTTACAAGGCAGTTTTGGAGATTTTTCTTGCATTTCAACAAAATGATGAGTTCTGGTACGGGATTTCGAGTGGCAATGGGCCTTTTAGAGAAGTGTTAGCCTTTATCGATGGGGTCCTTGTAGGTGCTGTGTGGCCTTTTCCTGTGATTTATACAGGAGGATACCATCCACGGTACTGGCAACCTGTTACGGGTATTGGGTCATTTGATCTGCCTACCTTTGAGATCGAGGTTACACCCTTTTTGGGGAAGCTGTTGGATGGAAAAGAGCACAAATTCAGTTTCGGCGTGACCAATGCTCAAGCCGTTTGGTATGTAGATGCTAATTTGCACCTGTGGCTTGATGAGAAGTCTAGCAGTGTCAGAGGGCAACTGATTGGACACGAGGAGCCGAAGTTGGAGTTGTCTTTTGTGTCAAATCCAGATGGATCATTTACCACATCTGCGAATAGGACGATTTCTTCCTCTGGCTGGGTAGAATCCTCTCATGGAAAGCTCATTACTAATACTTCCCAAGTGTTCAAGTATGCTAATTTAATCAATTCTGGAATGCAGCAAACAACCTCAACCAATACCGAGGTTATTGTAGCGACACCCACAGGAATAGTACTATCCTCTAAAGTTGACCTCGTTTTCCCCTTTTCTATTTCTTCGAACATTACAAATTCATTTAATAAGAATGTATCCGTTGTTTCCCCTGCTGGTAGCTTCTTCAGCTCTCTGAAAAATACTCAAAATGCAGGGGAGAATACCCAACAGGTGTACAATTATCAAAGCACTAAAGGTTGCTTTTCCTGGGAAGTTAACGTAACCAACTCTGAAATTGTTTCAAACTCGACAGACACGTCCTGCCACAAGAGAGCCTAATCTTGCGAGAGATGGTTTGTTTCTTCGAACTTCTGCAGCAGATAAATTACCTTCCTTTTCTTTTACAATTTTATTTAGGGGCCAATATTAACTGATTGTCACAGTTTATATAGCAGCAGCAGTTTTCTTTAGCAACATGAACTTTGATTTCATGCCATCCATCGTATCATAGGTTAAGATCAAATTCAGGAAGGAGAGACTTTGAATAATATTGAATTTGGAAGTAATATTTTCATGTGTTACAATTTACATATGTTTGTGAATTGTTGTGATTTTCTAAATTAGCTATTTTTAATAAATGAGAGTGGCTGCTCTTTTATGTAATGATCTTTTCTTACGGATTCAACCAATAAGTTCAATGAATCAAGTATTTAAAGAAAATGTTACTAAACTGACTATTATAATGGTTAGACTGTAAAGCGTTTTATTTGAAAACAACCCACACAAATGCCACTTGTACTATTCTGTATAACTGATGTTCATGTTAATCGATTCGTGAAGTTTCAACCTTTAATTGATTATTCAGTTATGAAAACGACCTTAAACTTCCTAAATTTCCTGGGCGAGCACTTCCACAATAGAATCGCCTTCAAAAGTGTGTATATCAGCATCCGCTGTAATCTTGCTGCCATTCAAGCACTCCACTTTCAACCGACAACCTGTTCCATATTGTCTATCACCAGAGTAACAAATTCTTGCTAACTTCCATTAATCTGTCTCCTCCTCTTTTCGCATCACACAATTTCTGTTCTGCGAGGTTTCATTTCAGGAATCAGGAGATTTCCCTAATGGCCCAAAGCCAGTGTTGGTAGGTGGTCCAAAGATGAGGGTTGCTAAGGCAAAAAATGAATTTGTGTAATTAGCAGATGCATTGGGTTATCCCGTGTCTGTAATGCCCTCTGCTAAGGGATAGTTTCCAGAGACTCATCCACACTTCATAGGGACTTACTGGGGTGCAATCAGTACTTCATTCTGTGTTGAAATAGTTGAGTCCGCGGATGCATACTTATTTGCAGGGCCAATTCTCAATGACTATAGTTCAGTGGGATATTCCTTGCTATTGAAAAAGGAGAAAGCTATAATTATGCATCCTAACAGGGTGACTGTGGGAAATGGGCCTAGTTTTGGGTGTGTCTTGATGAAAGATTTCTTAGAAGCTCTTGCAAAGAAGGTGAAACACAACCCCACATGTTTGGAAAATTATCAGCGTATTTTTGTACCGGAAGGTGTTCTCGTGAAAAGTGCACCAAATGAGCCCTTAAGGGTCAATCTGCTATTCAAACACATTTAGGCAAGGCCTCGAAGAATCTGACCAAATTCTGAAAATAAAATTAGTCAAACGATTCTCTTTTAGTTGGCTTCATTCTTATCTTATGGGGTACATTTCCAGTGGGATTATTGTTGAATTCGCTGATATAAAATGGTTGTTTGCAGGGAATTCTAACTAATGAAACTGCTGTAATTGCTGAAGCTGGTGACTCTTGGTTCAATTGCCAGAAACTTAAATTTCCAAAAAAGTGTGGGTAAGTCAAACATCTTTTCTCTGTAAAGGAAATTCTGTAATTTAGTAGTCTGTTTGTTACCAAGTGGTGAAAAACTCGAGTATTTCTTTTGTTGAACGGTTTTTACATGTTTATGCATATCATTTCCTAGCATCCTAGATTAGCTTAGGAAAATTTGGAAGGATTAAATACATAGGTATGCCTAATTTTGAAGAAAACTATTTGGTTTTAATGTATGCGTTAGTCAATTAAACACCAAAAACCCAATTGTGATAAAGAGAGAAATGATTGATCTCTGATGAGGGACCTAGTCTTTTAGTTCTCTCTTGGTCCCTCTCATAGTGCTCTATTTGCAGGTACAACTGTCTGTATATTTGCAAGCTGTTTGTTTCCTGTTCTAAATATTTGTTTGGCAGGTATGAGTTCCAAATGCAGTACGGATCAATTGGCTGGTCTGTAGGAGCAACACTGGGATATGCTCAAGCAACTCCAGACAAGTGTGTAATTGCACGCATTGGTGATGGAAGCTTCCAGGTGCAGATGCAAGGATTTTTGTTTTAAACTTTGAAATATTTTCTCAATGGATAACAATGCTCGAGTATCATTATCTACAAGATTTAGAGTATTGAATTTTATTTGAATTCTCTCATTTGTCCAGAAATTAATGAGTTTTTATGCTAAAATTCCTTATTTGAACAGGTCACAGTCCAGGATGTGTCTACCATGATTCGAAATGGGCAGAATCCTATCATTTTTCTTATCAATAATGGAGGATACACTATAGAGGTCGAAATTCATGATGGACCATACAATGTCATAAAGAATTGGAATTACACCGGTTTAGTAGATGCCCTTCATAATGGTGAAGGAAAGTGTTGGACCACCAAGGTATTTTTTATCTATATTCCTAGCAGGGCCAACCCTTCTAGGGCTTCTTGTTTCTTCTATGATATTGGAATTTTTGTGCATAAGCATAGGTATTACTTTGCTATCATTGCTTGTCCTTTTTCCATTTGCTGAGGGCTTCTCCCTAATCATGTCTCTTAATCTGAATCTGCTTGTCTCTTCTGCTGTTGATTCTTATCATATGGGTGTTCTCTCTTCACATCAGCACTACATAATTTGAAATTTTATATATTGCCATGCCTTGTGGACTTTTTCCAGGATGGAACAATCAGCTTGCTTATGCAGAAATATCTCAAACATAATATTAATCTGTTGGTTTCTTTTTTTGATTCTTATTATGTGAGTTTTATGTTCTTGTCAGCTCTTTATAGTTTCGTATCAGCCTTAGAGAATGCAGATTGCCCAATTAATCTATTTTGTTGAAGTATCTTTAGCATGATCTTAATCTGCTGGATCATCTTGTAGATTATTATTATATGGGAGTATTTTTATATTGTTATCTCTGCATGGTTTCTGTATCATGTCACCAATGCCTGAGAATATGTGGACCTTTTTCCAGGATTTCAGTGCGCATCTAACTGCTCTGATTATTTGTATGCTCATTTAACAGTACTGCTTCTTTCTGTGCAGGTTAAAACAGAAGAAGACGTTGTGGAGGCTATTAAGACTTCCCTAGGACCCAAAAAGGATAGCTTATGCTTCATCGAAGTTATTGTACACAAGGACGACACAAGCAAAGAGTTACTTGAGTGGGGCTCCAGATTCTCGACAGAAAATGGCAGGCCGCCAAATCCTCAGTAGGCAAGCTTTGAAAAGAGGAGCAATTGGAAACATTATCTGTGGCTCATGTTTGAGATGTGTTTTGTTTATGTAGGATATCATCCTATATATTTGAATTTGACTTTTCCTAGATCTGAGGTCGATGTGTGGCTCTTCACTTAAGCACACACATACTACAATCAGCTTGTTTATGTAGAAATATCTCAAACATAATATTAATCTGTCGGTTTCTTTTTTTGATTCTTATTATGTGAGTTTTCTGTTCTTGTCATCTCTTTATAGTTTCGTATCAGCCTTAGAGAATGCAGATTGCCCAATTAATCTGTTTTGCTGAAGTATCTTTAGCATGATCTTAATCTGCTGGATCATCTTTTAGATTATTATTATATGGGAGTATTTTTATATTGTTATCTCTGCATGGTTTCTGTATCATGTCACCAATGCCTGAGAATATGTGGACCTTTTTCCAGGATTTCAGTGCGCATCTAACTGCTCTGAGTATTTGTATGCTCATTTAACAGTACTGCTTCTTTCTGTGCAGGTTAAAACAGAAGAAGACGTTGTGGAGGCTATTAAGACTTCCCGAGGACCCAAAAAGGATAGCTTATGCTTCATCGAAGTTATTGTACACAAGGATGACACAAGCAAAGAGTTACTTGAGTGGGGCTCCAGAGTCTCGACAGCAAATGGCAGGCCGCCAAATCCTCAGTAGGCAGGCTTTGAAAAGAGAAGCAATTGGAAACATTATCTGCGGCTCATGTTTGAGATGTGTTTTGTTTCTGTAGGATATCATCCTATATATTTGAATTTGATTTTTCCTAGATCTGAGGTCGATGTGTGGCTCTTCACTTAGGCACACACATACCGCTACTTTTACATGTTTAGTGTCAAGACTGCAAGCTCTTTTTGCAATATGAACAAAATATCAAATGTTCATGGTCAAGATTTGTAGATCTAGAAGATCTTTAATTGGTGCCTCATATTTATCTAGATTACCAGCAATTATACCACTAAGGGATATGTATCTCTCTATATATAAGTGATTTAATCAAACAGTTGTTACTTTGCAAAAGTGGTTATATATCATTGATATTAGGGAATAAGGACGTTCAATGCTAAATAACTGATATAATTGAACGTTCAATGTCGGCTTGGCTTTTGTATTTTTTATGAAACTGGTTATTAAGGAGTCAACGGGAGCCGACAATAGTATTGGGGATTTCAGTCAATAGCCACTGTGTTGTTACTTGGGTTGTTCGTGATGAGCGAACAATACCAAGGCATTCTGTGGAGGTTTTAGAAGACTTCCTTGATTTAGGCCTTCAAGTTGGCAGAGAGAATAATGCCCAAAATGTGACAAAAATTACAACCCAAAATTTCTACCCAAAATGTCACAAAATTTCTACTTAAGATCACCTCATAAGTATCTCACAATAGCTCCAACTAAATTATCATACCAGAACCTTTCCAATTAGGCACCTTTAGCCAACGTTGCAGATACAGAAACAGAGCCGTTTAATAGTAAATATAAATAAATTTATCAAATGCCAGTAAGAATGACATGGAGCTCTTTAGCAGTGAAAGATAGAGATATATAGCAAAAAAAATGCTAATTAGAATGACAGTACTTGATATTTCTAGTAAGACAAAACATATAAGAACAGAAACACAGTTCCTGGCTTCAGACGAACCCCATAGTTAAGCAGTAACCCAAAGAATTTGAATAACCTGTATTTCTCTGTTGGATATCTTTCATTGTAATAAATACTGTGCTCATCTTTAAAATATTAAAGGATAAATCCTCATTTAAAATCTTTAAATCTAGTCAAAACATGAAAGAGACTAATACGATGGAGAATAATATGCATTTGCATTGTGTCAATGCCGGGTTTAACATTCAAAGACAGGCACAAAAGTAATATTGAGAACAAGCATGCACTATTAATCTTTATGCTGTAACAAAGTCATACAAAATATATAGCCATTAGCCATTTATTCACAAGAAAAGAGTACATAAGATCGAAAAGAGACAGAAACTGCCAAGTAGGTGATGAATCTTCTTATGGAGTTTTTGATCTGCAAAACAACGACTCTTCCTGTACTCTGGCTCCAAAACTTCGACCATTAACTCTCTAAACGGTCCCTTTTATACTTTTCGAAGTGCCATCTTCTCTTAAATGGTCCCTTCATCCTTTTGCAAGCTGTTTGTTTCCTGTTCTAAATATTTGTTTGGCAGGTATGAGTTTCAAATGCATTACGGATCAATTGGCTGGTCTGTAGGGCAACACTGGGATATGCTCAAGCAACTCCAGAAAAGCGTGTAATTGCATGCATTGGTGATGGAAGCTTCCAGGTGCAGATGCAAGGATTTTTGTTTTAAACTTTGAAATATTTTCTCAATGGATAACAATGCTCGAGTATCAATATCTACAAGATTTAAATTATTGAATTTTATTTCAATTCTCTCATTTGTCCAAAAATTAATGAGTTTTTATGCTAAAATTCCTTATTTGAACAGGTCACAGTCCAGGATGTGTCTACCATGATTCGAAATGGGCAGAATCCTATAATTTTTCTGATCAATAATGGAGGATACACTATAGAGGTCGAAATTCATGATGGTTTCTCTGTTGGATATCTTTCATTGTAATAAATACTGTGCTCATCTTTAAAATATTAAAGGATAAATCCTCATTTAAAATCTTTAAATCTAGTCAAAACATGAAAGAGACTAATACGATGGAGAATAATATGCATTTGCATTGTGTCAATGCCGGGTTTAACATTCAAAGACAGCCACAAAAGTAATATTGAGAACAAGCATGCACTATTAATCTTTATGCTGTAACAAAGTCATACAAAATATATAGCCATTAGCCATTTATTCACAAGAAAAGAGTACATAAGATCGAAAAGACAGAAACTGCCAAGTAGAGTGATGAATCTTCTTATGGAGTTTTGGTCTACCATTGTAATCTTCCTGTACTCTGGCTCCAAAACTTCGACCATTAACTCTCTAAACGGTCCCTTTTATACTTTTCGAAGTGCCATCTTCTCTTAAATGGTCCCTTCATCCTTTTGCAAGCTGTTTGTTTCCTGTTCTAAATATTTGTTTGGCAGGTATGAGTTTCAAATGCAGTACGGATCAATTGGCTGGTCTGTAGGAGCAACACTGGGATATGCTCAAGCAACTCCAGACAAGCGTGTAATTGCATGCATTGGTGATGGAAGCTTCCAGGTGCAGATGCAAGGATTTTTGTTTTAAACTTTGAAATATTTTCTCAATGGATAACAATGCTCGAGTATCAATATCTACAAGATTTAAATTATTGAATTTTATTTCAATTCTCTCATTTGTCCAAAAATTAATGAGTTTTTATACTAAAATTCCTTATTTGAACAGGTCACAGTCCAGGATGTGTCTACCATGATTCGAAATGGGCAGAATCCTATCATTTTTCTGATCAATAATGGAGGATACACTATAGAGGTCGAAATTCATGATGGACCATACAATGTCATAAAGAATTGGAACTACACCGGTTTAGTAGATGCCCTTCATAATGGTGAAGGAAAATGCTGGACCACCAAGGTATTTTTTATCTATATTCCTAGCAGGGCCAACCCTTCTAGGGCTTCTTGTTTCTTTTATGATATTGGAATTTTTGTGCATAAGCATAGGTATTACTTTGCTATGATTGCTTGTCCTTTTTCCATTTGCTGAGGGCTTCTCCCTAATCATGTCTCTTAATCTGAATCTGCTTGTCTCTTCTGCTGTTGATTCTTATCATATGGGTGTTCTCTCTTCACATCAGCACTACATAATTTGAAATTTTATATATTACCATGCCTCGTGGACTTTTTCCAGGATGGAACAATCAGCTTGTTTATGCTGAAATATCTGAAACATAATATTAATCTGTTGGTTTCTTTTTTTGATTCTTATTATGTGAGTTTTCTGTTCTTGTCAGCTCTTTATAGTTTCGTATCAGCCTTAGAGAATGCAGATTGCCCAATTAATCTGTTTTGCTGAAGTATCTTTAGCATGATCTTAATCTGCTGGATCATCTTGTAGATTATTATTATATGGGAGTATTTTTATATTGTTATCTCTGCATGGTTTCTGTATCATGTCACCAATGCCTGAAAATCTGTGGATTTTCCAGGATTTCAGTGCGCATCTAACTGCTCTGAGTATTTGTATGCTCATTTAACAGTACTGCTTCTTTCTGTGCAGGTTAAAACAGAAGAAGACGTTGTGGAGGCTATTAAGACTTTCCCTAGGACCCAAAAAGGATAGCTTATGCTTCATCGAAGTTATTGTACGCAAGGATGACACAAGCAAAGAGTTACTTGAGTGGGGCTCCAGAGTCTCGACAGCAAATGGCAGGCCGCCAAATCCTCAGTAGGCAGGCTTTGAAAAGAGAAGCAATTGGAAACATTATCTGTGGCTCATGTTTGAGATGTGTTTTGTTTCTGTAGGATATCATCCTATATATTTGAATTTGATTTTTCCTAGATCTGAGGTCGATGTGTGGCTCTTCACTTAGGCACACACATACTGCTACTTTTACATCTTTAGTGTCGAGACTGCAAGCTCTTTTTGCAATATGAACAAAATATCAAATGTTCATGGTCAGGATTTGTAGATCTAGAAGATCTTTAATTGTTATACTTTTCGAAGTGCCATCTTCTCTTAAATGGTCCCTTCATCCTTTTCCAAGTGTTATCTTCCCGCTCATTCTAGCTACCAAAGCCTTTACAAAATGATGCATATTCTTAAGCTCCAACTCGTTCACCACCTTAAAACTCAATTTCTTCATCAAGGCTTGGACAATGGCCTTTCAACATATCAACAAATTATATTATGAGTATTCTTGGAAGGTCTTTTAATGAATTAGGTTCATTGTACTTTTAGATGATAACTTAGCTTCATAGACCCTTATTTGATATGAGCCTCCATATGCATCTAGCTACCAAAGCCTTCCCAAAATGATGCATATTCTTAAGCTCCAACTCCTTCACCACCTTAAAACTCAACTTACTCTATACTACTATTTCCTTTGTTATTGCTTTACAGCGTTTCCTTTGCAACATATGGTGCAATTGCTAGTTTATATAAATTTTGATAGTTTGATGATATCTACATGATTAATGTATGAGATGCAAGAGGTCAAACTAGATATATATAGAACTTATAACTTTTTCAGTAAGAGGTTTTTCTATTAATGGTGGAATATTTGTTTCACAACCGTAGATGATGATGAAGACTTCACTTGAAAGAGACTAAAACAAGTACTTGTTAAGTGGGATTTTTGGAATTAACTCATATGTCTTATGGATCATGATATGATACTTGTTATGATAGTAGTAGATTGTGGCTTCATATTATAATGGTTATTGTAATGTAGAGTTTTTCTCCATTTGAGTAGTATTCTCATGTGCTTCTAGGAGGTTGTTGGATCTAAGTTGGATCCCATATTTTCTCAAAAAAAATTCTAACTTAATGATGAATGGCTGGTAGGTTTGAGAGAATTTCCAAATCTCTGTTTTTAGTTAAATAATGGTTCCATACAATGTTGTATACAACACTATTTTTTGAAAACATAGAGAAATGTAATTTGTGTGTGTGGAAACATTGTCTTTGGTCCCATCTTCAAGATTTTTATGTTTTTTTCTTCTGATTTTTTTGATAATAGTGAAATGGTATAAATATTTTAAATTTGAATAACCTTGTACCTCAAATTCAATGTCCACAATTTCTTAACATCTAGAAATTTGAATTTTATGGTATTTAGAAGTTCGATTAATTTTAATTTTTTCAGATATGGAAGCATAATGAGAGTTTCTCAGATTTCAATAATGAGAGTTTCTATTATCTGATGTAATTTGAAGTAGGCATATGCAACCATTTCTAGACACCTGCTCTATTGACAAGTATGAGCCTCTTTTCATTCTACTAATCTCTGCCCTACAACATTATTTTCTTTAACTTGAACCATGGAAACAATTGTACACCAGAATTGCAGAAAAATAATGAAAGTGGATATTGAACCATGGAAACAATTGTACACTAGAATTGGAGAGAAATAATGAAAGTAGATATAAACGGGTATTCCACGAGGTATATGGAAGTTTCTTGTTAATTATTTCCCTTGAGAGTAAAAACTCAAACATGGTCAATTATTTGAACTTCCTAATTAATAATTTTCCTTTCTATTATGTTATAATTTCATTATTAAATGATACCCTTAATAGATTTAATAACAACAAAAGTTTTGTTGTCAATGGTGAAATTCAATTTTGGTAGGTGAAGAGACACAAGTTTGCACACAAAATAAATATTTCTTTTTGGAAAAATTGTTTGTAAATAAATTGAATACATCACCAACTTCTCTATACAAAAGAAAGATAGCAAAAATAGTTATCCACCAGTCCTTTTCATCTTTATCGATAAACCTATAAGATAGCAGTATGGGATAAAAACAATACCACCTATCTGGAAGGGTTAAACAACTCAAATTGGCTCATTTTCAACGTTAGCACCACTTCATATTGATTGGTAATTTAGTTAGTAAGTAATTTTTTCTTTCATTTTTGTTGCTCAAATCTTTCAAGGAATTTTATTTGCATGAACTTAACATGAAATATTTAGATTTTCAAACCACAATATATAGTTATAGTACAGACATAGCTAATTTAAAACTTTACAAGATTGAGTAGGTATCTTTCATTTGTCATTGTTACTTTAAAGTATACTTTCTTTATTTTCATTACAATTATGAAAGATAATCGACATATATTAGACAAAGGACACTATGTGATGAGAATCTTGTGATACCCCTAGTGAAATTACTCTTTGAAAACATTATTATTTATATTTACTTGTACATATTATGGAAGTATTATCTGTGGAGCCAATACTAAATTTCGCTGATAAATGTAAATGTTAACAAAGGCATTGTTATGAATAAAATATTATTCCACTTATTTGTTTATTTTGAAATATAATAGGAGCCACCACATGAGTACTAAGGCTCCCAACTATCAGGAAACAATTATGAATCAGTTGTAGTCCAAAAATGGATATTTTTGGAGAGACAATTGTCACAATCATGAAAACAAATCCTCCATGGTTGAAAATATTCCTACCATCAAAATTATGAGGGTAAGGGAGAAAGGTCTTGGGGTGGAAAAAAGGAAGATAGATTGCAAGAGACAAAAAAAATTTGAAACCATAGGTACCAATGGGAGAGAAATATTCTTACTAGAAGACACACAACTAGGAGTATATGGAGGAAGATAGATTGTAGGAGATAAAAGAAATATGATACTAGAGGTACCAGAGAGAGAAATTCTAGGCTTTGAAAACATAATTACAAACACTGATAAATTTCGTTACAGGAATGAGAGCTTGAGGCTCAAGGAGAGATGCTAAGGCAACAATTCATTGGTTGGGTGGAGCATGGATACTTCTATTATATTTCCAAACATTTAGATACATTAATGGATTTGTTGCTAAAAGTATGTTCCTACTTTTTAAATTATGTAATTAAAATGTCCTTAACAAAAATATAATCTTTGTTATAAAGTTGTTCAAGTTTAAGTGTTCTCAGTAAAATAGCGAAACCATTTTTGGTTACAATTCCTAAAAGGAAAAAAAAATATTATCCAATCCTTGAAATGATTTTGTACAAGGGAAAATTAATGAATTAGGGAACTGTTTCAATTAAAGTTTCATAATGGGGTTTAAATATATATACATATGAACATAGTTGATGGGGTTAGAAAGGTGTTTTCTCTCTGACAACGACCCTCCAAAATTTATGCCTAACATAACTTTTGAGCCTACATGAATTGCCATTCCAAGATATCTTTTGTTGTCGTGTTGTTTAATTGTCTATCCTTATGTTCTTCTTAACTGTCCTTTCCTCCTAAGTTGAAGTTTTCTAATTGTTGTCATACTATCTTTAGAATCTCTCATGTGATCTTATCTAAAGATAGGAAAAGGCCTAAATTTTCTCGAATTTGTAACTAGCTTTGTTAGAACTGCATCACACACATAAAAGCATAAAAAAGACACACCTGTCTAGGAATAAAACATTTTTGGACACGACGACCCATTTTTTGTTGGAACTGCACCCTCCTTGGGAGAAGCATACTAGAAGTTAACAATGGGGCACACTCATTGTTGTTTAGCACTACACCCTAGTTGAGAGTGCTCCTTGATCTCAATCAGTGTGCCCTCCAACCCATGTGCACTCCTTGTTGTCAAGAGTTGTACCCTCCTCATGCATGCTCTTTTCTTGTTGCATGTGGTCGTGCTTGTAGAAAATAGGACCCACTGTCACTTCATTAACTAACTTGTATATATATTAACAAGTGGAGAACATGCATGGAGTGTATTTTCATGTAATATCTTTATAACCAACTCAATTAATCATTATTTCACACACTCATTCTCATCTTGGTTGAGTGCACCTTTCTGAATTAAGGAGCTCTTCATTGATATTCATTCCAAATAAGTCCCTGCATGTCAATTCTTTTCCTTTATTTTGGTCTTTTTTTGTTTATATTTCTTTCTTTGTTGTCGTTTCAACTCTTTCTAGTTTCTTTGTTAGAGTTTTAGTCCATTCATTATAGTTCAAGTGTCAATATGTTGTCACAAGTAGTTTTCTTATGACTCTTCCCATTATGTGACCTCTCACCTTCTAGTCATGATTGTGACAGTTCCTTTAAGTAATTTCCTGTGTTTCTTATTAGTATTACTGTGTTTCTACCTTGATTGTTGGTATTTCCTAGCTAATTTTAAGCCAATTCAATCAACAATGTAATCCTAGAAACGAACATCTATTTGTCTTAGAAAAATGCACCAAGGAAACCAAGTTTTCTTTCAAAGCACACTCTTGAGAGACAAGCCCTCATTTTTCTTAGAAACTAACCCCTCCTTGACTGAATGGTGAATCCTAAAGGAACATCACATCGCTTCACCCTTCGACTATGTTCCCTATGCCCTATCAGCTACTCCTGGGTGCACAACGCATTGGGAAGGCTCAATATTAATCCATTTTTCCTTCGGTCTTCGCCCTTGTGCGCACTTTTTCCTCCTTGAGAGCATATCATACTCACAACCAATAGAGACGCTCCATCAGGTCTTATACTTGTGATATGTTCCCTTGACACATTTCTATCTCTCCTTTTGAGTCCATAACACTCCTTGAAGCCTCATGTCAGCCTTGAATCTACACTATTTCTTACACATGCACCCTCCTTTGTCCTGATGTACTTTTCTTACCTAACTAGTGATCTTGTCTCATCTTTGATAGCAATATTCTCTTAGCTACACTTCATTTCTCTTTGAATGTGATATACTAATTCATTTCTTGTACTAGATAGAGGATTTCTTGAAGCTCATCTTTGTCACCATGAGTGTGCTTCCATGTGCAGGTGTTCCACCTATTAGTCTCATTACTCTTTCATCATATGTATGAAAAATGCATCTCATTACCCGTCGAGTGGCCTCAAAGCAAGTCGCAAAAGAGAGGACTGAAGAAGTATTAGAAGTTGCAATTCCTACCATACCTATCCTTACAAACACACAATGTTTTATATACAAATATTCTGAGGTGATGTGGAAGTATATCAAAGAAACATTCTCACAAAAGCATCCCTGAGGATTTGGAAGATAAGGAAGTCTACATCAACATCAAGCGATCAAGGATACGAAGGATTTCATGCAAGTTCCCATCCATGCATCATGAAAAGGAAATTGAATGGATCTTGCCACATATGGATGAGGCAAACTTGGTGCTTTGTAGTGAAAGTGGTCATGAGATTTCCACCTAATATGGAGAGGACATCCAAACTTATTACAATATGCTTAAACTAAAAATATAATGAAATAAAAAATTATATTGTAGATGGGCCAATCTCAACACAATTGAGATCATTAATTCCTGTTGTCGAGAGTCTGCTAAATTATGACACCTCCTGAGTGCGATTTTCCCGACTAGGATTCTAAAGGATGTGTACCAATACCTTATTGCTATGCGATTTAGTTTGCATGGGGGAGAGAATGAAAAAGTATTCGAAGAAATTTGTATATTCTTGCTCAACTTGGTTGTTACTCGAGGGAAAATATTCAATTAGGAGGAAATTCTTTTGAATTACAACAAAATTTTGGGTAGGCCAAAGAAAATCTAAGAGAAAACCGAGAACCAAAGTATTATATGCCATATTATCTATTAGATGGGATCTGTGCATGGTATGCATTCCTAGTGATGTATTGTAATTGGACCCTAGAAGATAAATTTTCGGTCTACTTCCATTCCAGGGTGTTATCAGAGCAAAGTCTCAATGTAGCATATGATAGGTTGGTGGAGCATTTATTTGCACATATTTTAGATGATTTATGAGATTGACACCCATTTCATGACCGATCTAGTGAAGGAGGAATTTCTTGATATCACAGATTGGGTTTCCACATTGCATAACACATATATGAGATGATTTTGATGCCAAATTTCTCCCCATGTTATGCCATGATACGTGACTAACAAGGTGGTATTGCAAGAGGTCACCTATTATTTGACTAACACATTGTCAACACAACTTCATAGGAGAAAGAAGGCTCCTTGGACACTCTCCCTTTGAGTATTTGAATGTATGTGCTGAAAAGTCTCAAGGTGGTAGATGTTAAAATATAAGAACTTAATCACCTTCACTTTGGAGTTAGAAGCATTCATTGATATGGTTCTAGGAATGTGTGCATGTCACATTATGACATGATAGGATACATCTAGGCACATGTACTGATGACTATTGAAAAATATTAAAAGGTGAAGAGTTGGTACAACACATTAAGGAAGATACAACCAGGAATTAAAGTCAGACCATCACAAGTTCCACAAGCTTAATATGTACAGATACAAGAGGCACCACTAGCAACAACTACATGGGAAATAACTCTAGCCCCCAAGAAAAGTATCATGCATGTACTAACAACAAATTTTAGCAGAAAGTGGAAACCTAATCCATTGAATAAAGGAGTTATTCGAGCTTAACAAGAGAAGAGAAAATTGGAGGCAAATATGTAGCAAGAAGAAGAGGAGAAGAGGAAGCAGGATGAATTTATTAGAAATAAAGAGGAAGAATATGAAGAAATAAGTAGAATAGAAGAAAAAAAAAGGCACTCATTGGAGGAGGAACTAGCATAGAGGATAGAAGAAAAAAAAATGACCAAGGAAATAGAAGAAAATATGGAGGAAGATGATGTTATTGAACCCATTGATGATGAACTAGGCTTTCCAACAAAACATCCAATTATAGGTGGCCATCTCACATTAGATAATATGGGAATCGCACATCCACTAGAAGACAAGTCCACGGTCCTATGTAATGTCTCATTTGATTATCTAAAGAAAATGATAATACTATAAAGGTGAGTATTCTTCCTAAATGATCATATTCATCCAATATATGTATCAACTCAAAATGTCACAGAAACTAGGAGAAACCCACAAGAAGTCATGGAATATAATGTAAATTTTACCAGAACATCACCGAATAATTTAGAGTACCTCTTAAGAGAGAATGCATGATTAAGAAAAAATTCAGCTGTGATAAAGAAACTAGTGGAGCACCTTACTACAAAGAATCAATGTTTGTCCTCCAACAATCTCAACATAAAATAATGATTAGAAAATTTAAAAGAATAACTGGTTCCAATGGAATACACCATGTCATGATTGTATGATGAAATGATGCACCTACATGAGGTAGTGGCACTCATGGTTGGTATATAAAAGAAAACATAAGAAGTACTAAAGCTCCTAAAGGTGGCTAACAAAGCTATTGATCAGATATAGGAATGGGTTCCTAAATATCCATAGGTTCCAAAGTAATTGGTAACAAAAGATAGGGTTTTCATTAACATGGATAAAGTATAGTTGAGCCTCTAAAGTTAGAAATACATTCATCTCAATGAGCATTCAACCAAAACTATAGTCACTTATATTCAACTACATAATGGTTTGGAGTCCCTCAGCTAGAAACATGGGATGAATTCAGTGGGATCACATGGAGAAATAAGAAGCACGGATATCATCATGCGAGAAGTAAAGCAGTATATCGAGAAAATCATACACACATCAGAACAAGAAGGCTTCGAGATTACTAAGAACGTTATTCTACTGTATGTCATCATACCAACTAAATTCCATATGAAACTATCATGGTTGTGGAATAGTGGTCAGTCTGGCTCCAAATCCATACTGACATAAGAATTGGAGTTAAAGATGTGGTTTGTAGTAGATCTGCCAGTTTGGGTCAAACTTATTGCTAAAGAGTTCAGAACATGGCATTCCTACATTACCGATGAACTCAAGAAAATGGCTTGGAACTTTTATAATCTAGCCTTGGATTTTGTAGTTGTGCATAGGAGGTGAAATCATCCTTTGGAGAAGAAAATTGTAGCTTGATGTTCCATTCCTGTATGTAGTGTTTCACGAATGTAATAATGTACTTGGAATATTTTATTAATAATTAGAAGATCGAAAATCTAACACTCCTTCATGCATGTATCATGGATGTAGTAGGACTATTATTTATACATTTTTTTTGTATATGATGGCATAATACATACTAATATTAATGAACTATATTGTTCCTTACACATGGATATTGTTGAATGGGTGTTGTTATTATTTTATTGTTGTTGTTTATATTGTGAACTACATTGTAGGTTAATAAACAAGTCTTTCACCCTTGCACTTGCAGGGATTTCTTGGGATAGTACTAATACTTACCTACCTAGAGGCTCATCACTATTTACCACCATGGAGGCTCCCTTTACACTTTACATTTGGTGTCACATAAAGCTTATGTACTGGCTGCTCAGAAGAGGTGTTTATGATCTTTTGTGCATGTGCTGTAGCTAAGGAACATCTATAAATATTTTTCAATGTTTCCTGGACCTTATAACCAAATGGGGATCCTACATTAAACAATGTGAGGTCTAATTAGGAGCTCATATCAGCGATATCACCTATATGTTAGTAGCATCGAACACCGTCAACAAAAGGTCATGGGTTAAAGTGATAAAAGGCTCTAATATTACCCTTCAATAACATGCAATCCATTTTGTAATATGGGAAACCCTTAAAAACCTTAAGTATAAAAACCAAAAAGTCATGAGTATTATACATAAAAACACGAGAAACAAGGGTTGCCTAAGCTAACTGGCATCTATAAATATACATATAGGTATATCCTATAAGTACATTAACAAATAGAAGTAAAATTTACGAGTAAGACAAGACTAATGGTCCTTTATATTTCATCATTAATGGAACGTCAACACATTTAACAAATAGGAATAAATGGTTTATATAATAACTAGTGATTAATATACCAAGAAGATAAATACTAATAAAATGTTATAAAATTCAAGGAAGCCCTAATCATATATGAAAAATATTGATATTTTTGCAACATGTTATTTACACACAGAAAAAAGGAGAATTATTTATGAAACAAAAATAATATAAAGAGTATACAATATCTATTCTTTGATCATAAATATGAAGGGCATTGATACCTAGAATTTAGAATAAAGAAACTAGTCAATGTTGAAATTTGTTAGGTTATAGCGAGAATAAATAAGTACTGCAAAATAAATATGAAATATTATAACTTCATATAGTTTTGATAGTCACAATGATAATCCATGTTCATATATTAAAAGCATGCAAATATTTAAGTACACATTTTGCAATAATTTTAGCCATTTTCCTTCAAGGATTAATAAGGTACAACTTTGAGGGCATAAGGGACCTAAAATAAGCATTTTTAAACCCATTGTTACACAAGATAGACTAAATAGAAACCCATTATTTGGGTATTTTAAGAAAAAAAATACTCAGCATTTTAATGAGATAATATAGACCTAAAATTGATATTGGTCAAATGGGGGCCTAAATCCGTCATGTCGAAGAAATCATCCTCAATTAGGAAGATGAAAAGGAAGATAAAAAAGTGATTTTTGGCTCCTTGGAAATGAAAAATTTAATGTAAACCTTAATTCTCTCTTTTGTAAACACTAGATTAAACGAAAATAGAAATAACCTTTAATAAATCAAGAATGTGATTAAAAAAAGGAGAGAGGAGAGAGTAGAGGGATTTTAAAATATACTTATTTAAGAAAATAAAAAGAGAGGGGTAGATTTACTTGATGTTACCTTTACGAAATAGAGTTGTGGGGAAATGAAACCTCAAATATCTAATAATATGTATGCTTGTCACCATGGAAGGCTTCATAACTAATAAGCAAGATGAAAAATTTTAGACCACTACAAGGAAGGGAAAATAATGATTACCACTGAACCAATGCACATTTCATGTTTGAGAAGGTTAAAGCCGACAAAAAAATCCAACCTTAAGAAAGACAATGTAAGGATTTAGTAACTAAACATAAAGAAATTCTATTAATTGAAAATCATTCTCATTACCTCTAGGCTTTTAAGAGAGCCAATGTGGTTTACAAAAATGGTGTATCAAGACACTACAAACTCCTACGAACTTCTACGATTGTGACCTTTAAACATCATAGCCCTAATACATGAGTGAAAAAAGGAACTGAAGCAATCAATGATTTATTTCTTCATAAAATTTTAAACTTTGAAGGCTTCAAGTAAAAACACGAACCCTACCTACAAACCCTAGAACTAGAACATGGTTAAAACCCTTAAGAAAGTTAGTTTTAAATCATAGGAAGGAATTTCATACCAAATGGAAAGTGTTTGCTAAAATTCATAAGGATAAATGTTGTAGTTAGTATACATGTGGCCTAGGTAGTCCTTCTTGCAACCCATTAGCTCACCAAATACACAGCCATACCTTAGAAAAAGGGAGGAGTTGTACTTTTTCAATATTTTGAAAATAAGTTACTAGTTAGGTATTGAAGTTAGTAGGGAAACACTCAATTTTTAGCCTAGGAGCAAAGCTACAATGGAAAAGTTATAGAGTGAAAATGATGTTGAGCTCACAGCAAGGGGTGGGATAGCTACCCTAACCTCCTAATTTTTTTTTTATTTATCACCATTAGATTGAAGTCCAAGATCTTATCCATCCATCCTTTGATCAATCACATGGCGAGGGTGAAGTGCCACCATATTACGCATCCACAAATTTATAAAATGCATGCATGATAGGAATAATAGATGTATGACTTATATTATATCACCATAAGTTAAAGGAGTTTTAATATGTAACCATAGGGTTAGGTCTATAAATTAACCCTTGCATAAAACCTATTTAAAAATCTAGCACAACATGATTGTATACTATGTGTGTTGGTTGTGGTTCAATATTTGTAAAGCTCGTGGAAAAGTACTATATGTATGCATAGGCATGTGATATCAAGGGTCGGATGAAAAAACTTTAAACCTCAAACATTTGACATAGTTCTCCAATAACAATGGCATAAAAAATGACTAATAAAAATAATACAAAAGAATTTAAGACATTAAGAAAAAACAAAATGTGTAATGGGGTTTTATTGAGAATAAGGTTTTATGGATAAATTGATGATGTCTAAAGGAAACAAAGTAAAAGGTTTAAAAATAACCTTCAAGGTTAAGTAACTTAAAAAACGAGATAAATGTTCTCCAAGTTATGGTATTTATTATATATGTGTGTGTGTGTGTGTGTGTTGGCCTGTGTGTATGTGTGTGTTTGTTTTTCTTAAAGGATAACATACATTACATACGATATTGAATTTGTAGGTCACAATACTATGGCCTATGTGCTCGACTAGATATAAACTCAAATATTGTAAATTTTTCCTACGTGATGAAAAACTAAGAATTTTTTTTTAATGCCATGTAGCAATGAAAAAGATAAGTGAAAGAGTTTTTTACTATGTGTTATCACCCAAAAAATCATCACCTAGTCATTTCTTACTAGGTGGATCGAAATACACCATATAGGATTAAATTTCCCATGGTAAACCCACTTTCACCATGGGAAATAATTTAGTAAACCATTTTTCCTAAATTATCTCTCATTGAAATTCAAAAACTCCATGAGAATAATTTAATAAATCAATATTTATTTAATTTTATCTAGAGATCCTTATTAAATTATTATTTGATAATCATTTCTCAATGAATTTTGACTTACTCACCTTGGAATATTTAAATAGATCACCATTTATTTATTATTTATTATTTATTCCATATTTCCCTTATGAGATAATTATTAAACCATTATTTAATAAATATTTCTTTATTTATTCTCACAAAGTGATTAATAAATCATTTTTATTTGTTAATTACTTCAACCACTTTCTAAATAAAGATATCTGGCCATTTTCAATATCTTTTCTCTCTTCGAAAAATATAATAAACTATTCTTGATGTGTAGAGTTTTTTTTGGTCAATAAATTTTATTATTTCCCAATTCCTAATTTAGCTCAAAACTTTGTTATAAATAAGAGGATTATCCATTCATTCTTCAGCTTCATCATTCTCATCATCACCACTATCGTCTTATCAAATTTGAGGTTGAACTTCAGTTCAAGCTATATTTTGTTTTCTTCTGCTCATTGCAAGTAGAGAGAGAGAAACATGTCGTTGAAGCACAAGGACATCAAAAGGACCCATCCCACGGAAGGGGATATATATACCCAAGGTTATAAATTCTCCTCACTGGATGTTTCATTCACATTAATAAAATTTTCTTATTCATAGGATCCATTGGCTTGCTACAATTTTATCTTTGTTTTTATATGTTTTTGGTTGCATATGATCCTTTGATGGAGGATTTTTTCTTATTTTTCATTGTATAGCATATAAAACCATATTTTCTTGTTAGGGTCACATGTCATGAGTAACTTAAGTGAATAATTTTTGGTACACTTGCTAAGAATTTTCATACTGACACTATCAGTAAATGGATATTATTTTATTAGTTGAATTAATTTTGTATAAATACTGAGTGATTGTTGGTGGAACACCCTTACCTATAACAATAGGTATGTTAGGAATCCGAAAGTGTAAAAAAATGGCTCATTAAATTAATTGAGTTGTAATGCGTGCTAACTGGTAAATTCTATCCCATGGTTATTTTAATAGTGAGTAGACCAAGAAGTTCATAATATGTAGAATTGAGAAAGTACTTACACAACCACCTTAGGAAATCTATACATGTATAGAGAGGTACAGTAAATTATATATATTACTCTTCTAAAAATTTAGAAACAAAATATGGTGGGTGAAAATGTGAAGTTGGGTTACACTTTTGTGAGAATCGGGGGCAGAAATTTTTTTTCGGCAATAGTTCGGCCGAACTTTTGAGAAAGTTTGGCCGAACTATTAGATACTTTGGCTGAACTTTATGAGAAAGTTCAACCAAAGTCATTCTTCCGTTTATATTGATGGAACACTGACGGCGTGGGCAAACAAAATTTTTGCCAGAGATGGGAAAACCAACAACAACAGTTCAGATGAACTTTTAAAATAGTTCGGCCGAACTATTGTTTATAAATATATTGCCTGTGAAGTTTTCTCTTTTTCGCGTGTCTTTGTTTCTTCTGCTCTATTGCTGATATTTTTTTGAATTTCTACGACGCTGCTTTCACTCTATTGCTGATGATCTGTGATGACATTAAGCGAACTTCCAGGTAAGCAGCTCTTTCCGTTGTTGATCATTATGGTTTTTAGCAGTGAATTGTTTGATCGTTATCGTAAATTATATTTTTTGATATAACTTACGTTTTTTTGTGTGTTTCTTATAGTTTGTCGAATTGCTCTGGCGCTACTGCTTCTCTATTGCTAATCATCTGCAGTGACGTTAAGCGAACCACCAAGTAAGCAGCTCATATCCTTCTATTGTTGATAGTTATAGTTTTCTGGAGTGTTCATAAATCATAACTTTCATGAAGCGATACATCATGGCCATATTGTCATAAACATAAATGTCAGGTCAATCCATCCATCACTATCAAGGTCACTGCCATATATATCATTTAAGCTATCCATCAAAAAAGCCACTGTTATAATATATCTATTGTTATAACAACAAAGCCACAATCATTCATGTATATGATTGTCAAGTCTACCATATTATTGTTAATAAAGGGCTATTGTCATGACATCCACATAACATACTCACAGGGACACATCATCATTGTCATACTACGAGTATCACTGGCATATTTTCATACATTACTATTGTCCATAGTACTGATGTATTTATATATCATTGTTATAAGTTATTTTATCAGTTAACTTGCACCTTAGATCACTGTCAAACTCGCAGATCACTGGAATATCACTCAGAATATAAGTGATATCAGAATCCAAGATCATTGTATATAAATCAGTCATACTATGAGTATCACTGGCATACTGTCGTACATTACTACTGTCCATAATACTGATGATATTTATATATCACTGTTATAAGTTATTTTATCACTTAAATTGCACCTTAGATCACTGTCAAACTCGCCGATCACTGGAATATTGCTCAGAATATAAGTGATATCAGAATCCCAGATCACTGTATATAAATCAGTCATACTATGAGTATCACTGGCATACTGTCATACATTAATATTTTCCATAGTACTGATGTATTTATATATCACTGTTATAAGTTATTTTATCACTTAACTTGCACCTTAGATCATTGTCAAACTCGCATCACTGGAATATCGCTCAGAATATAAGTGATATCAGAATCCAAGATCACTGTATATAAATCAGTCATACTATGAGTATCACTGGCATATTGTCATACATTACTATTGTCCATAGTACTGATGTATTTATATATCACTGTTATAAGTTATTTTATCACTTAACTTTCACCTTAGATCATTGTCAAACTCGCATCACTGGAATATCGCTCAGAATATAAGTGATATCAAAATCCAAGATCACTGTATATAAATCACTGCAAATTTTACAAAAAATTTAAGTTTGCAGTTTGTTATGCAATAAGTGGTTACAGTTCTTAGGTTACAATATGTGTTAGAGACTTGTAGTATGCAGTCAAGGTCATGTGCCCAATTTATCAAATAGATTATAGAATCTATATATTAGAAACTCAAAACTTGAAACTTGTAAATTTTATTTATTTTAGAAACTCAAAACTTGAAACTTGAAAGTTGTAAATTTCGGTTATTTCAGTATAAGTTATAAAGATAGAATTGTTTTCTTGTTTTTTTTAATCTTAAAAAAAATTGTTTATTTGTTTTCATGAAAAGTCCAAAATAAATAATTAATTTAATTATTGACTATGCTGTATCCATTTCCACTAAAAACCCATTATCTTAATTAAGCTCAGGACCAACTAAAAGTTTAACCAAGCTAGGAACACTTTTAAAAGAACTTTTTTCATCAAAATGCGTAGTCATATCTTCTATTATTTTTTGTAAAATCAACAACTCTTCCTGGCTAAGAGATTCACCATTAGATTTACATTCTTTCAAGCTAATGAACAACCTGATAACCTCATGGTGATAGAGAGAAACATTCGACTGTATAGAAGAACTAGATAAAGACTTATCAACTTCTCATATTCACTGTGCTCTAATTACATATTGATAGGCCTAATAAGTGGTTACATAAGATTCCAAAATATACTTCAAAACCAAAAGTGATTTGATAAAAACACATTAGCCAATAAACAAACCATTGAAACCAAAAGTGATTTGATACAATATTGGGTAAAAGGTCATGGTCTTACCTTAATTTCTATTCTAGTTCCCTTTCCTAACTTTTATTTTCATTTAATATTTCTTAGGTAAAAGGTCATGGTCTTACCTTAATTTCTATTCTAATTCCCTTTTCTAATTTTGATTTTCATTTAATATTTCTTATCATAATGTTTCTTTAACTTCCTTCATGATATCTATGGTTGCTCACCTTCATTCAATATTAGTTTAAAGGTCACGGTCTTACCTTGATTTCTATTCTAATTCCCTTTCCTAACTTCCCAAATTTGATTTTCATTTGATATTTCTTATCATAATATTTCTTGAACTTCCTTCATGATATATATGGTTGCTCACCTTCGTTCAATATTGGGTAAAAGTTCATGGTCTTACCTTAATTTCTATTGTATTTCCCTTTCATAACTTCCTAACTTTTATTTTCATTTAATATTTCTTGGACTTCCTTCATGATATATATAGTTGTTCACCCCTTTTCAATATTGGGTAAAAGGTCATGGTCTTACCTTAATTTCTATTCTAATTCCCTTCCTAACTTTTATTTTCCTTTTGACCTTGGAGATAAATCGAATCATTATATTGGGTAAAAGGTTATGGTCTTACCTTAAAATTTCTATTCTAATTCCCTTTCCTAACTTCCTAACTTTGATTTCATTTAATATTTCTTATCATAATATTTCTTGAACTTCCTTCATGATACGTATGGTTGCTCACCTTTTTTCAATATTGGGTAAAAGGTTATGGTCTTACCTTAATTTATTTTCTAATTCCCTTTCCTAACTTTGCCTTTCTTCAATATTGGGTAAAAGATCATGGTCTTACCTTAATTTATATTCTAATTCCCTTTCCTAACTTCCTAACTTTGATTTTCATTTAGTATTTCTTATATCATAATATTTCTTGAACTTCCTTCATGATATATATGGTTGCTCACCTTTTTTCAATATTGGGTAAAAGGTCATGGTCTTACCTTAATTTCTATTCTAATTCCCTTTCCTAACTTTGATTTTCCTTTTGACCTTGGAGATAAACCCAATCATTAAATATGATAGTCATCCCTTTTAAGGAACTTAGTATGGGTTACTTAGTGGTTTTGATCCCTTATGACGATGTGAGGTGGTGTTTCAAACATGGGAGTAACTTGTGTTTGCATGTGATGCTCACGGGCCATGGTCTCTTTTGTGGGTTATAGAAGGTTTAGTTCTACCTCCTAAGATAAACTTTCAAAAAAACTTACCTTTATTCCTTAAAGTCAAAATAGATCTATACTAAGGAAATTACTCTTTATATGTATTTCTACCATATAAATTCTAAGGATTACTCTTTATATGTATTTCTACCATAAAATTCTAACGATAATTAATCACATATATGTGTTAAAGTAGAATATGAAATAAGCCCTTTTTACACCTGGCTTGGCTCGTAGGTACATATATGTGTGGGTTTGGGAATGTGGTTCACATGAAAATTAATAGGGATGGATTTAGTGGAAACCTTTTATAAGATCAAGACTCAAACAATTGTGATATTTTCCCTTCTT
Source organism: Pinus albicaulis (assembly GCA_034641835.2). Taxonomy (NCBI): domain Eukaryota; kingdom Viridiplantae; phylum Streptophyta; class Pinopsida; order Pinales; family Pinaceae; genus Pinus; species Pinus albicaulis. The sequence goes on along the minus strand of CM076584.1, from coordinate 1,357,452,615 downwards.
TCCAAGTTAGTCTATCCTTCTAGAAAAATCCATTTTAATGAAGGAGATATATCCATATTGATCCACTAATATTTATTCACCAACAACTATTTTATTTTGGACTTTTATATCTAAAAACTATGCTCATTGAATTTATGCATCTACATATTTAAACTACTTGAAACTATTTTATTACACCATAGGAATCATTGTGAGAATAATGCATTAGCCATAAAAGTTTCCTATTGAAACCAAAAGTGATTTGATACAATTTAACATAGGTTTTAACCTTATATAGTTAATTTTTTCAAATAGATTTTTAATAAATTAAAAAATATTCAATGTAAAACACATGCACACGTTAACATATAATTGTGATTTTTTCCCTTCTTTCCAACTTAGTGGACATCCTTCTAGAAAAATCCCTTTTAATGAAGAAGATATATCCATAGTGATCCACTGATATTTGTTCACAAACAACTCTTCCATTTTGGACTTTTATATCTCGAAACTATGCTCATTGAATTTATGCATATTTATTTTTAAACTACCTGAAACCATTTTATTACACCACAGGAATCATTTCAATATATCTCCCATTTTAATGGGTTGTATCACATTTCTAGAAAAACACATTAGCAAAAAGTTTCCCATTGAAACCAAAAGTGATTTGATACAAAACATATAGGTTATAACCTTATATAGTTTATTTGTTTCAAATATATTTTTAATAAAATGAAAAATATTCAATGTAAAACACATAGTATTTAGAAATAAAAAGTAATTTGATACAAAACAGATTTTAATAAAATGAAAAATATTCAATATAAAACACACATTATTTAGAAACAAAAATTAATTTGATACAAAACATAGGTTTTAACCTTAAATACTATGTTAATTGTTTTGAAAATAGATTCTTAATAAAATGAAAAATATTCAATGTAAAACACATGCACATATTAAAACATATAATTGTGATTTTTTCCCTACTTTCTAACTTAGTCCATCCTTCTAGAAATATCCCTTTTAATGAAGCAAATATATCCATAGTGATCCACTGATAATTTTTTCACCAACAACTATTCCATTTTGGACTTTTATATCTCAAATCTATGTTCATTGAATTTATGCAGATCTAGATATCTTTAAACTACTTGAATTTTTTTTATTACATCAGAAGAATTATTTCGATATATCTCCCATTTTAATGGGGTGTATTACATTTCGAGAAAAAAGCACAACTTAGCCATAAAAGTTTCCCATTGAAAAAAAGTGTTTTGATACAAAACATAGGTTTTAACCTTATATAGGTAAATTTTGTTTCAAATAGATTCTTTTAATTTAAAATGAAAAATATTCAATGTAAAACACATGCATTCTTATACACCCTTATGTCTACGTAAAGTAGTTTGAGTGATTCCATGGGTCCTCTACACCCTTCATGGGTATAATTGGGACATATAGTGTTAACTTCTACAAGTTCCATAGGCAGTGTCTGTAAAGGGCAAGGTAGCCTCTGGATCTCATCTTTTATGAAAGGTGACATATCTAGTAAATTCCCCTATAGTCAATCTCTGGAATAGATCTAAATAGAAGTTCTTCATTTTAATATCCAATGTAAAACAAATGCATTCTTATACACCCTTATGTCTACGTAAAGTAGTGTTAGTGATTCCATAGGTCCTCTACACCCTTCATAGGGTATAATTGGGACAAGTAGTGAACTAACTTCTACAAGTTCTATAGGTAGAGTTTGTAAAGGGCCAGGTAGCCTCTGGATCTCATCTTTTATCAAAGGTGACATATCTAGTAAATTCCCCTATAGTCAATCTCCAGAATAGATCTAAATATAAGTTCTTCATTTTAATATCCATAAAACACAACCACTTTAAGGTAAATTATGTACATGTGTCATTTCTCTCACAAAATAAAGGCTTCCTCCCATTAATTCTAGATGTGAATTCTACCATAAACTTTTTGAGTCAAACTTAAGATAAAACATGCACATGTCATTTATCTCATGATATTGTGCCATTTCTCCCATGCATTGACAATAAATGTCAATTTAATATATATATTTTTATTGAATTTGTTTTTTTTTTTCAGGGATAAGAAAACCATTAAATATGGTTGAAAAATGGAAATTATGCATAGAAGTTTCTTGCTATCCCAATCCAGGGGATAGCAAGAAACTTTCTTTCTTAAAGTTTCACACATCAATTAGTGCTTTGAAAGTTGTGTTTTCTGAAATTACATTAATTTTCTGAAATTTATTTTGAATTTATTTTAAATTAGTTATTTAAAAAAATAATTGTAAATGTCCACCGCAGATATATATATCATGGAGGATGAATGACGAAGATCAACAGAATCCCATATCTCTATGAGAGGGGGGGATCAGGGATCGAGAACTGTTCATGGTAAATTTAAATATAATCTTAAATCTCCATACATGTGTGTACATATGGAATTGATTTTTTATCAACTTTGTGAGTTAAATTAGTTGTTAATAAGTTTCATTTTTTATTTTTTATGAGCTAATAAGAAGAGAAGGGTCTCTACTCCATCCATGGATGCCCATGTTTCACCCAGTGGTGGTACGATTTTAACACAATTTAATCAATGAATATGTACACATGTATTTATATGTATGCATGTATTTTTCAATTGATTATAATTTCGTATTTGTTTATGATGCTTCTCTCTCCTCTCGAGAGGTTGGTGGTGGTTCAAATCCCCTTAGAGAGCCATCAATAAGTGGTAGCAGGTTGCATGAAGGTGGTGATATTTATTCCCCCAGAGGCCAATCAACGACTAGTGGTGCTGGTTCTCAGTAGCGTCATTCTGGTTCTCAATAGTTTCAGGGTGGAGAAGATGCTAGCCAACCATGTCAAGGTTGAGCCATCAATTTCAATATTTTTTTCATTTAATTTGTACAAATTTGTTTACATGTGTTTTTTCTAATATAAACAATTATATATATATATATATATATACATACATACATACATACATACATACATACATATATATATATATATATATATATATATATATATATATATATATTGATGCAGAGGCTGAAAATGCTCCAAATGTTGGTCAAAATAGATGCAAGGCAGAATGCTACATTCAAGAAGAAGGTTGTCTACCCACCACAACTTATCCGGCTGACATTTCTGATATACCATGGGAAAGAAACATGGTGCAATGCACCTTAGAAAGGTGTCAACAACTTCATGCAAAATTGCGGAGAGATCTCGTGGTTTTGACTCTACCTATCGCGAGTCGACAAAGCCTCGAAATAGTTACACATTCATTGGGAAAACTAGTAAATGTGTACAAAAATCTTGGGCCAATGATTGATACATTTATAGAGCTCATGAGAAAGAGAAAGGAAACAGTAATGGGTCTCGATAAATGGGAGGATGTAAAACAAAGAGTTACAAAAGAAATGGCGAAGTCAATGTTTAATTTCAAGGAAGGGCCAAAAAGAAAAATGCTGAAGGTGCAATATTTCAAGCACCCTGATATAGCTCACTATTTGTATGATAGGCACCTTGCAGCCTATGGAAGGCTCCCATGGAACGATGAGGTTCCTGTTTATTTTTCAAAATTGTTTTACGCAGAATTTTTTTTGGAAATGAAACCCAATTACAATGACCTTCTGTCAGATTTTTTTGGTTCAGGGAAAGGTCAATTGTGTGACCGTAGGGGTGCTAGGCGAGATGTGGAGTTGCCTCGCCTTGATCCGCCATTGGTGAGTCGACCTTTTCAGGTCGAAACTTTGCGGTCAAAGATGGATGTGACTTCTCAAATAAGTCGAGAAGCAAGGGATGTCATCATCGACAATGTTCACAATGGATTGAGTAGAGTCGATGTTTGTTTAAATCGACAAAGAGCACGTGAGAATGCACGTGCCAATTTTCTGTATTGTACAGATGAAGAGATTGACAACATGAATTTTGAAGATCTCGGAATATATGCCAAGAATTGTCGCAATGGTTGGCAAGACTTACTTCTTCATGAGGAAGAGGGCACGGGAACGGTATGTCTTAATGACCTTAGGGTTCAATTATTTTAACACATACATGCGTACAATTTGTAATAAATACATGTGTATGTAGATGTATACATTTATTTGTATGTACATTAATCTAACAAAAACGTATCATTATATGTTAAAACACCATTTGTAGTTGTCACGCATGATGAATGACGAAAATGTTAATATCACATTCGGGGCCTCTGGTTCAAACAATGAAGATGGGTCTCACCATCAAGATATGTTGACAAATGTTAGTGTTTTTTAAGTGATATTTTTAAAATAAATAATTGTGCACACATGTACATGCACATATATAATAATAAAAAAATTTAACAGATTCCAATTTTGGGATGGAGGTACCTTCTTCTTCCTTGGGAGATGTACCTTCTACATCTTTTGGGATGGTGGTACCTTCTTCTTCCTTGGGAGATATACCTTCTACTTCCTTAGGAGATGTGCCACATCCACAACAAGTAAGGACAATTTTCACTTTTAAAATTTATGTTTAAGTTATATATATATTCCACCTCAAAAAGTTCCATTAAAAATTGAGATATATATAACTATATCTTGAGTTATTTTAAATTTTTTGAATTTTAGGTTTTTGGAGATTTTATTTTGGAGCCTCTCTTAGGAGATGTCCCAAATTCACGTGCAGAAGTATTCAAATTTTCACTTTCAAATATATATATGTTTTTTTTTAAGTTATAATTTATAAATTGAAGTTTATTTAAGTTTTATTATAAATTAAGATCTTGATCTTGAGTTATTTTATATTTTTAAAATTTTGAATTTTAGTTTTCTATATAAGATTTCTTTAATCCACAGACTCTAGCGATGGAGATAGGAACATCCACACCATTTCAACCATTTGAACAAGTTGTCTAACTTTTTTTTTTAATATTATTGAAAATAAGTTTATATATGTACACATGTGCATTTTCATCTGAAATTTTTTAATATATATATATATATATATATATATATATATATAACTGTACATGTATATTGTACAGTTTACTATTGGAGATGTTCCCATGGGGGAAGTTGTAGCAAGCGAACAAATGGAGAGGGAACCTCATGAGGTATTGCATGATTTTTTTTTTTTTTATATTTTGTTTTTTACATGAAGTTCTATATATTCTCACTCATTTTTAAAACATCAAATTTTAATGTTTGTATGTGCATTGTGTATAGGTTCCCCATGCTTCGCAAGATAGCACGCGGATTGAGACTCCGATAGGAAGGACACTACATCCATCTGTATTTGATGGACATGATTTGTAGATTTGATTTCAAGATTTCTAGTCTTAAATTTAATTTTTTATACATTATCTAGATGCACAGTCATATATATATAACTTGATACTTGATACTTGTAAGATCTACAATTTTTGGACATATTTTAATATTACAATGTTAATATAATTTGTTTTATTCCAAAAAGTTAAGTTTTGGATGGTTTAGTACTTTTGGCATGTGAATGTGAAGTAATGTTGTTATATAATTTGTTTGGTTTTTAAAACTTTTAAGTTTTGGATAGTTGAACTATTAGTAATGTTGTCATGATCTATAAATTAATGTTTTGCTTCTGAACTACATTTGGCATGTTATGTAATGATGTGTTATAATTTTTTTGTTTTTAAAACTTAAGTTTTGGATGCTTGAAGTAAATTTGGCATGTGAAGAAATGTTGTGATATATAATTTTTTGTTAAATTAAAAGTTAAGTTTTGGATGGTTTCAATCTACATTTGGCATGTCATATAATGTTAAATGTTTTTATTGGATAGTTGAACTACAATTGGCATGGCATGTGAAGTAATGTTGAGATATAATCAATTTTTTTTTAAAACTCAAGTTTTGGATGGTTTCAATCTACATTTGGCATGTGATATAATGTTAAATGCTTTTATTGGATAGTTGAACTACAATTGGCATGGCATGTGAAGTAATGTTGTGATGTAATCAAAAAGTTTTTAAAACTCAAATTTTGGATGGTTGAACTACATTTGGCATGTGAAGTAATGTTGTGATCTATAATTTTTTGTTAAATTAAAGGTTAAGTTTTGGATGGTTTCAATCTAAATTTGGCATGTGATATAATGTTAAATGTTTTTATTGGATAGTTGAACTATAATTGGCATAGCATGTGAAGTAATTTTGCACGATATATAATCAAAAAGTTTTTAAAACTTAAGTTTTGGATGGTTTTAATCTACATTTGGCATGTGATATAATGTTAAATGTTTTTATTGGATAGTTGAACTACAATTGGCATGGCATGTGAAGTAATGTTGTGATATAATCAAAAAGTTTTTAAAACTCAAGTTTTGGATGGTTGAAGTACTTTAGGCATGTGAAGTAATGTTGTGATATGATCAAAAAGTTTTTAAAACTAAGTTTTGGATACCATTTCAATCTACATTTGGCATGTGATATAATGTTAAATGTTAAATGTTTTTATTGGATAGCTGAACTACAATTGGCATGACATGTGAAGTAATTTGTTTTGATATAATAAAAAAGTTTTTAAAATTCAAGTTTTGGATGGTTGAAATACATTTGGTAAGTTTTTAAATTTTTTTTCACTCAAACAATTGTATGTAGTATGTAAAGATCAAAAACAATCTTAAGATTATTTTTAAGTATGATCAAGTGTTCTTGAAACATTTTCCCACATGATGATACCTTCATTGACCTATGAACTAAACTAGTTTATGGGCTATATGTTCTGCCTCTTTTCCATATAAATCCCTTTAATTTTGATTGGAAATAAAAGAATTAGATATATGTTTGTTGAATTGGGGTCAATGTCATTAATGCACTCAACTAGGTAGCCTTGTTGATTTATAAATTGGTAAATTGATGACATTCAGTTAATTGCATTGTAGAACATGTATATATATATATATATATATATATATATCCAATACGTGCACAACATTTTTCATCAATGCACATAGAACATATTCGACCATTGGACAGACAACATTTGTACTAGATTTTCAATCAGGAATAGAGATGTGGGTCAAATCCCACCAAAAGTCAGAGAAGTGCTCCGACTCTCTTTTCTAGAAGGAATATTCATACAAAATTATATTGTGGATGATTTATTTACATAGTGGATATTTTTTACCAAAAAGCTCACAAGAAAAACTGGGAGTGCATTGAGTTCATGTATATATCCAATACATGCAACATTTTTCATCAATGCACATAGAAAAACTACTTTCAGTTAATTGCATTCTAGAATATATATATTGAGTACGTGAAACATTTTTCATCAATGCACATAGTAAAGCTACATGAACAGTTAATTTCATTCTAGAACACACACATACACACACACACACACACACACATATATATGCAACATTTTTCATCAATGCATGTATAGAAAAGCTACTTTCAGTTGATACTAGAGTGTGCATGTACAAAATTTTTTTGTACATGTGCAAACACTTGCACAGATAACATAACAAGGCAACTCAATTTTTAATTAAGTACTGGAAGTTCTAGAACATATAATCTAAAGAGAATAAATTGTTGGGTAGTTCAATCGAAAAAGTTCCAATGGAATTCCATCTTCAATAATCCGTTCATGATCGGATTTTGACATTTTCCATTTCTTAATTTTCGTTTTTTTCTTTGATTGAACCTCGATCAAATTTATGTGTTGCACACATCAATTGACTATATTGACAACTTATGAAATTAGGTTCATAGTCTTCAAAGTAAACAAAATCCCCACTTTGATTAGTTTGTCTGAAAAAATAACCTTTCAGTATAATAGATCCTCTTTCATATGGAAATCTATGATCATTATAGTCTTCCAATAATTTCATTTTTCGTTTAGTGCAATGCATCAAATAATACTTCACATTTTCATAATTGTCAGTAGGTGCAATTACAGCAAAAACATCTCCTGCATAATAAAACAAACTTAACAAAATTATACATATTCAAATTTATTTCTAGATCTTTATCATTAACAAGCAATTCAAATGTTACCTTCTCTAACAAGATCAGAAACTCGATCACCATCGAATGATATTGTAGTCTCCTTTAATTACATTTTTTCAAACATTGCAACATACATTTTTCCCTTTGTATTTAGCTCTGTATGTTTCCAATATTTTACATACATTTGTTTTCACAAACGTCATTGGATTTTGTGTTGTCTATGCAAACATGACAAAAACAAGAATATTTTCTTTTATATAATGCAAACACATTTCTAGACGAATTTGTTTTAATTGAATGCAATTTTCGAGTCCCTTTTATTGTTTCAACGTCATTTCCAATTGATCTATCTACGTCTTCAATCCCAATATGCCAAAAAAACCTTTATATGGAAAATTTAAAGAAGAATGTAAATATGATATCAAAATACAATCGAAGATAATCATTGTGATAAATGTACACTGTTTAAAATTAGATATCCAATAAAAATTAAATTGAATGTACCTTTGCACTTCCCTTGATCGGTTAGTCTCATGGCTTAGAGCAGCGATGCACCATTGAAAAAATTCTTTCGCATCCACAAGTCGGCTTGTAGAGGGTTTCATTTGATATCTTTGAAGTGCTCGTTTTATGCATGCCCCTGCACTGTCATGTTCTCCTTTTCCATGGTCAGTCTCAAAGAAATTCCAACAATGTTTAATGCAGGTTTTCTTATGAAGACAACACAACCAAAATAATGATCGTGCAGATTTGAATTGACCTGTGCATCCGTCTGACCATATCCAATGTTCATTGAATGTTATTCCATGATTTTTCAAGGAATCATAAATTTTTACAAAAAAATGTTTTACAAAATATGTATCATGTGTACGATCGTCACTGATATAAAAGTGATATTCTTTAATAATATGTCGATTTTCACTGGTGATTTTTATATGATTGACGTTTTGTTTAGCATGTCTATATAGAATATGGACGAGCATGGAGACTTGGTCAGAATGATAGTATTCACTATGAATTTATTTTTGTGGAACAAATGTGTAGTTTTCTGCAAAATCAATTGCTAACAAAATGGTCCCTGGTGGAAAAAATTCAAGGGATTTTTTGAATTGCAAGTCTTTCCATCGAGCTCTATGGGAATGCTTGGTGTATTTGTAAATTTCTACCTCAAACTTTCTCAAAAAGTCTATCACAAAAAATTTTTCTTCTCGTAATTTAATTCTTTTAACACTATTTGCACCTTGAATCGATGTATGGATATATTCATATCTCTTCCATTTCACTTTCATGTTGGACAATGATTGATCATTTATATCAGTACGATATTTGTTTTGAAATTTAGTCAAACTTCCACAATCATCGCATTTTTTTACCACCAACACATTTCTTTTCGTAAAATAGTTTATTGCTTTCTCTTTCACATAGAATTTGAGATATGAAATCACGAATAGTGGAAGGAGGAGGTGAATCCTTCCAAAATATTCTACCAAAATCAAGGAATGCATCATAATATAACTCAAATTCCACATGATAATGACAACAACAAGTGTCGCGCAGGATGATAGGTTTTACATACCATGGTTTTTGTTGAACAAAAGTACTGTTTGAAACATAAATTTCATGATTCTCTTCTTTGAACTTGTTGAAAAACTCTGTCTAAGTGGTTTCCAAGAAATGTTTTTCATGTCCTTTGTACTTATTTCGTGCTATTCTTCTTCGCATCACATGCCTTGTAGTTGGTGAAACACGCGAATTGTTCTTCCAATATTCATATATTATTTTTTTAACATTTTCTCCAAGTCTATATGTGTATGGCTTCCTACAAATAACTCTCCAACAAGCGAGTTCATCATTTACATCTATTTGCAACCGAAATTTCCGATGTTTGTGCAAAGTTTTTCGCGAGGTTCCTAATGATCGTGCCATAGATTTTACCAAGTGATTCTCTTTAGTACTTCATGAAACCACTACCATAGGTATTTCTCTATGTACAACTAAAACATTTTTCTGTCTAAATCTCCTAATTGAATTTATAACACTATTTATATTTTGTATCACATTTTCCTTCATTTTTTTATTTTTGGTTGATTTTCGAATACCCAATAAAGTCATACTTTATTTTAATTTCCTTAATGATAGGAGACCTTTCAAAATTTGGGCTTGAACTTTCACCTTTTCCTTTATGAAATACTTCTCAAAAATGCGGTTAACATGATATCATATATAATGGTAAGCTTTTTTATCTCCATATGTGTGAGTGTCAACATTTTCTAACATCTCATCATCGACATTGATTTCATCTGTACATATTCGAATGAATAGTACATAATAAGTTTACATATTCAATAAATAACTAAACTAATAAATATATGTATAATTTCAATAATGCGTGCATGTGTTCAACATATATATATATATATATATATATATATATATATATATATATATACATGTGTGTGTGTGTGTGTGTGTGTACATACCTTGTGATTCAATTTCTTCACTTGAATTTTTTTCAACATTTTCACCATATTCAATCATTGGTTCAATATCTCTTTCACTTTCTCTTTCAAAATTTTGTATCTCATCATCAATGTTTTGAGGAATATCTCTCTCTATTTACATTGCAAAATATTTTTCAAATTAGTTCATCAAATAAAAATTAAGCTTCACATTTTACACTAGGAAAATTTTAAATATATCAAAATCATAATATTTACATTTACATACATGTTTCAACTTCTAGTTGAGGTTGATTTTCCCCTTCAATATTTGAGAGTGCTTCTATCTTTCTTTTGCGAGATTGTCTCGTCTCTTCTCTACGTTCCTCAGGGTCTCTTTTTCGATCATATTTTCTCGTACAATTTCTTTGATTTCCCATGATAATAGAGTATGAAGTTCAAAAAATTTCCTTCAAAAATTTAGACAAAAACTCAATTAAAAAAAACATCACAAAAGATTTAATTTAAAAAAAACTCATTTTAAATTTTTTGCAAAAAATACATACTCCAATCCAAAACACTTACTTTAAAAAATTCAAGAAAAAAATGTCTTATAAAAATGAAACGAAGTTCAAAATATTTCCTTCCAAGTCCTACAAAAAAATTTCATTTAAAAAGTTACACAAAAACTCATTTTAAAAAATCATTATAAAAGATTTACTTCAACACAAAACCAAAAAATGTCATTTCGAAATTAAGCCCAAATCCATACTTTAAAAAAAAATGAAGCCCAAAAAATTGTATCACATACCTGCAAGAAAAGTATTCAAAAATGTTTTTTGAATGTACCTCCAAGAAAATTCTTTATACCCAAAAAAATTCCTTGCAAAATCAGATCAAATGTACGGAAATAATGTGTCTCAAAGATAAGTCCTTTGAATGTACCTCCAAGAAAAGTCCTTAAACCCAAAACAATTCTTTGCAAAATCGGATCAACACTTTCGTAAAATTAGACCAAACGTGTGAAAATATGTGAAAATAATGAATGGTTTCGCGGCAATTTATATTTCCGTGAAATGTTTTTCTTGAGGGGCTCGGCGGTATTTTCTGGACGACGGAAAGTTAGGTGAAAGTTTGGCCGAAATTTTAAGAAATAGTGCGGCCGAACTACTTTTTCGTTTGGCTTAACTGGCCGTCAGTGCAAAAAATAGTTCAGCCAAACTTTGTTTAAGAGTTTGGCCGAACTAATGTATCACCAGTTACGTAGAGCCAAGCCATGAATACGTTTATGTAACTTTGGACTGATTAAACTCCATGAAAAATTATGAATTAACTGTCGGAACCAAGACAAGCATTTTCAGAATTGAATCTAATTTCAAGAAATATAACTTTCATGGAATTTCATAAATATTTACTAATTTTAATTAATTTTGTAATAAAACGGATGCAAACAATTTATGAAGGTCATTGTGATTCAGTGAAATCAAAATTCTGTATCTTCCAAAATACATTGTAAAAAAAATTGAAAAAATTATGGTACATTACATTGGTCCGTCATCTCTAATGGGTAGCTTTTAGATTTTTAGTTTGTAACTTATGTGTTAAGAAATTTCTTGCGTCGCGAAACATATCCAAAATATGCAGTTTTTCATATTGGACGAGTTCAAAAAATTCTAGTAATTATGATATGCATCCATTGGCTTTGTAAATATGACGAAACCAAAGTAGATTCTGTCTAGATTGTTGTAACACATTTTGTTTCTGAAAAACACAAATTTTCAAAGAATACAACATTGCGTATTAATATGACTTCTTATGAATCCGTTGATTGTTAAAAAACACACTCAAAGAAACACGAAGTTGACATATAAAATGTTTATAAAAATATTCCAAAAAACAAGTAATAAAAAGCTAACAAAATTTCTAACAACTTTTTATTTTTATCGCAAAATAAAATTCTAAACAAAAAAATTGTTTTAGCTTGCAAAAAGTTGAAGAACCGAAAAAAATGAAAGTTTTTTCTCAAAAAAGGGCAAAAAGTGTAACCCAACTTCACATTTTCACCCAATTTGAGATGTTGCATATGAAAGTCTCCATGAAAAGTATACAATTACATGCATGATGGTTACCTATTAATTTGACACAAAGTTGTATATATTGATGTACTTGTGGACATTGCGGATGAAGTTTAATTGGTAAGGCTAACCCTTTTTTGTTTATTAGTATTTGCAAGACCTTATTAATTTTCATAGAACTATTTTGGCATGTAACTTGCAATATTTTTATGTATAAATGTCTTATATTAGACATTTGTTACAACCTATTGGGAAGGGAAGTATGAAAAACTTAAAAATGAAATTGTGGTATTTAAACATGGCATACCTAATTTTTACACTAGATACTCTTAAACAATAGTTATATAACTTTATGGGTACATGACCACCTAATTGAACAAAACCTACCTACAAAGGCCCCCAAGTGTTGGAGTTTGACCATATGGTTGTGAAGAAAGAAAGAGCTAAGGAAATAATAGGGACAAGGGAAATAATTATTTGTAAAATAGAAATTATTAACCCTAATGAAAGAGTAATTATTAAGAGGAATATTTGACCTTCCTAATTAAGGAGTCACCCAAATCCATTTTTTGATGGTTTAATTTTCTTGAAACTTAGAGTATGTGATGGGGACTTATTGGTAAACTTACGTTTTAATGAGACAAGAATTTTGGTATAGAGCATGGTTAGTGATATTTCAAAATAAAAAGAAACACGAGAAGACAAGTTGTTGTAGGTTGCTAGGAAATTATTGGTTAGAAACCTTGTTTAAAACCAGTAAAACGTTGGAAAATTGAGATAGAACATCATATTATTTAATTTTTAAAATAAAAATACCTTTAAAAATAAGGAAGCAAGTAAATAATTTGATACATTTAAATTTAAAATAACAGGACGGTGGAATCTTGGTCACTCAAAGGCACTATATACACATAAAATAACTTATAAATAGTATTGTAAATACTTAGAAAAACATAATATTAACAGAATATTTATCGAGGGTGAATTAATCAAGACTAGAGTCTACCTTAAGAACATGTATATTTCCTAAGAAGGAAGTGAAATGAACCTTACAAAAAAAATGTGGTCCAAAAAATGCTTGACCAATATATACCTTAAAGATGTGTTGGGAATCAGGTCTTGTAGGGTTATAGATTCATATTTTAGATTGTGCAAGGTTTCACTAACTAACATATTTTATAACTCCTTCACAACATAACAAAGTTAAAATTGTTTGGAACCAAAAATCACAAGAAAATTTGACTGGTTGAAGTGGTTATTAGCTATAACTCCTATACCTAAATCTTGACTTGAGTTGTTGCATTAGGTTAAATAGGAAGAGTGTCGACTAAATTCCCTCGATCATCCTTGAGGTATTGCAAAAGTTTATGGATAATTGAAACAACCATAATTATGAGGGAGAAATATTTTAACCTGAATTTTTCTAGTTTGATGTATTTTACTTAAAATGTTTGAAAAGATGACACCTGTTGATGAATCAAAATATAACCATGATAGAAAAAATTGTAAAATATGAAGTAGTGTGAATATTTATGTTCAATAAAAGGATATCAAATAATGATATGCTAGGTGCATAAAATAATTGATGTGCATTGATATGGCCTTTGAGGAGTCTGTTATCCTAACATGATTTAGATGATTAATAGTGGATAATGGTAAAAAAGTGACCAAGAAGAGGTGGGGATCCAATGGAATTTTTATATGTAATATTAAGAAATCAAGGTTCTAAAAAATAGGGTGCTAATTCTAGATTGGCATATGGACACCTATACTTGTTGACAAGTGAGTGATACCAACATGGTAAGTATGTTATTTAGTAATGTGCTACCTATCGATGATTCTCTAAATAATTTTTTTTTTTTTTTTTTTGATTATGACTCGTTGATTGTAAGCACAATTGAAGTATTATTGAATGATTAATTAAATGTATGATATGAATATGTTCTATCAATGCTACCTTTCTCACTTTAATCCCAATAAAACCTAATGCAACATGTTTTTATGATTTCAGACCTATTTCACTTTGTAATGTGGTAAAAACATTATTTAAAAATACATTAGTTCTCTCATTAATTTATAACATTCATTAATTCTGATGAGATTGTCAATTTTTTCATGCCTGAATGTAATACTCTTTAAATCCATGGTTGTTAGATACATCGGTATCAGTTCCCAGGATTTTGAAAACCATGTAGTATCTATATTCATTTTCCCTAGCTGAATGGATTATATTGTGAATGTAGAGGCATAAAAGAGTGGCATTCTTTTGTAACTATTTTAATTAATGGGACAAGGTGATAAAGAGAAAGAGAAACAAAAAAACGGAAATAATGATATTAGATGAGTATTGTATTATACATGGGGAGATGGGAAGTATCAGGTGTTGAGGTTGTAGAAGCATGTCATAAAGCTCTTCTCCAAACTCTATTCTAATTCAGGATATATTAAATTTAAAAGATTACCAAATTTCAGCTACAAAAATAATAAATAAATCCTATAGATTTAAATTAGAAGGTCCATTAGAAAGAATGTAATATAATTTGTCTCACTAAATTTTAGTATCTTGAGTATTGCAACTTGAATATATATTTAAATATTCCTCAGGATAAAGAAATCAAAATATGGTAAGAGGTAAACAGATGTAGCCAAGAGGTAAATAAAAAATGTGGTCAATAATATATTCGAAGTGAAGCAAATTATAATGATATGTTTTGTCTAAGAAAAAAAGATTTGGATGCTGAAAATTTCAATAGTGGAGGTGATATTTACATGGAAAAACTGGGACATAAGGGCACATATCATCTCATATTTAAAATTTTTCCTAGAAACCAGTTATATAATAGGTATGTTCCTTGAAAACTATTTATCCTTATTACTATCATGATTATCCCAATGTGGGGTTACAAGGGTGGTTTCTCTTTGATTCCAAAGAAAAATAAATGACAACACCTTAATTGATTGCTCTGTTAGGAATCACAAAGTTTTTAAGTAGTTTAGTTAATAGTTTGAGATGGAAAGAGGTTTGAAAATGTTTACAACTCCATTATTTCAAATACATTTCAAGGTAAATAATGCATTAGGGAAATTCCAGTCTAAAAGTGGCCTCCTAATGAAAAATACTAAAATAATAGTAAAAATAATAAAATAAGACTTGTGAATTTTGAAGGGAAAGGAAGAAAACTAGTTTTTGAATTGTATTTTTTTTATCTCCTTATAGGTTTACTCAAATTTCAAATGTATACAAATACCCATTATGCATACTTTTGAGAAAACCATTATGTATAAAAATTAAACACTCATTGAAAAAATGTGTTTAATGAATGTCTACACATGAAATTTGAGTAAACATATAGGGAGATTAGCCATAAATACAATTAAAAAAGGTAGTTTCTCTTCTTTTACCTCCAAAATATTTGCATGTACCTCGTTTTAAATTTAAAGTATTTTGATTATTTTACATATTATGACATAGAAATTACATGAAAATTTCATGGGCACTTTTATACTGAAATTTCCTCTAATGTTCCTAATTAGTTGATGATTCCCCAATCTTCTGTTTGATAATAAAGTCATCCTTTGGAATTTAAATGTGCTTTTGGATTGGGGGATAATCATTATACTTGTATTTTTCACTATAGGTTTTATATGGTTTCTATAAGATGTTATGAAGCTATAATTACATAATTGAGACAAAAACACAAAATTATTTCATCACAATTTTATAATTATGAAATAATAATGATATTTTAATTGAGAAAAATGTTGATAATGGGTTGAAAAAAGCATGAAACTTGATTAACGAAACTCATATTTAAGCATGAAACTTGCGCATGAATTAAATTTCTTAGCTCACACGCGATGAAGCTTATCTTGAAGCTCATCAAAGATTATACAGGAGGTAAAATAGTTAAGGGAGGACGACATGATAAGAAAAATTATTTTTATGCTAGTAAATGGAGTATGATCCCTTGATATTGAGATATGATAGATTTTGAGTGTTGGGAATCAAAATTATTGTCACTAAAGCCTAGGTTTGAGCTTTCCCTATTGTATTATTATGATACGTTGATTTGTCATGCTTGTCCAACAGGTTTATATTATGGCTCAGGAGAATAGTTATAGGTCTTGGATCTAGGAGTATGATAGCAACTATAATCGGAACAATCATATACTGAACTAATATCAATTCATTTAATATAAATATAGAGCCTTTCCCCAAAAAATACCTTATTTTCATAGATTTAGTTTATATCTTGAATATCATTTTGTGGGTCTGAATAATTTCTAACTATTGGATTATAAGTTGATCATGAAATATTTCATCGTTAATATTAGAATTGCATGAAAAAAGGTATTTCCTTTCTTATTTTGGTGTAGGTAACCAAGTGGAGAACTAAGATTGGATTTGGATCTAGAAGAATTCAATGGAAAAGTTGGACAATTGTTGGATGTATGGTATGTTTTCCTTTTGTCTCTCATTTTCTTATGAAATTGTGTTATCACACTACTACATATAAGACTAAATTGTGACAACATAGTATGACGGGTATGGCCCATACTGCCACAACTGTCATGAAAAAGTTCATTTTTTAAGTTTTGGTTCTCGTGTTCATTGTAATTACAATGAAAAAGAATTTTGTGGGTCATAATTGTGACGTTGTATTTCTAGGGTGTCTCAATTGCGATGAAATATGGTGTTTATTTCATGTGATATGGACTATGTTTGGTGTCGAAATTGTGATGAATAGTGTCTATGGTTGCAATTCCAAGGACCTATGGTTTTTTGTTAGATAATTGGTATTTGTATATGAATCATTTAATGGGCCTTCACATACATGCTAATATTTTGCAAAGGATGAGGATGATTATCATTACATCATTTTGAAATTATCTGGATGATTATATTTTTTTGTAGTTGCATAGTACATGGGTGTATTTCATTATTCACACATTCTTACAAACCCACTATTTTTGGAATCCAATACTATTACAAGTTTACATGTTAATGAACACATATACTTTAAATTTTTGTGTGGATTGACATAATAAATGGTTCATACTAAATAAACCAAATTAATGTGGGAATTTGTAAATTCATGTGAATCTCTATAATTTTGGTAATATTTTTTAACTGTGTATGCATATTCTTCTCTAAAGAAAATGAATGTATCATGTGTGTGGGGTTCACTCTAGATAAAACAATCCAAAATCAACATTTTGAAATACCTATTAATATCTATCATTTTGATAATATTTTTAAATATATGCATATCTATATTTGAGTAATATTTATCTTTAATGAATATTATGATTTTCTATTTTTTAAATACATGTCTTATATTATATGTCATTATTGAAAAAGAGTTATGTCCATGATTTCGTTCATATATCTTGAACTATTTTGGAAAATGGTATGCTACATTAAAGTACATTATAATAGATTTTTAAAATTTTATGGTTTGAGTGAGAGTTGCATTTGGGGAAGAAAATTAGGGATGCCGAAAAGGATTTTGTTTACTATTATTAATTGACACAATATTTGTTCCTTTCCCTTGTTGGAAACTATTTCACTACTGAGGGGGACAGGGGCTACCGAATCAGTAGTCAATGCGCTTATAAGAATATCTCCAATTTATATTTATTTTAAACCATGAATAAACATAAACACATAAACACAAATTAGGGAATCAAACATAAATAAAAACCATGAAAAGATTCAACACATGGAACACAAGTGTTTCTTGTGGAAAACCCTTCTTCGAGAAAAAACACCCCTTTTTTTGTGCTGCTGAAAATATTTATTGTGTCAAAATTTAATTACATATAGATTCAACTAGATAATATCAAATGGATATCTCTTCCCATGTGAATCTATAGAAAACCATCTGCTAGAAGTCACCACCACCAACAATCCTTGCCTAGTTACTCATAAAATATCAAATGAACCTACAGACTCCTATCTGTTGGAAGCTACCACTACCAACAATCCTCATCTAGTTTCTTTTGAATTATCCAACTATGATTAGATTGAGAAAATTGCTCACTTATATTGATTTCACCGGAGTCCACCAAATCAACTCCTCTTTGTGGTTCTCATTTTATACATTTTTATAATAGAACCAATAAATGCTCGACATGAACACCATAGAAACAATATCCTCAAGGCATAAAATAAAAAATCGAAAATAAAATGAATCGACATGAATTTTTCATAAATTGAATTAGAAAATACCTCTCTATAATAGATAAAACTCCTCACAAAACAAATGTTGCTCTCAACAAAAAACTACAATAATCACACACTACTACTAATCACCAAAAAGACCTGCAAAAAAAGTCTACTTCATTTCCTCACACACTACAAAAAATGTTGGTTGAAGCATACTCCTACTATTTCTTGGTACAACTTAAAACTACTTCAAAAAATATACAACACAACCATATTTGGAATAGCTCTAGAGCTGCGCAGTTGGAAATGAAGTGATCTTGCTCATCATAAAGTGCACAGAGTTGTACTGGAGCTTGAGGGAAATAATGGGGGGGATGTGGTCATTAAAGTGACCGTCACTCCTCAGACACATACAATATGGTCTGTTTTTCTTATGTCCCTTGCATTGTAGTAGTGTTCGCAGATTCCATGTTTGAGCCAGCTAAGTCGGGGTTTTCAATGATGAAGCGTCCCATGATATCCAACATAGACTGGAATCAATGGATATGGGGACATCGACACACGTGGTGGTTGCTACAACAAATTTGACATGTATGTCATTGATACTGAACTAAGTTTCTTAGGGCAACATGAGGTGCTTGATACCAATGGTTAAACGCCCTTAATTTGGGACACTTTGTGACTAAGTGGTCAGGCTCGTCGCATAGTGCACAAAATGGGGCTTGCTGAGTAGCATCCTTTTGCAATCTTTGGTCTGTTGGGTTAATTTGTACGAGGAGGATTTAAGATCCTCTCGTAGGTGAAATATGGCTTTAGGTTCTTCCTCATCCATTTGTATGGGTGGATCTAAGGGGTCCTCTTGGTAATATTTCTCTAGGGCTTGAAGGGCATCCCTATATCATGGCATCTTCGGGAAATGGTGGGTATAATGCCCATAATGGTCACATATGGCGCATGCATGGTTGGTGCACAATGATTTCCCTTGGTTTTTCTTAGCTTATTCCTTTTTATGGGAACTTGAGGTCGTGGAATTTATTTCGGTGTGTAGAATAGGTTTTAATTCATCTAAATCTGGGAAAATATTAGTAGGATGGCCTACGATATCACATAATGTACAAGGTTGTAATTCCCTAGGTATTTTGGGGATTTCGATTTTCTTCCCTTTTTTGTTGTTTTTATTCGTCGCGTTAGCTAGTGCTACTATGGGTGTTTCTTTAATCATTGTGGTCTCTTGAGGGGAGATAGGGGTCATCCTTGTATAAGTGATGTCGATACTTCCAAGCATGGCTAGTGGGACCAAATACGATACATGTATTGCGGTCCCAAATATGATACATGTATTGCGAAAGCCATGTTTGGAAATGTTACAGTTTCCAAGACTCTATTTGACACAAAACCAGGTGGGGGGGTATAAAAATGGGGTTTGTGTGATGGCCAAAGGTAGGAATGTTGTGCTAGTGGCTTCAGTCTCCGTACTACTGGTATCTATGTCTAGGCTGGTTTGAGTGTTTGATGAGAGTATCATCCACACTGGTGCCCCCGTGATTTCTGGGACTCCCTCTGGTATGATAGGGGGATCTCGTAGAAATGATCCTAGGATTAACGATGGTTTGAATTGGCTGGGGCCAAATTATGTATAGCACGTAAGCGGTTCCATAGTTATGTCTACATATGGTAACACGACATCGAGAGTCATCATGGGTTTCTTATCATAGTACGTAAGCTGGTCAATTGTGATGATCTAATATTCATGGGGTAACATTGTCACCTGAAATATAGAGGACACTATTGCAGTCATGGAGTACATATAGCTCCACCTGAGGATTATATTGTAGTCTAGATCTGCACCGAATACTTCAATATCTATAAGTACCGTCTTTCTGGCCAGATTTATAGCGACATTTTGATATAGACCGACAGGGGCTAAGGGGCGACCATCATATGCTCTCAGCATGATGTTAGATGGTTTCATTTCAGGTGATCCTAACTTTTTCCAAATTGATTTGGACATGATGCACGTGGATTCTCCTTCATAAATGATGCATCGGTGTATGCTGATGTTCTAGACTTACACTGGTATTTGGAATGCGACCAAAGCAGAAAGCCTAGGGCTTGTTGTGTCTAGGTAAAAAACCATTAGGCATGAATCAGAAGGGTCTATTGCACCTAATGTGGAAAGTAGGGATTTTTTTTTTCTTGGGCACGATTGTAGGACTTCCAAGGTGTTATTGCCTAAATCTACCTCAGGCTGAAAGAAGGCAGAGTCTAGGGTAACATCAAACCACGCTCAGTCTGGTAGCTAGCCCTACTAGACTGAGCATGGTTTGATGTTACCCTAGACTCTACCATCTTTTAGCCTGAGGTAGATTTAGGCAATAACATAGTGGCGACCATACTGGGGATAAAATGGTTTGCTTGTTAGTGTTATTCATTTTATAAGCTACAGAGGGAGCCTGAAGTTATGCCAAGTAGCCTTCGAAACGCTCTTGCTTTGCATTAGCGAAAGTAGATAAATGCTGCTTCAGTCAATCTCCAGTCTAGCTTCTAAACGTGACACTTGACTTGTAAATTGCCCCCAGTACATCATATTGTTCTAGACTTTGGATGATGAGTTTAGAATTTGATAGGCTAAACAAGTTGGTTTTGTCCCTTTGATTTTTGAAAATAATTCAACACACTAGCTTCCAGAAGACATACCAGAGCAAATCCAGATCCTGATCCACCTCCTGTGTATGAAAATCCCAATCTTGTTTCGAGAATCCTTCGTCGAGAAAGTCCTGTGATCCTTTTTTTTAAAATCTCATTCATGTCCCGCTATTTTTGAGTACCTTGAAGATCTTGAGTTTGACGAACAATTTGAGTTGTCGTTGTTTGAGACTAAGTCTGAAAGTGCTATTGGTTCTACTGTCATAAATCCAGAGTTTATCAAGTACCTTGAAATTGAACAAGCTAATAGATCAATTGACAGTTACATTTTAAATATTCAAAATTCCATTGTGGCAACAAATATTCCTGAGTTCATAGAGTCTGCATCTGCAACTCTTGGGTCATCAGCAGTTACATCTGGTTCACAAGTTCATACTGAGCCTCCTTTCATTACTACCATTCCCGTGCAACCATCTCTTTCTGATCAACAATCTGCAATAGTCTCGCCTCCATCCACACCTCATACACCTCATACATCAACTGCTCTGACTCTTCCTATATCTCCAAGACTAGTTGTAAATCCACCAAGAGTAATGGCTGCCCGATTTTCACCTCTCGTATTGCCTCAAAATTTAGATGACATGCTCGCAGATTATCAAAGAAAAATTCCTTTGTTTGATGGCACTCCTCAAAGTGTCACTGCTCAGCAACATGTGGATAGAATGGCATATTTCTTTGACCTTCATGAGATTGATTCAGAAAATGTAACAATGAGATTGTTTATTCAAACCTTTAGAGGAGAAGTCAGAAAGTGGTTCAGAGCTTTGCCGCCTAGAAGTATTGCTACATTGGCCAATCTTTAGAGACAATTCTTGGATCGCTGGGAAGCGCAGAAAGATCCTCTTTCAATCCTTTCAGAATATGACAATATCAAGCGAAATTTTGGTGAGTCTGTTCAAGACTATTGTATTAGATTCAATTATGTTTACAATGCAATTCCTGATGATATAAAGCCACCTAGGGGGTCGGCCTTAATTCAGTTTCCGGATGGATTCGATCCTGACATGGCTTATCAATTGAGAGAAAGAAGTCCGGCTACATTAGAAGATATGCAGAAAATTGCAGTCAGTCCGGCTAATTTGAATGCTAGGCGAGCTAGAATGAGAGCTGAAAAGAAAGTAGCAATAAAGGAAGAGGTTTCCACGTCAGATCAAATGCTTCAGAATATGGAAAATATGTTTGAAATATTAACACTTGATAAGCCTTAACCGTAGATCAGAAATCCTAATTTCCGTGGTCAGCAACAACTGCAATTCAGAATCAAACAAAGAGAGCAGTAATCACAAGAGCTGATAGTACATCAGCAAGTGAAGACACCTTTACAGCAGAATTTTGTTGGTCCGAAATCAGATGATGAAGAAAAATTGTCTATTTCATCCTTTTGTAATAAATCCAATGTAATTTTCAAATTCTTCAGTTGTAATAAT
Source organism: Pinus albicaulis (assembly GCA_034641835.2). Taxonomy (NCBI): domain Eukaryota; kingdom Viridiplantae; phylum Streptophyta; class Pinopsida; order Pinales; family Pinaceae; genus Pinus; species Pinus albicaulis. Next base: position 1,357,429,805 of record CM076584.1, on the reverse strand, counting down.
GCTTCATTTGCAACCATGGTCGCCTTTTCCAAAACTCCATGCCATCCATCCCTGCAAAACAGACAAGAAACTCATCATTCAGTCCAAAAGGCCAAAAACAAACAAAACAGAGTTCTTTTGAAAAGTGCCAAAGTGTTCAAACATTACAAAGTGGGTTTTCAAAAATGAAAAATTAAAATCTTTGGCATAAAAGATATTTTCATTGTTTCAAAACTCCATTTGCATGCCAAAGACAGCAATGACGAAGAAATCGTGGAGGAGCGAAGACTATGTATAAATTGTTGAGCACGACGCATTGGGCAAGTGTCATGACACATAGGATGAGTGCGGCGCATCAGGCAAGTTGACTGTGTGTTATTTTCTTCGAGCGTGAGACATTGGAGGGGCGCGGCGCACTGGATTGACTGCGCGACGCACAGGGCCGAAACACAAAAATCTTTGCCATGTCTCTCAATAATCAAAACGACTTGGTCTCTCCTTGTTCGAGTAAGTCCATATAATCACTCCATTGCTTATGACAAATGTTTGGTGTTGATTGAGATTGATTGTGAGAATTTAAATGCTAAAAACTCAAACCCTATTGTCTTAATTAAGAATGCTCTTAGGGTTTTAAAATTTGGTTTTGGTGCCAAACATTTTCACCTCCCCACCTTATTTTTCCCATTTCCCATCACTGTTATCCTATCACTATAGTCTATCCCCCATCCCCTTACATCCCTAAAGCCACTCATATCCATCTCATTCCCATTATCCCTATCCCATTTGCAAAATTTCCCCAAATCCGAAAGAATCAAGTGGCTGTCCCTTGTCCCTAAATTTGTCAAATTACAGGTTTTCAAAGGCAAATTCCACTTAAAAAAACTTCATTGTTCCTACTCCCCTATTTTCCCACAGTCCCTCCCACACTACCATACATTTGGCACTAAAATAAAAGTACCCAAATTCTCATTTTCATCTCATACAAGCTAACATACACCTTGCATAGACCTTGGACATCATGGAGACAGATACTGATACATCATATGACCGAGACAGTGATTCCACCACTGAGCTACATGCACCTAGAAGGCATCACAAAAGTGGCAGACATGTGAGAGAAGAGCCCACCTCATTGACTGAATTGCAGGCTTGTCCACTTGCCATGGCATGTTTTTGAGAATAGTCATGCTATCAGTTTTGTGAAATGATTGATAGGATCCATTATCATTAGGAATTGGCTCGTTTTTTTGTATTTCACTTACATGATGGTCAGGTAACTCTCGCTGGTGTAAATTTCACTTTGACACCGGAAACTATCTCTCAAGCAACCGGAATACCGAATGTGAGTGAACAGTGGAACAAAATACAGCAGGTGGACAGAGTGCATTATGAACCATATATCAGGCCTAGCTTTGTGAGGCAACTCAGCAGGGTGTTCCCATTCTATTTTCTAAAGGATTCCTATGCGTCTCTGATGAAACTCATTATTAGATATTTCAGTTGTGAGGGCCGATTTTCACACCTCTATGCCTACCATATCAGGTTATTGATGAATTTCACAAGGGTGAGGATGATGAACATTCCTTACTTCATGTGCCAGAACATTGAGAGAATGACCACTCTTGTGCAGAGGAAAACTCCCGAGCAGCAGTACAACAATATTTATCACTATGCACTCATCAAGATCGTGGTTGTACATCAGCTTGGATTGCAGGGTATTTCATGGGAGGATTTCATTTCCCATGATTTCTTCACAGCTCCTCAGGTTCCTCCGGAGGTTGTCCATGATGCAGGTGAACCTTCACATTAGTATGGAGGTCAGGAGACAAATACTACTAGTGTGCCGACATATGTCACTTATCAGAGAGGCACTCGAGGATTATTTGCAGCAGCCCGACGAGTACTATCTCCACTTGGGGTGGAAGGGGTCTCGTTGCCGTCATCAACAGCATAGGTACAGGTACAATATAGAGGTAAGAGGCCTATGCAGGATGAAGGGCCTTTAGGAGGCCAAGACACAGGTTTCATATTGATTGATGAGGATTTGAGCTCTCCAAGCTCAAAGTTGAGAGAGACCATTCAGGAGCAGAAGGCGGAGATTGACACATTGACCGTCAAATTGCAGAGAGCCCAATGGATTATAAAATACCTGGAGCAGTGAAAAAAATAGTTAGAAGATCAGCAAACAATCATGGAGTTACAAAACATCCGTGAAAACCGGCAAGCTGCCCAAAGAAGCCAAACCGAGATGACATCCATTGAGCGGGAGATTGAGGCTGATAGAGAGACTTGGCTTGAGAGGGTCAATATTCATCTAGAGAAGTTTTTGGAGAAGGAAAAAAAGGAAAATAACATGCTAAGGCACATGAAGAACCATTATTGGGCGCGAAATCATGTTTGCAAAGCGAGGATCAAGATCTTGAAAGCAAAGCTAAAGAGGGCACTAAAGCGTCACAAAAGGCATGATAGAATCCAAATTTTGGCCGAAGCTTATTTGGATTAGCATAGAAATTGATGGTGGACCTTCAGCCCAAATTTCAAGAAATTTGGGAAACTTTTTGTCAATTTTGAATTTTTTGGCCTTAAAATAGATTTTCCTGCCCAATGCATTGCGCCACTTGGCGTGTGCTTATAATTGGCAGCTCCTCTTGAGGAAAAAATTTCATTTATGGATTTTTCATCAAAATTTATGCATGCCTACCCATTACCTAAGTATTTTGACAATTTTTGGGTTGCTTGAAGGGTAAAAAACACCCTAAAAATGGCCTTTCTGCCACTTTTTGGACACATAGGAAGCAGTGTTGGGAGATTTGATTTTTGGAGGGGAAAATGGAAACCAAATTCAGAAGTTCCACTTGCATTGGAAATTAGGTAGGTAGATATTTCCAACGAGCTATCCTACACTCAATTTGGACTTCGGGAAGGCCCTCAAAATCAGCCTCAAAGTGGCACGACGCATTGAGAAATTTGGTCTATTTTTCACTTAGCAGCTTAGATTTTTTCCTAGTTTTGGCCAGTTTGACTTTTTTATCTTCATATGTACAGCTCTTGATGTAACTTGATGTAATTTCATTACTTTTATGTAATTTTGGAACATTTTTACTGATGCAAGTAGATTCATTCACCAAAAAGTGAAATGTAACTGAATGAATTAGTTTCCTATCTTATAGAGGCAAGCTGTTCCACTTCCTATTTTTCAGTTCTTAGTTTAGATATTGTTGAAACAACTCTTAGAATGGTGAGATTGACCCCTAGAGGCATGGGGATGAGTTAGGCTTGTCTATATCTTGTATTTTCTCAGTCATTTTCAGGGTTGGACATTTGGGATTGCTTGGCACTTCATTGTACATTTCATCTCTGCAATTTTGGCAAAGGAGTAGACCAGGGTTTGCAGCACTCTTTGGGATCCATGTGGCTCTGTGTTTTGATGGTGTGTTTTTCTATGTGATTGTAAGTTCACTGATGTTTTACGTGTATCATTTCCCTTCTACTTTCTTCTTAAATTAAACAAACAAGTTATAAAGGTGGAATTCATTAGATTGCTTTGATCTGCCTTGAGTTTTGTTTAATTTTCCATGTTTTCATCTGTTTGAAGAGGATTCTTGAAAGCCTCTTGCCCTCTTCAGCTCCTCACCGGTATGAACTATCCATTCATTTAATCCAAGAATCAAAACAATTGCCTTCCTTGCCCCATTCATAACTCTGCAAAAACTAGGCCTCATCTCCAGACCCAAAACTTCCTTTCCCTTTGATTCCAACAAAAACCCCCAAATCAAAATCAAACTCTTTACTTATATACCTAGCCTGAAATCAGCCTTTATTTCAAGTTATCTCAAGCCTTATTTATTTTCTTTGCTGAGATTGACCCGGAGAGAGCCCTCTCCTGATCTGGTAGGGCTAGCTACCAGACTAAGCGTGGTTTGATGTTACCCTAGACTCTGCCTTCCTTCAGCCCGAGGTATGTTTAGGCTATAACACAAGGCTGACATGGAAACTGGTGATTGCGCTAAATGATCCACTATGTTATAGCTATGAGTAGCTTTGGAGTGGTGTCCTACGGACCTGATGGGTCCCTTGACCGTTTTCGGAAGGGGATCTATAGGTACTTTGGATATGGTTAATGGTGCAGTAGGTGAAATTTTTCTCGTACCTGAGGGATTAGTGTATGGGGTGCGTCACAGTTCCTATTCATTGTTTGGAAAAACGTAAATTTCATGGTTTCCCCCACCAGTATCGTCTTGGGGTGGTTGTTGTTGTTGGGGGTTTACCACTCCTTGGTGGGGGAAAGGCTCCTGCATTACAACAGGCCATTGGGTAGGTCCCCCTTGTCCACGATTACCCGAAATTTTTTTCATTTCGGGCAGTTAGGGACAATAGTGAGTGTAATGGCTGTATTCACCACATATGGAACAATAATGATTTTTCCTTAGATTATATCTCTTATTTTTCCCTTGGGAGTTTTTATTTGGCTGTTGACTTTGATTTCAGTTGGGTTTGCCCCTAGACTGAGATCGCGAGGGCCGTTGTTGATTACTACCCCCCTGTCTATATTCTCCCTTTTATTTATTCATGGGCTTCTTTTTTTTAGCATTAGGAGGGTTATTGTAGTTCTCTTAGTCATAATCATGGCACTATTGAGCCTGGGATGGTTGAACTAGGTTCACTGGCACGTTCCTTGATGGTGGTGGATTTTATGCAAGGAAAGGGGGATATAGGTTCCCCTGTCCCTCATTGGTGTAAGATTGCTGGAGGGGGATCTCTTCCATCAACTTCCTAGCTGAGAACTAGGTCCCCTATGAGGGAGGGTATGAGCCTCCCTGCTATTGATGGTATGGTGTCACTTTATTCATCATATTCTACAAAGGTTCAAATTTACTTTGGTGGGAGCCAGGTTACATCATGTTCTAGGTAGAATCGTACAAGTATCCTGGGTACTAGATATTGCTTCCTACCTGACCTTGAGTTATGAACCTGATCAAACTATCTCTAGTATTCGATGTGCCTGGTAACTTTCTATAAGTTTGTAGGCGGGAGGTGTTTGACATGACACTGTAAATATATGCTAACTAGGTGTAGATGAGTTCAAGCTGCTAGGCTTTGCTAATGGCATCCTCCTCAGAGGTATGTTTATGCATTGCCACATCTTTTGATATATTTGTTGTGACAGTTTTCAAAAACAATTCGAGAAAAACTCTATTGTCGAGTTTGGATTTACAGAAAATATGATGTCACAGCCATTCATGGAGATGGTCCGATATATGGACAGCTGCAATTTGCCTAAAATGAGTCAATAATTCCATTCCCAAATCATGGTGAATGTGTAGCTTGAAATAAGTGAGGAACATGGTAGCGAGGGTGCTAAAGGTTCCATGTGAAGCAAAAGGATGCTCAACATAACATTTCGTCATAGGCCTAGTTAGGGTGCCTTGAAAAATTCTCAGTCGAATAACATCATCAATGATACTATTGGACGAACACCACATGTGTAAAGTCATAATATGATTACCTGCGTTTTCTGCTTGCTTCCCTTTGAATTTTTGTATATCCGAAGGGAGCTTCATGGGCATGGGAGGCCAATTAAGGCTATGTTCAATGGGGTCATTAGTTAGCTTTGTTAGGTCTAGAAGATTCATAGGCACTAAGAAGGGTAACTGAGTATTGACTGCCATTTTGTAGTGTGGAAACGCAGGTGTCTGAGTGTGATGGTTTATGGGGGGTTCCTGGGGAATATTACCCTATGGCGTACCCTAATGAATTTTTTGATGACTCCCCAAAGGAGTAGCGCTCCTCTACCCTCTAGGGGTTGTGGGAGGATTTGAATGTGGTGAACCTAGTGTGGTTTTGAGTAGTGTGGTGTTGGGTGACCCTTGGGGGTTTCCAATCATAGATGCCCCAATAAAGGATGAACCGATAATGGTGGCAGTGTGTCATCTTTGATGCCTAAATGGCGAAAGACCTAGCACTCCTCCCTCGAATGGGTGGAGGTCCAAAAATCACCTAGATCGACTATGTCTCGTTGGGTCCGTTAAGGTGTAGACTAGCTTAATCTTGGCAATATTTTTTGGTTTGCTAAGGGAAGGAATATTTTTTTCAAAGAAAATATGATCACATGCATAAAAAAAAGTGAAAAAATAGGAGTTATTTTTTCCTTTAATTTAACGAAAGAAAAAGTATGGTTTGGTTGTTTTGTATATGATACTCAAAAGCCTAAATAAAATTGATCGTCCTTACACTCTCAAGGAAATTGGGTCTTGCAAAGATGTATTATGATGGGTATTGGGGCTAACAACCCAAAATAATTGGCGATGCCTTCCAATAGCCAAAGAATCAACCAAGGTAATGTTAAGAGGATATAGTTCTGCCTCCACCATCACCTATAGGGAAGGATGCCCTAGTTTTGGCCACTAAAGTACTATCATCCCACTTGAGCATTCAAGTCCTGAGATTATTGGTATTCATCTACCAGTATCGAGCACTAGATGGGTCAAGTTGCCCCAAAGAGTACTGCATGCACTAGGCCTAAGCTTAACTCCCTTTGAAACAGGTCTCAGGTAACTCTCGGGTATTTGTTCCATGGGCGGATAGACGGATTTGAAGCTCCCTAAAAAGTCAACATCTATGTTTCAAAATGTAGAATGACCATGAAGACTTATTGGATGCCTACCCTCAATAGTCCTAATCTGAACGATAATTTATTTTGTGGCCCTTGTGGGGAGAATTTAGTCAATTCGATTAGTGATTATTTTTAGAGAGTCTTAATTTTCTTAGCGTGTGCCTTGGTGAAGTAACAGTAAGAAGAGGATAAAGGTCCCAAAACACTGGTTAATTTTTTTCCAATGCTTACCGATGTTTCATGTGTTCTTTGGAGTGTACAATAACAATTTTTATGAGATGTGGATATGCGTTGATCCTTTGTAAGCCATTTCTAATTACACTATGTGTGATTCTTCCTTGCAAAAATAAACGATGTGCGGATTATTGGCCGCTTACAACTTTCCTAGTTAGACTAAGTTTTCACTGTAGGTAGATGTAAAATTGTCTTAGGAAAGCATTCATATGCATACCCAAGCTCACCGTAAGTTGCAAGGGTGGCAAAGATTACTTTCCTTCTTTTCGACAGTTTGGTCTTGGTCCAATTCCTAATGCAAAAATTGAAAAAACATGAATTAGATAAAGATATGTGGATGTATGGCCCACTTAATTTTCTGTTGATTACTCTATGTGTTATGTATCGTTTATCAGAAAATCATTTTTTTGGACAAAATATGTGGATTGAAGTCCACTTACTTTCCCCTACTTAGACTATGTGTGATTTACAAAAATAAAAATATAAAATTAAAACTACTTAGTTGCTAAACTAAATTATAGAAAATAATCATCATAACGAGTCATGAAATACTAGAGCACAGTGATGGAAAAATTCTTATGGGTTTCCAACAACTTAAAACTACAAAAAAATGATAAAAAAAATGAAAAATGGACTTGCTGCCTATCGTGCGGCTTATCCACCCACAGGATTGAAGCACGTGTCTGTCTCAACAGAATGCATGCTGTCGGGTAGAAGTAAGAAAAAATATTCCTTCTTCGAGAAAAATTTATCACCGAGGGTGACTGAAAGTGCTGAGAGGATACAAAAGTGATTTTGTAGAAAGTTGAGTAGGAAGAAGGACCTGCATCAACAAACATTAACTCAAAAGAAAGAATCTAGTGGAGTCGCCATTCCTATGGTAGTGCATTCGGTGCATTGGGGAACGAAATACACTATGCTTAGTAGGGAGGTTGCTTACCTTCAAGCAAGTCACAGGTCAAAGCGGTTTGTCAAACGTTTGTGGAATAAGTTCAACATGTAATAAGCTAATTTAAATGGAAACATAGCATGCAAGATAGAAAATGAAACAAAAAAAAAAACAACATGCTCAATGGAGAAAACACACTAATAACTCATCAATGGAAATATTTCTCCCTTTATTAGGTGTTGGTGGTAATAGAAGATAGAATGAAAAATATTTTGTAGTGGATCCTTCGAGGTACGAAGCTCCAATATCTAAGACAAGGGGGTCTCTTCCCCTCATGTTTCCAAGAAGTCCCTCTTCCCTCTCAAAGGATGGTAGATCAAGAAACACATGGTGAACTTTCCTCTCTTTTATTGAGGTGTTGGATGGCCAAAAACTGAGTCCTTCCAATCCTCTTTCTGCTAGACAAGACAAGCTCGTTTGTTGATGAGCAATTTGGCCAGCATAAGAATGTGTCTCCCATTTCTCTTCCCATGGCTAGCCTTTACAGACAAATTTCAAATTTTCCCTCCCTCTCTCGGTCCAAGATGGATGGTGACACAAGAGTGGGGGTATGATTCCTTTGTGTGCTATGCTAAATCCTCAAGGTGGCTCAAAGGCGACTGCACTTGGCTAGGTTGAGTGAGAATCGTTTTCTCCAAGTGTGCCAAGTGGTCCCGAATAGTGACATTTCACATTCTCCAGGACTGTGCGACTATTGGAGGGATGGTCGCGATCTTCGAAACCATCGAATAAAAAGCCAGAATGCACACTCAGGCCTAGTGCTTCCTATGTGCGGTCCAAAAATTTTCCTGTCGACCTTAGGAAAAATTAAATTTTTAGCTCCTCTAATGTATTTCTTCCCTGTAAATCTTTATTTCTACCTTCTACTTGAGATTTTATAATATCTTATGCTTGTATTATTTTCCTGTGTTAACACCCCCCTTCACCAATCCATTGTCTAAACATATGGATTCTATTCACAATATCCTCTTTGATTAGGAACCTGTCTAACCTCTTAGCAACCCTAGATTCACCTATTATCCTGTTCCACCAAGTTTGTCTCATCTTAAGGACATTTATGTCAATGAGCTTGCCATCTATATTTTTATTTGATAAATAGTCTGACATGGGGTCAGTACGAGCAGTAGGAACCCAGGTTTCCGCCTGGCCAATTGAGAAATTGATATCCCCTCCTATGATCAGATTAAATTGAACCGTGAAGTATTTTGTCAACAAATCATTTCAGAAGGCCATCCAGTCTTGGCATGGCTCGTATATATTCAAAATGAGAAGGTTTGTACATAGTTTGATGAATATGATTCTAGTGCCAGGGCCTGCTCCATTCCCCATGAACTAATATATTTTAATTTTCCTTCTTTGAAACCTAGTGCAAGTCCCCTAGACCTTCCTTTAGCATCCAGGCACTGGAAAGACCATCCCAGGCACATCTTGGAAAGGTTCTTAATTAATGCCTTGAGTGCCAATTTTTTTGGGTCTACTATCCAACCCTCTACAATTGAGGGAAAGAATAATCATTTGATCACTATGCCCGGGGTTTTCACTACTCTAAGTACCCCTATTAAGGACTATTGCTTCTAATCTATTATGTCAATTTTAGCTCTTATATGGGATTTGGATAGGTTTGATTTCCTTCCTCTATGTTTTGGACCTAAAGTAGCATCCAAGATGTTCCCTAGTCCCCCTACCACTTCCAGTAGATTGTCATTCTTTTCTCTTGATCTCAAGTTGTGAGGGCTCCTTTCACCATTGAGTTTATTAGTTCGAGGATTACCCAAGAAAGGTGGGGGGAGTTGATCCAGTTGAATCTTAGGGATAGAAGTGATTATACTATCGAGTGTTTCATTAATAGAATTTACATGTAAATTTACATGATAATTTTCAGAATGTGAAGGCCTGGAAGGACCAGGCCCCAAAAGTAGAGACAACATATCCGTAATAGAATTAGAAAATGATAGGAGAAGTTCAAGGACAGTACCCTCAGACATTGACACTGTTGTAGCCATAGTTTCCTCCACTTTCTCAGCTCAACTTGACTCCTTTTCCACCTCATACACCTGAATCTATGCCTCTTCCATATGTTTGTCCATGGTCTCCTCCTCTTCCCTTGTCACAGGGTCCCCTTCCTTCTTTCCCTTTCCCGCCTCAATTGAAATCATCTCCACTGATTTCACCTCCCCCTTCTATGTCCTGCCCTTACCCTTCCTGTGTTTCCTCCTTCATCTTATACCAAGAGGGAAGTCCTTTTCTAGATGTCCATACTGATGACATTTATGACAATGGAAGTAAAGATCTTCATAGTCAAGGGCTTGAATGAAGGACCAATATCTGTAATTCAACTGTATGACCTCTGTCACACCTTCTATGGGGTTTAGGTGAACCAGTATCCTTACCGTTACCTGCTCCATTGTCTGTTTGAACGACATGTATGCTTCCAAAATTTTCCCAAGTTCATTTTCTATTTCTCTCGAAACATTTTCTGACCAGAGAGGGTGCAGGAGGCCTAGAAGCCAAACCTAAATTCGAAGGTTGGCCACTTTCTCCCTCCACACATAAAATAAAGGGCTCCATTGCTCGAACAAAAATGGGGCCCAAAAAAACCCCCAGTTTCTCTCGAGCACCCACTGTAATGTTTCCTTACTCTCAAATTTCATCATAAACCATCCATTTGCTAAATTTACGGCCTCAAATCTCTGATAAGGGGTTTCCCTCCATGCATTCGCTGCTAATTCCTTGATGTAATTTGTTGATTACTTCTTTCCCCTGGATCTTCCAACAAGTGTGAGCTCCATAGTCTCCATTGCTTCATCAACCAAAATGTCAATCTCGAGGACCAAACTTGGGATCTTCTCCTTCTCCTTATTACTTTCTATTTCTTCCTTTTTCCCCCTGTGCTATCGTTTCCCCCTTCATCTCATTGCTCCAAAAATCCTCCCTTGTCGAATATTTCCACTTCAGTGTTTCACTCCCCCCAAAGCCACACTTCTCCACATCTTGGGTCACCAGTTTCTCTTTCGGCCCAAGGGACCCAACCAGAGACAAAACCCACTAGATATTTAATTGGGATGGCCCAAGGTTCTTCATTTTTTCCTTGAGAATGACGTTCTGTCAATGATCTCTCCTCGTCTATGGCCCCTCCTCCCCATCTCTGTAGCTCTTCCCAAACCGCCCTGTCTCTTGCGATGGCATTAGTAATAGTCTCATGACCTTCCTCCCACATATAAACTTGTAATCACCTTTCTCCCTCTCCTAGGATTTTCGGAGGCCCGCATTCCACCAAACAATTCACCACCCTGCCTTTACTCACGGTTGTGGAGGAATTATCCCCTCCTAGGCATGATTTCAGTCGTTTCTTCTTAAAGAAGACATAACTATCAACTATATCCTCTAACCCCCCCATAAAAATAACAGAATGTTAAAAATACTAGTTTTGACCACTTACCCGTTGAAGCCCCGCTTCTGCACTAGAGATCGCGACAGGCAGAGGTAACAACTCCTGACTTCCCGTTGGAGCCTTTGCGACTGATTGAGCCCCTTTTTCTGTGCCGCTTAAGGTTTCCTCCAGAAAAACCAGCCACCTTACCCGCTTCCTCACCTCTCCTGAGCCTCCTGAAATCCATGAACGGAGTCAAGCTGGTCTAATCAAATTCTTCATGTTTTGGTCTATGACATCCAAACCCCACATTGTTAGCATATCCCCTAGCTCAAGATCCACCTCCACCTTTTATGATCTGTTGACCACAGTTACCCTCTAATATCCTGATCAATAGACGTTAATAACCGTTACCCATTCAACCTCACAGTGGGCACGTGCATTTGTTGGCCTAACCCTCCTTTCAAAATCGTAAAGAAACGATACAATAAACTTTCAACCCTCTTACCCTCCATTCACAATGGTTCAAAACCGGAGGCACCTCGTACTTTATGATAGGTACTACCACTTGTCTGCCATGATTAGACCCAGCTGCCAAGTTTCCTTCAAGCCTGCAAGGCCGTCATCACCGCCATTACTCTCCGGGTTCCATTCAAAATAAGTTTCATAATAATATTCATAGTTACAAAATTACTTCAAAAATATTCTACTACCTTAATTTAATTTCTTTATAGCTTATTCATTTTAACATTTTATTGTACTTGCCACAGACATGATATTATACATTCATTTTTTGTTTTACTTAGTATTATTTTATCTTTGACCAAATTTCTTTTGAGGCTTATCCATACTTTAACATTAGGAATATAGTTTTTTGTTATTTTACATCATTATTTAAATTTATTTATTTCTAAGGTGATTGGTTCCATTATTATTAGTTACTAAGATTTTGAGTTCTATTTCTTTTTTATTTAACATTTTTATTTATATTTATTTTTTCCTTTTTATATTATTTCAATTTTCATGAATTATAGTTTTTTCTCCATATTTCAACCGTAAATTAATTTATTATTATATTAAAGACATATTTTAATAAATTTAATTGTAAAAAATATTTATATTGATAGAAAACAATATCATAAACATATATATTAAAATGTATCTATAATAATATAAACAATATTGGTTAATCATATTTCTTAATTTTTTGTGATGGCATTCAACAATACAATATTTTATTAGTTGTTTAATTTTTGTGATAAAATATTTGTATTTATTATTTTTTAGCTTAATTGAGATATATTTAAACTAAGATGTACTTATTAGCTACTGTCTAGCCCTTGTTTACAAAAACAACTTCATCTACCTCTATAACAATAAATTTATGTATAGGATTAATATACAATATTTTCTTGTAATTTCATTTAACATAGTAGGTATACAAGTAACTTTGTTACTCAACATATTAATCCATCTAGGAAAATATGTTAAAAAATCACTATAGACAATTTTGTTGCATATTACATTTATTACGCCGTAAGGCGTATTTATTTGAAACAACTTTGCTGGGTGTCGTCGTGTCATACTCTGAGCCCTTTGATGTTTTGTTAGATGATTGAATCGTCATCAGCCATGGATTTGATTTGGAGCAGTTTCCAAGCAGTTGTGACTTTCTGTAGTCATCATCCTCGCTCCTGACAGTGTCGAGGAGGATGGCTCTGGCTTGGCTTGCAGCATACCTTCAGAAATTTCGAGTCATCGTTATCCATGGCCGCTCCCACAAAACAGAGTTCGATCATCACTTGGACATACCCGGCCCTTGGCAACCAAAGCTCTGGATGCACCTCAGGTTTGTTCTTGGATGAGCAGAGGGTTTTAGTTTGTTATTTGAAGAGATTTGAAATTTACCCGATAATCTCAATGCATTGGAGTGGAGTGTAAGCAGAGCAGATAAGTTTGCCCACTGATTTGATTCGAGCAGAATGGATTATAGGCAGAGCACGGCAAATTAAACCCTTGAATGGACGTTTGCAGGTTGAATGTTTGGTGTTTGTTTCTCTGGAGTATAACATGGCCGTGCTTTTATTTTTTCACAGGCGCTGTCAAGGACTGCTTGGAGTTCCTGCAGGGTTCCTTGAAATATTTAGGGAAAAGCAGGACCCAGGAGCTGAACCCAAGGAATATTAAAGACGTTAAGGTCTGGATGAGCGCAGCCCTGACTTATCAAAATGATTGTAGTTCGGCTCTCAGTTTTGTTAATACCACGCAGGTCATGGAAAGAGTCATGGGAGAGCTGGTTATAGTCACGAGCTTGACCAACAATGCCCTCAGCATGGTAGATGCTCTGGATACATACCAATAGAATATGGTCCTATGGAGGCCTCCCAAAACAGAGAGATCATCCAATTCCTCTAGTACTGCATATTATTACCATCATTATAATGAAATTTGGGATGTATTAGAGATTGATGAATTGGTTCCGGATGTTACTGTGTCCAAGGATGAATCCTCCATGAGCATTCAACAGGCGGTGAACAGTGCACCGGATAAATCTGAGCGGAGATTTGTGATACACATAATGGCTGGGGTGTATAAGGAGATTGTTAGGATTCCTCCCAGTAAAACTAATCTTATGTTTGTGGGTGATGGCAGGGGGAAGGCTGTGATCACGGGGTCTATGCGAGTGCCATCCCTACCTGGAGTTCCAAGTACATATGGCTCTGCAACTGTTGGTAATGCTCATCATAGTTCCTCTTCTTCTTCATATTAAGTTGGAATTTATTTCTTTGCCTGGGTTTGGTTTTTGTTATTGTGTTTGATCATGGTGTGATTCCTGGCAGATTTTAGATGCCTTGAATTGAAATTGGAAAATCTGCTCTTCCATCATGTTTTGATTATTACACATGGTTCTTGCAGACCACATCCCTCTGTGATTTTTCGGGTCAACTCTCTGCCCATATTCCCTCTTCTCTCACCTTCTGTCACGAATTCACCCCAAGATACATTAAAAGAGTTGTTAGAATCTTGAGCACCAGCAAAGAAGTAGATGAGTAAGGTTTGCAAGCTGAATTTCATACACATGCTTTGGTTAATTTGCTTACTACATTGTTGATCTCTTTAATCGTGTTGTTTGCATTGGCTTTCCCTCTTCATGGTCTCAAAATATCATCCACCCCATCTTCCAATTGAAGGATATCTCTGATACAAATAATTACAGGAATATTATGATTGGGCGTGCCTTTCTCAAACTCTATGTTCTGGTCGTGAACTTGTGGCTTTCTCAACATCTAGAGAGGAACAAAATTCAAAGCTAAGAGGCAACCAAGTCTTAGAAGACATTATGAAACTGTTGACGACATTTTTAGCATGTGTGCTATTATCAAGGAGGCTGACACCCCAATCTAAAGTCTTGTTGCTTTGTGGATTTTCAGAAGGCTTTTGGACTCTGTTCCAAAGGAGTTATACAGTTATTGTTCTGGAGAGTATGTGACGTTGGCATCTTTGAGTGTTTCACAGTTGCTACTATGAAACTCTATGGGATATACATTAATGGGTTAGAGCATAACCCAGGAAGTACTTCCACAAGGGAGATGTTTACCTTTTACACCATGTTTTGTTTTCAATTGTCTTTGGAATGTAACTTATTGTGATAGGGAATGTTGCCAAATAATCATGTCTTTATGATATCTAAAGAAGTTCTTATTTTTGAATGAATGATCTCAATCTTCCTCACGGTGCAACAAGTTTTCATAACAGCAGTGATACCCTTAACTTCTTTGCCAACAATTCATGTGTGGTAGGAGGAAATTTTATGTTTTTAGTATTTGGGAAAAGGTTTCATGCTCTCTATGGAGAGGATAAAGGGGAGATCTAGCATCTGCTCCTCCACCTTTGACTCCACTACTTGGGAAAAACAGTTGTATTAGATATTTTCCCTAAAACAGTTGTCTTAGATATTTTCCCTACTTGAAAATATTTTATGGAGGCAGAATGTTCTGCCAGCTTTAGCAGATCGGAATGATCTGCCTATCACGGAATGAATTATGTTCATGACTGTTCATTCCGATCAGAATCGTGGATAGGTTTTTTCGCACTTTCCCTCTAGCCTAGAGGTAGGAACATGTGAACCCCACTAGTTTTGTCGTACAATCCACAGGTTCTCTGTGTAACTTTTCGGTTTGTATTCGAAACGATGAAGTGTTGTGTTTATGTAGCAGCATATATTCATATTCATTGACAGAATTATAGGACGAGTTACGAAGATCATGATCATGGAGTTTTCAGTGTTCCTCAGAATTGATATCGTGGCTTCGATTTTCTTAATCACAGTCCTTCTCCTCCCTGTGCGCTCTGCACAACTCTCCTCGGCTAATTATTTATCAGCTCATGGTGGCCATAGAGAGCTCTTTCAGAAATCCTCCGCCGGCAATGGCATAGATTTAGCGTGCCAGGCATCACAGTACTCGGAACTCTGCCACTCATCTTTGAATGCCAAATATAAATTTAGTGAAAAGGCGAGGCCATAACAGATCATTGGTGCAGCCATGGATCTTTTGTTGGAGGGAACCACACAATCTTATCTTCACTCTAAACATCTGCTCTCTAATTCCAATAACGCCAATTTCACAGGCGCTGTCAAGGACTGCTTGGATTTCCTGCAGGGTTCCTTGAGATATTTAGGGAAAAGCAGGACCCAGGAGCTGAACCCAAGGAATATTAAAGACGTTAAGGTCTGGATGAACGCAGCCCTGACTTATCAGAATGATTGCAGTTCAGCTCTCAGTTTTGTTAATACCACGCAGGTCGTGGAAAGAGTCATGGGAGAGCTGGTTACAGTCACGAGCTTGACCAGCAATGCCCTCAGCATGGTAGATGCTCTGGATACATACAGACAGAATATGGTCCTATGGAGGCCTCCCAAAACAGAGAGATCATCCAATTCCTCTAGTACTGCAGATTATTACCATCATTATAATGAAATTTGGGATGTATTAGAGATTGATGAATTGGTTAGGATATTCTTTGTGTCCAACACAGTGTCCTCCATGAGCATTGTGAGAGGCGGTGAACGATTGCACAGGATAAATAAAGCAGAATTGTGATACATAATGGTGGGGTGTATAAGGAGATTGTTAGGATTCCTCCAGTAAAATAATCTGTGTTTTTGTGGGTGATGGCATGGGGAAGACGAGTCACGGGGGATTACATCTTGGGTGCCATCCTTTTGAGTTCCAAGTACATATGGCCTATACCTGTTGTTGGTAATGCTCATCATAGTTCCTCTTCTTCTTCATATTAATTTCAGAATTTATTTCTTTGCAAGATGGTTTATTTTGTGTTTGATCTTGGTGTGATTCTGGCGATTTTAGATGCCTTGAATTGAAGTTGGAAAAATCTGCTCTTCCATCATGTTTTGATTATTACACATGGTTCTTGCAGACCACATCCCTCTGTGATTTTTCGGGTCAACTCTCTGCCCATATTCTAGCAAAGAAGTAGATGAGTAAGGTTTGCAAGCTAAATTTCATACACATGCTCTGGTTAATTTGCTTACTACATTGTTGATCGCTTTAATCGTGTTGTTTGTATTGGCTTTCCCTCTTCATGGTCTCAAAATATCATCCACCCCATCTTCCAATTGAAGGATATCTCTGATACAAATAATTTCAGGAATATTATGATTGGGCGTGCCTTTGTCAAACTCTATGTTCTGGTCGTGAAATTGTGGCTTTCTCAACATCTAGAGAGGAACAAAATTCAAAGCTAAGAGGAAACCAAGTCTTAGAAGACATTATGAAACTGTTGATGACATTTTTAGCATGTGTGCTATTATCAAGGAGGCTGACGCCGCAATATAAAGTCTTGTTGCTTTGTGGATTTTCAGAAGGCTTTTGGACTCTGTTCCAAAGGAGTTATACTGTTATTGTTCTGGAGAGTATGTGATGTTGGAATATTTGAGTGTCTCACAGTTGATACTATGAAACTCTATGGGATATACATTAATGGGTTAGAGCATAACCCAGGAAGTACTTCCACAAGGGAGATGTTTACCTTTTACACCATGTTTTGTTTACCTTAGTCTTATTTGCAGAGGATCTGATCCTTTTAGCCTCCTACCCTAGGGACCTTCAGAGATAGCTTGATGCCCCTGCCAATGTCATGATCATAGAACAATGGTGGTGAATCTTAGTGAAACTAAGGTTGTGATATCAAATGTCCAAGACCAACCTAACAAACTTCCACTTCTTCAAAGGAAGCGAGATGGAGATTACCATTGCTTATACATCTATGGTTGTCTGATTCATAGCCATTAGGTTTAGTTTAAGGCCTGCCTTTCATCCCAAAGCTTAGAAAGGGTTATCCGTCTCTCTTAATGCTTGACCGACAATAATTCCATATGTATTTTCAGGACATCTCTTCTAAGATGCATTTTTCTGACACAATTATCAGGCCTATAGTACTATATGGCGTTGAAATCTTGGGGTCTACCTCGTTACCACCTGATTGGGCTCAGGTTGAGACAGTCCAATTCCTCATGCTAAAGTGTATGATTTAGCATAAACAAGCAGTTCCATAAGCCATTGTACCAACAGTTTGGCATTCATCCCTTTTGCCTTGAGAGCAGTTTTAGACTTTGTCTTCTTTCTTCATGGGAAACCCTATTTGGAACTTTTTTCTTTTGAGATTGCTTCCACATCAAACGTCAAATGCGAGATGGTAAATAGAGGAAAAAAAGGCTTACATTGGTTTATATTCCAAATTTATGAATATTGATTTCATTAAATGAAACAGATTTGGACTATGATGTGTTCTTATAACTCCAATTCACTCCAATTCACTCCAATGCAAAACTTTTTTGTATAAATTTATTGAAATTCTATATCAATGGATTCATCAAATTATTTACAGTTGATCTCTTTCTAGCATCTTCATTACGGCGTTCCCTTTGAAACATTAGGTGCAATTTCTAGTTATATATATGGATTCAACACTTTAAAAAATTTGTAGGGCATTTCTATTGTGTAAGGGTATTCATCAAACTTTTGTTTTCAATAAATTCCTATTAGATTTTAGAGAAATTAGACAAAAAAATCCAAAAAAATATCTTCAAAAAATCGCACTAAAAATAAAATGTTCTTATTTTTATTCAGCTTGAAATGAGATCTATTATTAAAATGAGGTCTATTATTAAGAATTTTTAAAAAAATTTCAAAGAATATTTTCAAATTAATTTCTGTTATATCTTTAATAGTTTTATTTAGGAGTTCCATAATAATTAGCCCAATCACTGTCTATCCAAGACCTCGTGAAAGATCTATGTTGATTTTTAATAGTATTATTTATTATATAAATTTAGCATGTATATACATAGAACTATTCTTATTTGCATTCTATAAAAACTTTGATTATATATATATATATATACTCTGGTTTATTATGATAGGTATGATATAGATAGATACTATATAAATTAGAAAAAATAAGGTTTCAATGTAAATATTGATATTTTATAAGCTTATTAATTAAATATAAATTTAATTTTAATAAATATAATAGCTCTAAATATGACTCATTATTTTAATTTATGAGATGAAATGAATTTTAACTTACAGATATTATTTATAATATATATTTCACATCTTTATATTTAGAAAGATTTTTATTTTTAATTATATGTTTATTAATTAAATTTATTAAGTTTTATGTATATTTATTAAATGATTCCAAATATTATGTATATGTATATGATTTCTTTTAGTTATATTTACTTTCATGTAATGTGTATATTATGATTTTTTTATTTGAGATTTTTTTTTTATAATTTTATAAAATTGAGTGATTTACTAATTTTATTACTTTTTACTTATTATACCTTAGTTTTTTCTTTAACTATTACACATTCATATTGCCTTTGACTCCATATTAATTTGATGGCCAAAACTTTCTACACTTTATCTATAGTTTAACATTGAGAATTATGTTTTTGTTATTTTTTTATATTATTTAATTTATTTATTTGTAAGTTGATTGGTTGAGGTCTGCACTCTTTCGTAACTTCGGTTTATATTAGTTACTAATTTTTTGTTTTTAGCTTTATTTCTTGTAATTTAACCCTTTTTTTTTCCCTTTTTCTATTATTCTATTTTCATAAATTATAGTTTTTCTCCATATTTTCAATTTAAAATGACTTATTATTATATTAAAAACATATTTTAAAATCTCTTTCGGTAAATACCTTAATCACATATAATGGACGTTGTCAACGCGTTTCGAACCAACCGTGTGGTTCATCATAGTGAACCACATTTGGGTTGAACCAGTATGCGTCATTTGCGTTCCCGTCTGTGCGAAAATTTTACAATTTTATATGGATCACGGGAAGCATAGATTCTAAAAATATTAAAAACATATTTTAACAAATTTAATTATATATATATAAAGTAAAACACATAAATATACATATTAAAAAATAAACTTACAAGTGTATATATGTTAATATAAACAATATGAATTAATAATATTTCCTAACTTTTAGAAATGTCATTCAATACAATATTTGATTAGTTGTTTTCTTTTTGTGATAAAAACTTGATGTTTTTATTGTTCTTATTTTTCTAATTTAAACTAAACTAAACTACTAGCTACTATGTAGACCTTGTTTTTTACTAAAAGCTATATTATTATTAGTAAATTAGATTTAATGTTTCATTTTAGATAATTTTCATATTAAATTGACTTGTAATTTTTTTGCTCATTTATGACAGACATTTCCCAATACTAAATGATTCAAGATAATATTCAATATAAAATAATCTTTATAATTTTTTATTCTTATATTATCCTTTTATTAACCTAATGAATTTTATATTGGAAAACATGTTTGCAATTTATTATTTTTATTCAAAAAAATGCAAAGTCAATAGTTCGTTAAATATATAATTATTTGCATAATGATTCCATTTTATTTCAGACCAAGGGACCATGCTTTCAGTCCTGTCGAATGAGTGTAGTCGAAGCATTTCCTTATTTTCAAAAAAGGTGAAGCAAAAGCAGTTTTAAGACATACATCAAATCTATACAAATTTTAAAATTATACATCTATAAAATTATTTTAAAATGTTTTTTTTTAAAATTTTAAACTCTATTTGTAGAAATGTAAAAGTATTATAATACAGAGTTTTGGTCTAAGGTGATTTTTTTTTTAGTTTTTAGTGGCGAATGCAAAACAATTCAACATAGCTATTCGAGGAAAATCATGTAACTTGGAATTACTTGGTGATCCATAAAAGACTAGAGGTGAAATTTTTTTGGTTTTTATTAGGAAATGCAAACCAATTGAACATAGCTATTTGAGAAAAATCATGCCACTTGGAATTACTTATTAATAATCATAAAGAACGAGACTTTCAATTTGCTAGATAACTATGATCTTAGGTCTTTAATGTTACTTATTTCGTTATATTCAAAGAAAATAAATTGTTAACCAAACCAAATTAATTTAAAAAAAATACTCAAATAAGAAATACTCAAATTTTAAAGGTATACATAGTTTCCTAAAACTAATTTTTAAAAAATTTAAACTCTACTCATGTAAAAGTATTACAATACAGATTTTTTGTGAAACTTAACACAATTTCGAAAGAACGTGAAAAAACACGGTCAAACTAAACACAATTTAGAAAGAACGTGAAAAGGAAAAACATGTAATGTGAAAAAATATGGATGTTACCCTAGGTGAAGATATGGCAGGAACATGATCGGTCCTTCCAAATTCCTAAATTTGTAATGTTTTCCAAGAAAAAATCTAGTGCCTTTGTAAACCTTTCTCTGCGTATTCGGTGGAAGAAAACGTCGGGGCGCCTGTTTTGGAAAAAACGCCATGATTTTATGGATGCCATGTACCCGTGAGAGTATGCATCAACCATGTTGTTTCTGTTATAAAGCACTGGGCTAAGGAGCTTTCTATTATTAAGCTCTAAGCAAGGAGCACGAATTGATCAGTAATTTCTGTTGAATTCTGCATTTACTACATACAATGGAGATCCGTTGGCAGATATTGATGATGATACTGGTTTTGACTCGCACTCTTGCCATCATTTACCTACGGAGGCCTAGGGAGGTCTTTACTTCATCTTCTCGAGCACGCAGAAATGATGTAAATCTGTCTCCCTCTCAAGGCAATCCAACGCTGATTTTTGAGGTTACAAAATGTTGGAAATTTCTGAATACAATCAGAGAGAGGAAATGTGTTTCCCCAATCACAGAAAATACAAACAACAAGGCAAAATTAACAGTAACAATCATACAATGGCAGCGATACATAGGAGAGGAACAAACTTATGTTTTCTATTCCATCACACACTCTCTCTCATACCATATTGAAAATTACACTGCTTATATAAAAATGGCTGAAGCCTGTAAAAACCTAATTCTAATCAATGCTGATTCAATGTTAAACAGATGTTCAACAAACATTCGTCCTTGGGCTGTCAAAAGACCCATTTCTACATTTAATCCACACGTAGGTCGTATTCTGCTTATACACAAAAGCACGTGAAAACGTGTCCAAACACACAAATTGGCGGACTTCAAACATTATGTGATTAGGCTTGAGTCCTCATTGCATCTGGCTCCTCATCGCAGATCGCAGATCAGTGAGTTTAACTTTTATCTGGTGCGAACACGAATAAACATAAAAGATTGCGGGCGTGATGTGCGATTGCGCAATCGCGTCGCAAAACAAATAACATATGCTGCGACACTTTATGGAAAAACATAAACGGTTGTGAATGTGATGTGCGATAGCACAATCACATCCGATGTCATATAATTTAACTTGTGACTGCGGAAAAGTAAGTGTTAAACAAAGCGAAATGCGCTTTGGGATGTGGCTAAAACAACGATAACTGGGGTAAGCGAAATAAAAAAGAAATGAACGTAAAGAAAAGTTTGGTCCATGTGATAAGGTATAAGATAGGTCCTGCCAGATATCGCATCGGTGGTAAAACAACATATAGAGAATGAATTAAATGGTAAAACAAAATATTTGCGATTTGCGCGTTTCAGGCTAATGGTAAGTCAATGCGATAGATGGAATTAAACAAAGAGTTTAAGTCTCGGTACTTTGTTTTGATCTTTGCGTGGATTCATGAAAATGCCTCCAGTTCTTGAATATTTTCTTTTCCTTTCTCTATCATCAAAATTGATGGAATTGTGGGTTGCGCCACTTCTCATTCATGGCAGTGGATGGGATTAAAATTTCAACACTGCCCCTTAATCACAGCTACTGCCATTAGTCATTCACAGACATTTTCTGAGATACTCAAAACTCTTCTGTGCTAAAGTATTTGTGAGGATATCAGCAAACTGTTCCTATGTCCTACAGTGTTGCAAAACAATCTCAACATTGTTAAGCAATTCTCTTTTAAAATGATATTTTGGATCTATATGCTTTGTTCTCTTATGGAAAACATAATTATTTGAGAATGAAATTGCTGAGTTATTATCACAATAAATTTTGGTTCTTTTGTCTTGCTCATGACACAAATCTTTTAGCATCATTCTCATCCATATTGCTTGGCATGTTGTTGCTGTTGCTGCCACATATTTTGCTTCTGTTGTTGATAAATAAACTATTGGTTGCTTCTTGGAAGCCCATGAAATCGATGTAGATCCCAGATGAAACACATACCCAGATGTGCTCTTCCTATCATCTACACTTCCATCCCAATCACTGTCAGTGTAACCAAACAATTTAAAATTATCAGTTGATGAGTATAGAACACCATACTCCTTCGTTCCATTCACATACCTCAATATTCTATTGGCTGCTTTCTAATGTGTCTCCTTTGGTATCTCCATGAATATGGAAATTAAACTTACAACATACATAATATCAGGCCTATTTGCAGTCAAATACATGAGGTTTCCAACTATGTTCTTGTATAATGTCGGATCGACATTCTTGCTGCAATCTTCTTTTCTTAACTTTAACCCCATGACAGTTGGAGTTACTGCCACTTTGTTGTGCTGCATTTTAAATCTCTTCAAAACTTCTGCAACATATTTTTCTTAGGAAATAAAAATTCCCTTTTCATTTTTCTTTACTTTTATGACCAAGAAGTATCTTTATAAACCCAAATCAGTCATTTCAAATTCACTCTTCATGACTTCTTTAAAATCAGCAATGAGAGAAACTTCATTGCCAGTAAAGATTAAATCATCTACATATAAAACAATGATAAGGATCTTACCATCATTTTTTTTTATGTAGAATGTGGGTTCACCATCACATTTTTCAAACCCATTTTCTGTCAGGTAAGCATCTATCCCGCTGAACCATGCTCTTGGTGCTTGCTTCAACCCATAAAGATCTTTCTTCAACTTGCACACTTTATGCTATTGGCTTTCAATTTCATAGCCTGAAGGTTGTTCAACATATACCTCCTCTTTCAACACTCCATTCAGGAATGATGACCTCACATCCATTTGGTAGACTTTCCACTTTTGTTGGGTTGCTATGGACAACACTGTTCTTACTTCTTCCATCCTTGCACGGTGCAAATATTTCTTCATAGTCTCTTCCTTGTTGCTGCTCGTAGCCTTTCACAACAATTATTGCTTTGTTCCATTCAATATTTCCTTCGACATTTATCTTGGTCTTATAGACCCATTTTAATCCAATGGAATCTTTACCTTGTGGGAGGTCCACTGACTCCCATGTGTCATTCTTTTCAATTGCACCAATTTCTTCATTCATTGCTTCAATCGATTTTTCTTTTTTTATTGCATCTTCAAAATGAATTAGGTCATCAAAATGACAAAACAAAGAAATAAAGAGTTCAGAACATTATTATTATCAGCTTCTTGCTCATAAATTTCACTCAAATTTCTGAATCTTTGTCTTCTTGGTGTGCTTGGAGTTTCACTTGAACTCGATGGAGTTATTGATCGTTGTGGTGTGCCTGGAGAAGCACTTCCTTGATTTCTCAAGGATGTTCTATTTCTTTCTTGTGGTGTGCTCTGTGGTGCTTTTGTAGGTGGAGGAGGAACCACCATGGAGGAATTATTTGTCGTTGTGCATTCCTCTTGCTCTTCATCAGACACACATGTATTCACAATTACTATTTTCTCTAAGCTTCCATCCAAACCTTCTTCTTCAATAAAGTGCACATCTCTGATGAGTATAACTTTCTTGGTGGATGGATTATAGAGTTTGTATGCCTTGGACTCATCACTATATCCAGAAAAGATACACTTCTCCCCCTTGCTATCCAAATTATTCCTTAGTTGATATGGGACATGTGCATAGGCCACACATCCAAATACTTTCATGTGAGTGAAAAATTGCTTTGTTCCACTCCATGCTTCTTCTGGAACTCTTTTCATAACAACTTTGGTTGGGCATCTATTCAAAATATATGCTACATAATTGAAAGCTTTATCCCAATACTCATTTGGCAAATTTTTTTCCTTCAACATACTTTTGACCATGTCCATGATGGTCCTATTATTCCTTTTTGCAACACTAATTTGCTGTGGTGTGTACCTTGTGGTAAACTGCTTGTGTATGCCATTCTCCTTACAAAAATTTAGAAAATATTTGGAGATATATTCTCCACTTCTGTCAGTTCTCAGCACTTTAATGTAGTGCCCACTCTGCTTCTCAACAAGAGCTTTAAAGTGGTAGAACTATTGAAACAATTCAGTCTTCTGTTTTAAGAAATACACCCATGTATTTCTGGTGTATTCATCTATGAATGTCAAAACATAATGGCTGCCAGCTAAAGATGGTGTTTGCATTGGTCGACACAAATCTGAGTGGAAAATATATAAGGGTGATTTTACCCTTATACTCTTCCCTACTAGGAATGATTCTCTGTGTTGTTTGCCCAATATGCATCCTTCACATACGTTGTTTGGTTTCTCTATGAGCGGTAATTATTTTACCATCCTTTTTCTATGCAAGAGGTTGAAATCGCCAAAATTGAGATGTCCAAATCTCAAATGCCATAACCAATTTTCGTCTTTCACTTCTTCTTAAAAGACCTCTTGTGTGACTGCTACTACCACACCTCCTTCCTTGAAGTCTGTTATGAGCTTGAGAGGAAACATCCTATTCTTTTTCATATGCACTTATACAATAACCCTTTTACTTGTAGGTATGTCCATGATAGTGCACACATTATTCTTAAAGAATACATTGTAGCCCTTATTCAGGAGTTGTCCAATGCTTAAAAGGTTACATTTCAAGCTAGGTACATAATATACATATGGCACAAATTTGTTTTCTCCCTTCCTTGTGAGTATTGATACTCTTCCTTTTCCCTTCACAGAGATTCTATTGTCAAACCCTGATATCACTTCACATTTAACATCCTCAGCCAGATTGGCAAACATTACTATATTTCCAGTCATGTGGTTACTACAACCTGAGTCTAAGAACCATACATATTCTTGCTTTTCTTGTGTTACATTACATGTTAAAAGCACATTACTTTGGTTCTTATCTTCTTTTGTAAAATTTTCATTTTGCCTATTATTCATGTCATTTTGTCTTTCCACATTCATTGGCATAATGCTCATACTTTTTACAATAATGACATTGGACTTGGAATTTGTCATACCTTTGTCGATGTGCTTGACTCTGGCTTGAGCCTTTTCTTTGATTATGGTTTCTGCCCCTTCCACTTGTGCTTCCAGGGCCGTTTCTTCCACTTGTCTGTGGAGTTCTTCCTTTTCCTTAGTAGTTTGATCTTTCTTGACCTCTACCTCGACCAAAAGAAATTTGTGTCTTGAATGCATGCTCCAAAGAGGATTTTATTGTTCTATTCAGTCTATGTTCATGATACATAAGGGAGGCACAAACCTTATCCACTGAAAATATTCATAGATCCTTTGTCTCTTCTATTGCCACTACTATGGAATCAAATCTTGATGGTAGACTTCTCAAAATTTTCTCCATTGTTCTTCTTTCCTCAACTGTCTCTCCATGAGACCTTATCTAGGTAACCAACCCAATCACATGTGTGAAGAAAGAGTCTATGTTATCAGACTCTTTCATAGAAAGAGTTTCAAAGTCTTTGCTCAACATTTGTAGCTTTGTTGTCTTAAATTTCTCCATGCCTTGATAGGTTGTCTTGAGAATATCCCACGCCTCGTTGGACTTTGTTGCTGTTGTAATCCTTGGGAATATACTCTCATGTACTGCTCGATATAGATAGAAGAGGGCTTTGGAGTCCTTCTTCCTATTATCTCTCAACAAGTCTCTTTCTTCTGCTATCAAAGAAGCTAGTGCTGTTGTGTCTGCTGGTTCTTGGAAACCTTGTTTCACCAGATACCATATATCTTATGAAGAAAACAAGGCTCTCATTGTAATGGCCCAACAATCATAATTCTTCCCATTAAACTGTGGTAGTTGGGGATTTTTCAAGCTGGTGCCTGCTGCTGCCATCCTAACTATGTTAAACAAAACAATCTTCGTGACTATGTAAAACATAAGCTTTCTCACTATTGGAGAAATATTCTTCTCAAACCAATCTTACAGCTTCTGCAGTGAAGAGCGAGCTCGTGCGACTTTCACCAAGAGCCTAGATCTGCTCCGATACCATGTTGAAAATTTATGAATACAATCAGACAAAGGAAATGCATTTCCCCAATCAAAGATAATACAAACAGAATTATGGAATTAACAGTAACAGTCATACATAGAAAGCGATACACAGGAGAGAAAAAAACTTTTTTTTTCTATTCCATCACACTCTCTCTCTCATACTGAATGAAAATTAAATTTCTTATATCAAAATGGCCAAAGCTTGTAAAAACCTAATTCTAATCAATGCTAATTCAATGTTGAACAAACTTTCAACAAAAATTCATCCTTGGGTTGTCAAAAGACCCATTTCTACATTTAATCGGCACGTAGGCCATATTCTTCTTATACACAAAAACACGTGAAAATGCGTTCAAACACACAAACTGGTGGACTTCAAAATTTACGTGATTCGGCTTGAGTCCTCATCGAATCCAGCTCCTCATCGTAGATCGCAGATCGGCGAGCTTAACTTTTATCTTGCGCGAATACAGATAAACATAAAAGGTTCCGGGCATGATGTGCGATGGCATAATCACGTCTCAAAACAAATAACATATGCTGTGGTACTTGATGTGAAAACATAAATGATTTCGAATGCGATGTACGATAGTACGATCACATCACATGTCATATAACTTAACTTGCGGCTACGGAAAATTAACTGTTAAACAATGTAAAATGTGCTCTGCGGTGTGGCTAAAACAACGATAAGTGTGGTAAGAGAAATACAAAGGAAATGAACCTAAAACAAAGTGTGATCCATGCGGTAAGGTATAAGTTAGGTCCTACCATATGTCACATTGGCGGTAAAACAAAATATGGCGAATGGATTAAATGGTAAAACAAAAGACTTGCGATTTGTGCGTTGCAGGCAAAAGGTGAGTCAATGCGGTAGATGGAATTAAACAAAGAGTTTAAGGCTCGGTACTCTGTTTTGATCTTTGCGTGGATTTGTGAAAACGCCTCCAGTTCTCAGATCTTTTCTTGTCCTTTCTCTTCCGTCAAAATTGATGGAATTGTGCGTTGCACCACTTCTCATTCATGGTGGTGGTTGGGAGTAAAATTCCAGTACAAAACCCATTGAGCTTCCCAACGAGAATTCATGCTCTATCCAACTATTAGACTACAATTTTGGATACACGTATAATCATCTTCTAGTTATAGACAATTATATGCCACACCAAAACTGTTAGAAGATTTGGACGATAATGGTGATAGAGTGGAAGGAAATGTGTGATGGGACGCATTATGACCAAATTTCATGGGTGTGGTTTAGTGGAGTGGAGATTCTGCGCACTTGTACAACAGGACTAGATGGGGGACCAATTGAATGGACCATTCAGAAGGATATTACTAAGTATTCTTCATTATTAGATAGGCCTCAAATTCTTGAAGTCCAGCTTCATAACATAATTGACGACATGTTTACTAGGGTTTATCATGTCAATATAGCATTTAATTTTTATGGATATTCTAGGAAAAAAGGGTTAGATAACACAGGGTTTGCAGATATGATTCTTCCCATTTCGCTTCCTAGTTCTCAGATTGGGGGAGCCTGGTTTCAGATAGAAAATTCATCTGATGCACAGTCAAAGTCCTTGCCACTACCAATTAACACTTACAAGGGAGTTTTGGAGATTTTTTCTTCATTCCATCAACATGATGAGTTCTAGTTCTCCAATCCCCCCAATGTGTATATTAAGGCAAATCATTTAACTAGAGCTAGAAATGGGCCTTTAGAGAAGTGGTGGCCTTTATCGATCGGGTCCTTGTAGTTGTTGTGTGGCCTTTTCCTATGGTGTATACAGGAGGGATTGATCCACAGTTGTGGTAGCCTCTTGTTGTTATTGGGACATTTGATCTGCCCAGCTATGAGATTGAGGTTACACCTTTTTTGGGGAATCTGTTGGATGGAAAAGAGCACACATTCTGTTTCAGCGTGACCAATGCTCTGGATTTTTGGTTCATAGATGCGAATTTGCACATGTGGCTTGATGATAACTCTAGTAGTGCAATCACAGGGAAATTGATTGGGCATGAGGAGCCGAAGTTGGAGTTGTCTCTTGTGTCAAACTTCAAAGAATTGGAAGGAACATTTCACACATTTCGGAATAGGAGGATCTCTTCTTCTAGCTAGGTAGAATCCTCTCATGGAAATCTCATTACTAATACTTCACAAGAGTTCCAGTACTATAATTTAATGACTTTTCAAGAATTTAGAGGTGTACAGATTGTGAAGCAAATAATAGCAACCAATAGCAAGGTTATTGTAGAGGCAGCCACAGGAATCGAATTGTCCTCTAAAGTTGATGACTTTTTCCCCTTATATTTAGTTATCAATGTTCCTAATGGGATAATAAATATTTCAAATGCATTAAAAATGTATCAGTTGTTTCCTCTAGTGGAAGGTTCATCAGCTCTCTGAATAATACTCTAAATGGAAGAGAGTACAATACGATCATCAGCACCCAACATATGTACAATTATCAAAGCACTCAAGGTTGTTATTCCAGGGATGTTAACGTAATCAACTCAACAATAGTTTCAGACTCACTTCGTGTGGCAACACATACTAATCTTGCGAGAGGGAGTTTTTTTCTTCCAACTTCATGCCACGTGCAACATAGTTTCATTTTGTTCTACTATATTATTTATTGGCAGATGGTAATTGATTGTCATAGTTTTCTTTGCAACATGAACTTATATTTTATCCATCGTATAACATATATAATATTTTAAGATCACTTTATTTCTATGAAATATATAGGAAGCCCAAACTTTCAATAATATTGAATCTTTACATCTTTATGTTTTTTTCACTAAAACTAGTCGATACAAATGGTACTACAAAGATTTTAACTTTTTATGAACATCATAATTCAAAGGGTCCATGACTCATAATTATGATAGTATAAAATTCATGGTAGTGTTCAACATCAAAATAATGTTTAATTTATTAATTTCCACTTGTTTTATGGAGTACATATTGTACAAAAATTTTATGGTTTGTTATTAGGTTAATCATTATAATGTAGAGTGAGTCATTACATAGATTTTTGGGTTAGTTTTAGGAACTTTCATGGTAGTGTTCAACATCAAAATAATGTTTAATTTATTAATTTCCACTTGTTTTATGGATTACTTATTGTACAAAAAATTTATGGTTTGTTATTAGGTTAATCATTATAATGTAGAGTGAGTCATTACATAGATTTTTTTGGGGTTAGTTTTAGGAACTTTGGCATATTTAGTTGGTTGACATATTTTTTCCAAACAGGATTTGTTGGAGAGTTGAGAGAATTTTCCCATGTTTCTTAAAAAGTGGTATCATACATATTTTATAAAAATATGTAATATTATTTCATAAATAGTATAAGAAAAATTGATTAAATTTAAGTACATTGGTTGGTTTTTTTTTTTTTTTTAATTTATTAGATGAGGTTTGCAAATCTCTATTATGTGAAATATAAACATTAATAATTTCATCAAATTTCTCAAAAATTCTAATTATCTTTTTTTCGTGTTTATTATAAGAAATGTATGTCATATTGTTAAACTCGAACATAAGAGAGAAATTAATATGCATTATTGTCAAACTCTACAACAAGGGAGAGATCAATATAGGTTAAGTTGGCTTTGGGAGGATTTCTGGAGCAATGTTTTTAATTTAGATAAAACATAATTTATTTATTTATTTATGTCATACACATTTAAATTATATAATTTTGGGATTCGAATCTTGATTTAATGGTTTACATAATATTTTAACATATTGACTACCAATTGAGTTTCCCATGAACTATATTTAACTCTAACTAAATAATGTAGATAAAATTCAGAGCTCACATAGTCTTGTTATAAGTGAATTCCTTCAACAATATTCCCAAATCTCAAGCCAAACAGAACACTAATAATCTCAAGAAATTCCTCTAAAATTCAATTCAAATTCATTTGAAGTTCACTATGAAATCAGATTAAATTATATATATATATATATATATATATATATATATATAAAGGCTAGAACCAACTAGCCTTAAAAGAAAATTTAGGTATTGTTTTTTAATGTCAAACTGCAAAACGAGAGAGACTTATACATATTAGGTTTATTTTATAAAGATGTTGGAAGTCATGTTGTTTCATTTCTATTTGTATATCTTTATCTTGACAATTTTTATATTTTAAGTTCTTAATTATACCATCTACACATAAATTGTATAAAATTTCTAAAAGTAAAGTATATAAAAGAAAGATATGTAAATTGAAAGTTTATTTTAATATATATATATATATGAAATAGGTGTAGTCTCATTTATAAACTAAGTAGCCTCTTTCAACTACAATACAATTTCATGTAAGAATGTGATTTTTTTGTTGATTAAAATACATTTTTAAATGCATAAATGAATCCAACACTCTGAAAATCTTGGGGCACTTGAATTCTACAAATTAAACAACTTAAACTCAATTTTTAAAAAATATCTACAAGATTTAGGTTAAAATAAATTTGAAAAAAAATTGTGAAAAATGTCATTTAGTCTAATAAGTTAGACTATGCCTAAGAAATATTTGTAAATTAAAAATATATTTTTATTTGTAAATTTATTATCATTTATTTTATTTATTTATTATATATTAAATATATGTTTATTTTATTATATACCATATAAATTTAAATTTTATAAATTTACATATTTATAAATAATTATAATAGAAATGTAATATTTCAAAAAAATATACAAGTTAAATATTTATATAAAAAATAAATGTGAATCATAAAATTATTTTAACTTGTCTTAATTTTTAGTTTCTATAGTACATATTTAGATTATTTAAATTTATATAATTTTAAACCATTATAATAAAAACGTAATAGAAATATATTTCTGTTGTCGGTTCAATTCACCTATCTATTTAGGTGATATATTGCATATGATGAAGATGTAGTCCCACCAAGCTTAAAAAAAAACATATTTATGTTAAAACAAATATTTGAATTTGTAAATATGGTTTATATGTGTGTATTTATATCATACACATCTCTAGTCTAGTATGGTAGTCATGTTGTAATGCCAACATAAACATTTTAACTTATCAAAAATAAAACAAAAATAAAAAATAAAATTAAAATACAAAAAAAGCACTTGATTATTAAAGTTCTAAAAAATAAAAATAATTTTTACTATAAAATTATAAGCAGAAATTAAACCATAAAATTACCATGGTCTACAGGCCTATTTTGTTTCGTAGTTCATAGTATTTGTTATGATGAAACCTATTTAAAGGCTTGAGTAGTATTTGTTATGATGAAATTTTGTTTCGCAGTTCATAGTATTTGTTATGATGAAACCTATTTAAAGGCTTGAGTAGTATTTTTTATGATGAAGCCTATTTAAAGGCTTGAGTTAATCCATTATCGAATGCATGCATACGAGCTTAGATCCATCTTAACAATAGACTTAATATCTCATTTTGAAGTTGCGTAGACTAGATTTAAGATGAACATAGGGTGATTATAAACAATTATAATAGAGGATAAATATTTACGTAATGTACAATATTTAAATATATAAAATAAACATATGTATTTTGAAAAGTATATTAACCTTACCAATGGGGTGTATACCAATTGATTTGTAACTCAAGTGAGTGGGAGGGGTTAAAACAACTCTTGGGGAAACTTAATTATAATTTTCCCTAGACTTGTCACCTTGAATAACATTCCATTAGTAAGTTATATCGTTCCATATTACTATAAATATAAGTATATCAATTACTTTGTGTGGGGTTTAGTTCCCACCAAGTCGTGTAGACTATGTGGTGTAGACCAATTGGTTTGTGTGAGTTTTAGTCCCCAATAAATCATAGGTTAAAGATTAATACTAACTTCATATATATTTATATATAGAAATAAAATATTTTAATGTTGTATATAATAAAAAGTAATTGAAAGTTAGGAAATAAAATAAAAACTATGAAGAAATTCCTAAAAATAATAATAAGAGGGAGATATGTACATTCAATTATTAATAAAAAAATTAATATGTGACATTTAACATATTCAAGTGTTAATTTAATTCATTAGTAAAATATTATTTAATATGTACAATGAAGTAATATTTATGTATAACTAAAAATATATTAATAACAAAATAAATCATTTTATTTTTCCATGCATTGATAAAATATTTCAATGTGCATGTTATATAAAATATTTAATTTAAACTATGTATATATTATATATTGTTTAAAACAATTGATGTATAAATTATATAAAACAATTATAAAGAACAAGTTTGTATGGCTAAAAAATTTGAAGTATTCACTATTTTACATTTTGGTCCATCTTTTAGGTATATTTTTTAGTTGTGTATAACAAAAAAAATATTTTAGTCTTTCAAAATTATTTCAAAATGTGATTTAATTGTGTGTGTGTGTGTTAAAAGAAAATATTGTAACGTTGTATATAATAAAATATTCAATCTCCAAAGAAAAGAAATAACTAAAAGTTAGAAAATAAAATAAAAACTAAGAAGAAATTCCTAAGAAAAATTAGAGGGAGATGTGTAATTCATTCAACTATTAATAAGTGACATTTAAAAATATTCAAGTGTTAATATAGGTCATCAATAAAATACTTTAATATGTAGGATTAAGTAATATTGATGTATAACTAAACATATAGTAATAAGAAAATAACTCATTTTAATTGATCATGCATTGATAAAATGTTTCAATGCACATGTTATATAAAATATTTGAATGTTAAATATGCATATATTATATATATTTTTATAAAATTAATGTATATATCAAATAAAAAAAAATTAAAAATAAGGTTTTATGGTTAGAACCTTTCAAGTAGTCACTATTTTACATTTTGGTCTATTTCTTAGGTATATTTTTTTTTATGAATTTTCCCTTAAATACAAGCAATAGTTTTTGGACAGAGAGAGAGAAACAACCATTAAATATTCATTAATATCTATGAAGGGGTGAGAGGGATGCAATTTGTTTTTCAATTTTTGCACTATAAAAAGAGGTATGCACTTAAAAGGATTTAATCTCTCTTGACCCATGCTTAAGATGAATTGTTAAACACCATGTTGAGCACACACATGGTGTATGAGGAAGAATAAACACACACACAAGACTCAACACACAATGAAATATAAGCGTGAGGCTTTCTTATTTTCCATTATACAAAGATGTACATTTATAATACAATGGTGTGACTCTTGGTTTCATATTCCAAGGTCACTTGGACTCCATTGTGACTTTTCGCATTCCACACCTACCCATGTAGGATTAAGTGTTCCAACATCCCCCCTTAATCCGAAGGGGTATGTGTGAGTCCAAGAAAAGAGTTGTAATACAAATCTGCAAAGTATACATGGCAGCACTTGGGCTGAATCAACTCTCTAAAATGTTGGAAAAAAGAGGTGGTTTAAGGATGACCACCAACACTGGAACGCAAAACTTGTTGCAGTTCCCGGAACTCTTCCAAAACTGGCAAGAAGCTGAAAGCTTCTGCTAGAGGAATTGTCCCTCATAAAAAAAGGAGACCTTCAACCTAAAAGAAGGGAGGTCTACTACCTGTGATGGTTTTAGGATTACCAACAACTCTGGAATGCTTGAAGCATTTCCTGGAACTCAACCAAAGCTGGCAAGAAGCTGAAGGCTTCTGCTAGAGGAAGTGTTCCTCATATATGAAAGGGAGACCTTTGACCTAAAAGAAGGGAGGTCTACTACCTGTGGTGGTTTAAGGTTGTCCACCAACCAAAGATGATGGTTTAAGGTTGTCCACCAACCGAAGGCATGCTCATGGGCATCCATGTCTCTGGCTACATCTATGAATCTGGAATGACGAATTGTGGCTCAGGCTCGCTTGAACTGCTGGCTACAACTCTGAACATGGAATGAGAGATTGTGGCTCAGGCTCGCTTGATCTGACGTTGAAGCTTGTACATGACCACCATTTTCCCCCCTGTCAGGGACAAGGTGAGATGATGGCGAAAACTCAACTGCAAGTTTGCTCAATATCCGTGAACAAGTTCTAACATGTGTCATAAACATCTTCTTGGCTATTGATGCCCATTGCCAAGAAGCGATCCATCCAAGATGAATCTTGGTTCTTGCAGGAGGCTTGTTTCTGAAGCATCTGTCTGAAGAATGAGTGTGTCGACCACAGTGCTTGCATGGATGAAGATCAAAACAGTGATCTTTCATATGGCCAACTCGATCACAATGTTGGCATTTCTCAATCTGTTGTGGAAGTGGAACAGGATCTGGAACAGCTGCAGGTGAACTGTCATATAGGAATCCGTCACTCTGAAATATGATGGGCTTGGTGTAGTCTGGAATATGAAAGGACACATCCTTGTCATATCCAAGACCAGTTCGGTGCTTGTTGTGGACAAGCTCTTCCCAAGGTCTGATGATGGGCTTGAGAAGTGCAGGCTGACCTGCTGCATTTGCATGTACATCTGCTCTAGTACAATGAACTGAATGTGAATCAACTGAAACTTTATCTTCTTGCTTCTGATGAGAGTCCTTCACAATGTTCTGAACAGAAACAGGTTCAGAATGGTGACTCTTTTGGTGAAGTTCATCTTGTTGGAGTTGAGATTCCAACTGCAAAAACTCAATCTTTTCTTGTGCATCTTGTAAAAAACTTTGAATGTTACAAAGAGCATCCTTGCTCATTTTTATCACATCATCAACATTTGAATGAATGAGGTTATTCAACAACATTAATGCCTCATTTATTTTGGCCATTTTGACAACTTAGGCTCAAAAAACAAATGAAAGGGTGTCGGATTCAACCGAAAATGAACCCGTTTACAATGTGATGCAACAAGAAATACAAATGACTCAAAACAATTTCCAACTATGGAAATCTCAAAGTACAAAATCTGCTCCTCAAATGATGGAGGGCAATCAACAATTACTTACATCAACAACTCAAATACTGATTGCAACTATGAATGAAGAAGTAATACAATGTCAATATCTCTGCAAAAATATTTTGTAAGAATGTGCAGCAAAAACAACTGTGTAAGATTCCTTTAAGGCAGCTGAATTTTTTCTTCAAATAACTGGATGGCAAACTTGTCTTCACGTGTAAATTTCTTCAAAAAATCACTCTTCAAATCAATGCCACAAATCACACAATGTCAAATCTGCAATATGTATATACCATTTCCTCATGTGCCATTTCTTCTTTTACTGCTGTTCATTTCCTCTATCTGCTCTTTCTCTCTCGTCTTCAATGTCTTTCCTCTCTCTCTGCTGTTTTTTTATTTATAATTAATTAAAAATTAATTAAAAAAATGGGAATAATTAAAAATGAAAGGGAAAATTAATTGTGGGGAAGGTATTATATGTGGGAGGGGGGTATATATATATATTAAAAAAAAAAAATTAAAAATATAATGGGAATGGGATTATAATGGGAATGGGATTAATTAAATGGGGGAATATAAGGTCGAATTTTAAAAATCGTGGGAGGGGAGAGAATTTTAGTTTAAAAGGATATGGTATTATAAAGAATGGGGGGGATTACAAACTTATGGAAAAAAAAATTTAAAAAAGGAAACGTATGTGCAGATGGGGAGCGAGCTGGAAGGCCGAGCGGCCAAGGTGAGGAAGAGAGAGCGTTTGTTGCAGGTCGAGGGGAGCGTGTGAGGGTGCGCAACAGGGCTCGGGTAGAGGGGATAGGGAGGAGTCGGATGGAGATGCTGCGAGCAGAGTAAGGTGAAGCGGTGGCTATGGGTTCGAGCTGTAGGGACTGTTGATAGCCGTGGGAGAGTGGAGTGATAGCGCACAGAGTTGGAGAGTGGTGGAGATTTGTGTGCCGTATTGAGATTGAACGATTGGAGATTGACCGAAAGGTGAGGCGTATTGAGTGTGGGGAAAGGAGCGGAGGCCACGGTGAGGTGAGATGTAAGGGTGTAAGCCGTATGTGCGTTTGCAGGGTAGTAGGCCGGCGGTGAGAGCTTGCAGGTGAGGTAAGGACGCGTAGAGGGTGGGAGGCGTGGTTAGAGCCGTGAGGGAGCACAAGTGTTGAGTGAATGGCGTGGGATGAGAGGTGTAAGCGGAATAGCGAGGGGCGTAGTTGCAGATAGTAAGGTGTAGAGAGTGGCACGACGTGGAGAGATAAGGGGAAGGGTAGCAGATAGGAGGGGCGTTCAATGGTTATGGCGTGGGGTTCGAGTGAGGGAGGGTTAAGCCGTGGGGAGAAGGGAACGTTGGGTGTGAGGTGATGTATGGGTTAACTGTTGATGGACGCGGGTAGAGCGAGGTGAGTGTAGTGCGGGATGAGAGATGTAGATGGAGCCCGCGGGTTGTGGGAGATGTATGAAGGCGTAATGTAATAGCGAAGGTATTATGCGATTGATAATGCGTATAGAGAAGAGGTCAAGACGGAGTGTTGGGAAGGGCGCAAGGGGGAATAGGGTTTGAAAATGGGTTTGTATGAGAGCAGGGGGGCCGAAAGCCCTGGAATTGTGCAGATTTTTTTTTTTTTTTTTAATTTTATTTTAATGTTAAACAACAGAGAACAGAGAGCAGGAATTTCAACTTTAAAAACAATAGAATTTCACTGATATACAATAGAGGTTGGCAAAATTTTGCAGTGAAACGCAGGTACAAGACTCAGAAATTTTCCAGAAAATTGCAGAAATTTCACGAAATATAGCAGCAGTAGAATACTTTCTTCTTTCAAATATAGAGCAGAGTTTTTCTGGAACTTATAGCAGTAAAAAATCCAAAATTTTGCAGGAATATTCGAATGAAAAACTCAGAAATTCTTTCTCATTAAAACCAGAAACCTCTTCAGAAATCAACTTTAAACAATTTTCAGCAGCTCTTTCAAAATGATGCAGATTTTAATGAGCATAAATTGCAGATAAAACTTAGAATTGTTGGAACACCTAATCCTACATGGGTAGTTGTGGAATGCGAAAAGTCACAATGGAGTCCAAGTGACCTTGGAATGTGAAACCAAGAGTCACACCATTGTACTATAAATGTACATCTTTGTATAATTGAAAATAAGAAAGCCTCACGCTTATCTTTCATTGTGTGTTTAGTCTCTTGTGTGTGTGCTCATCTTCCTCATACACCATGTGTGTGCTTCAACATGGTGTTTAACATGGTATCAGAGCAGGCGATTGCTGGCCCTGCTCCACTTTGAGTGAGCCATTTGTGTTTATGGCCTATGCATATCTGCAAAAATTGTTGGTTTTTTTGCAGCACTCAAGTGTTTGTAGCAGTCTTTTTGCCACATTCAGAAAGTGGTTTTGGAGAAGGAGCAGCATTCAGAAGAAAGAGCAGCATTCAGAATTTGTTTTGAAGAAGAGCAGCAGTGGTTTTGAAGAAAGGCAACACTGCCCATCTGAAGGTTTTCATTCTAATTTTTCTCTGCAATCTCTGCATTTTAAATTTCTGCACCATTTTGGAGATGCTGGAAAAGTGTTTAATTTGAGTTTCTGAAGAAGAAGAAGTTTCTGGTTTTTATTGCAAAAGAAATCTGAGTTTTTTCTGCTGGAAAATTCTTCATCTCTGCATTTTTGAGCTGCTGGAAATTTATGAGAATTCTGAGTTTTTCTGCTGCTATATGGCCTTCTGCAATTTTTGAAGAAAATTTCTAGATTTTTGAAGTAAAAATTTCTGAGTTTTCTCTGCAATTTCTGAAATTCTGCTGCTGGAAGGAAATTCCTCTGCTATTCTACTCTGCTGTTTTTAACATTTAAAAAATAAAAAATAAATAAATAAAATTGGCCTTTGGCCCTCTCTGGTGAACACCACCCCCTCTCACACTACACGGACTCCTTTACCTCAGCTCTCAACTATACACTCTTCACTCACTACAGCACTCGCTCCAAATCTACACCGCTACACCTCACGGTCGCTCTTTGCTCCATCCTTACCCCCCCTGCAATCTGCATCTGCGTTTTTTTTTAACACTCATGCTCTCCCCTCTGCAACCAACCCCAACTGCAACTCAACCCGTCGCCCCTTCTTCCCTCTGCAACGACGTCTCTCCCCTCACACCCGACCCTCCCTGCCGCTCCCTCACAATCGACCTAAACTACCCTCCCCTGCCCATACGCTCTCCGCTCCCAAGCTCTACTCCACACTCATCCCTACCCTCACACGGCACTACGGCCTTCTTCATACCCAACGCTTACTCTCCCTCCCCAAATAAATTTTGACCTTTTATAATTTTAATACCACTCACCATACTCCCTTCACACCATTCGATTACCCTTCACACCATTCGATTTTTAAATTAATTCGATTCCCACCTTCCCATTTTTATATTTTAATAATATTTCTCATTATTTTTTTTAAAACTCCCTTCCCATTAAAATTTCCCTTCCATTTTTTTTCCCATTCTCATTTATGTATAATTTCACTTTATTCCCATAATTTTTAATCCCTTTCCCCCCATTTTAAATTAATACCCTCCATTTTAATAATTTTTAATCCCTTTCCCCATTTTAAATTAATACCCTCCATTTTAATAATTTTTAATCCCTTTCCCTTTTAATTCCCCTTCTCCCATTTTTAATTAATTCCCCCATCTCTTTTTAAAATTCCCTCCCTATTTAAATTTTTTTAATTAATTTTTAATTAAAAAAAAAAAAACAGCAGAGAGAGAGGAAAGAGAGAGTATGAACAACAGAAATAATGAAGAAAATGGCATATGAGGAGCAGATAGATTGAATACATTGCAGATTTGCATTTTGTGATTTGTGGCATTGAAGGGTGATTTTTTTGAAGAATTTCACATTTGAAGACAAGTTTGCCATCATTGAAAACAACGATTTGAAGAAGAAAATTCAGCTGCCATAAAAAGATTCTTGCACAAGTGTTTTCAGCTACACATTTACAAATATTTTGCAGAGATATGTATTGAGCTAACATTGTATTTTGAGTGGAATTTGCCTCTTCATTCATAGTTGGAATCAATGAATTTGAGTTGTTGATGTAAGTCATTGTTGATTTCCCTCCATCATTTGAGGAGCAGCTTTTGTACTGAGTCATTTGTATTTCTTGTTGCATCACATTGTAAACGGGTGCATTTGGGGTTGAAGGAGCACCCTTTCATTTTTGACTTAGGTTGTTGAAAATGGCCAAATCAATGAGGCATTAATGTTGTTTAATGACCTCATTCATTCAAATGTTGATGATGTGATAAAAATGAGCAAGGATGCTCTTTGTAAAATTCACAGTTGTTTGCTAGATGCACAAGAAAAGATTGAGTTTTTGCAGTTGGAATCTCAGCTTCAGCAAGACGAACTTCAGCAAAAGAGTCACCATTCTGAACCTGTTTCTATTCAGAACATTGTGAAAGACTCCCATCAGCAGCAAGTCAGCAAAGTTCGATTGATTCCCATTCGGTTCCTTATACAAGCTGATTTACATCTTCGGGAATCACAGCCACTCGGCTGCCTTCCTAAGCCCATCATCGAGACCTTGGGAGAGCTTGTCTAGCAAGCACGAGCGGTCTTGGATATGACAGGATGTGTCCTTTCATATTCCAGGACGCTACCGCAAGCCTATCTGTATTTGAGTGCCCGTTTCTATATGACAATTCACCTACGAGTTGTTCCGCCTCTGTTCCACTTCCTATGAGATGCAAAAATGTATACTTTATGATCGAGTTGGCCATATGAAAGATCACTGTTTTGATATTCATCCATGTAAGCACTGTGGTCGGCACACCCATTCTTCAGACAGATGCTTCAGACACAAGCCTCCTGCAAGAACCAAGATTCATCTTGGATGGATCGCTTCTTGGCAATGGGCATCAGCAGCCAAGAAGATGTTTAAGACACATGTTAGAACTTGTTCTCAGATATTGAGCAAACTTGCAGTTGAGTTTTCGCCATCATCTCACCTTGTCCCTGACAGGGGGGAAAATGGTGGTCATGTACAAGCTTCGACGACAAATCAAGCGAGCCTAAGCCACAATCTCTCATTCCATGTTCAGAGTTGTAGCCAGCAGTTCAAGCGAGCCTGAGCCACAATTCGTCATTTCGGATTCAGAGATGTAGCCAGAGACACGGATGCCCATGAGCATACCTTCGGTTGGTGGATAACCTAAAACCATCATTTTCGGTTGGTGGATAACCTAAAACCATCATATTTGGTTGGTGGATAACCTAAAACCATCATTTTCGGTTGGTGGATAACCTAAAACCATCATCTTTGGTTGGTGGACAACCTAAAACCACCACAGGTAGTAGACCTCCCTTCTTTTAGGTCGAAGGTCTCCCTTTTTTATGAGGGACAATTCCTCTAGCAAAAGCTTTTAGCTTCTTGCCAGTTTTGGAAGAGTTCCGGGAACTGCAACAAGTTTTGCGTTCCAGTGTTTGTGGTCATCCTAAAACCACCTCTTTTTTCCAACATTTCAGAGAGTTGATTCAGCCCAAGTGCTACCATGCATACTTTGCAGATTTGTATTACAACTCTTTTCTTGGACTCACACATACCCCTTCGGATTAAAGGGGGATGTTGGAACACCTAATCCTACATGGGTAGGTGTGGAATGCGAAAAGTCACAATGGAGTCCAAGTGACCTTGGAATATGAAACCAAGAGTCACACCATTGTACTATAAATGTACATCTTTGTATAATGGAAAATAAGAAAGCCTCACGCTTATCTTTCATTGTGTGTTAGTCTCTTGTGTGTGTGCTCATCTTCCTCATACACCATGTGTGTGCTTCAACATGGTGTTTAACAGAATAAAACAACCTTGAGATAGATAGTCTTGTTTTTTTTCAAAACGATGTGAATCTTAATTTTCTGAATCTTTTGCTCCTTCTCAAAGCCAATGCTGCTCTTCTTCAAAACACCTCGAGATGGCGACAAAAACAACACTTTCTGAGGAAACCTTGAGTCTTGCCAAAATGCCAAGAATTTTACTTGAGATATACACAGACCATAGACACAAATAGTTCCTTTCAGTTTGGAGCGGGGCCGGCAATACTTTACTACGATGCCATGTTAAACACCATGTTAAAGCACACACATGGTGTATGAAAAGAGTAAACACACACACACAAGAGACTCAACACAATGAAGGATAAGCGTGAGGCTTTCTTATTTTCCATTATACAAAGATGTACATTTATAATACAATGGTGTGACTCTTGGTTTCATATTCCAAGGTCACTTGGACTCCATTGTGACTTTTCGCATTCCACACCTACCCATGTAGGATTAGGTGTTCCAACATGAATATATAGGAAGAAATCATAAAAATATTTGTTAACATATAATTATTAATACATGTGGGGGACACCATTAATAATTAATTAGCTATCAAAGTTATCATACTTGGAATTAAATGAAATAAATGTGTAGAATCCATCCTCACACAAACTGCAAATTAATTATTCACAAGATCATCTCCCTTATTCACCAGAAACTAATTATTAATAGAGAATTAAATATAGAGAAATGGATACAACACAAAACATATAAGATCCATAAGCATTATCATCCAAACCTAGACACTGAAACTCGCAAACCACTCAAAGCTCACAAACCACTCAAAGCATCGAAATTCTTATGCTCAAACCACTCAAACCATGCAACACACACAAACACATAATATATCATTGAAGAGAATGATAAGGTCAAATTAGGAAAATAAAAAATAATGTAAAACCATCATGAATATTTATAATAATGACCAAATGTAGAAAAAATGAAACATGATGTAAATCAATTAATAATATTTTTAACAACCACCAAATGAAGAAAAAATAAAAACAAGATTTAAACCCACAATATCACTTTGGATCATTCTAAAAATGGCCTAATGTGGAAAAATTAGTTAGAAGCTTTATGTATGATGACGAAATTCATATTTATGAACTCACCAATATCAATCCAAGTCTAACAAAAATG
The DNA here is from genome assembly GCA_034641835.2 of Pinus albicaulis. NCBI lineage: Eukaryota > Viridiplantae > Streptophyta > Pinopsida > Pinales > Pinaceae > Pinus > Pinus albicaulis. Next base: position 1,357,387,136 of record CM076584.1, on the reverse strand, counting down.
TTATCGACACATCATTTATTTAAATCCAAAAACGTATACATAATAATAAACATGTAAATTTCAAAGTATTCTGGTCATCTCGAACATATACACACTAATAATAAAATAAAGATGTAACATTGTTTCCATAACCAAAACTAGCTTAGATCCATCTAATTATAGATCTATCATGGGTCTATAGAGATAAATCCCTTGAGATGCAAACCTTTCCTGAAGTTCTACACTCCTAAATTAAACTTTTCACCTCAAGGAATTTGATCTCTGTTAACCCATGATTGTGACAGCTACATTATTGATAACTAGTTGATTAACTAGTTAAGTAATTTTATTTGTTTTTGGAAAAACTGAGACAACTATTGTTATTTAATAATAAAAAAACTGTTATGAGAAATAACTGGATAAGAAAAGTAAAAAGCTGATGGTAAAATGTTTCCAAGAACTGAAAAGAGGTTGGGGAACAGTTGGAAAACAACTACCTACTCCTTTCGGGATAAATTTCTAATCCTAGGGAGGAGTAGGGGTTCTGTGTTGGGAGAAAGGAAAGGAGTGATTGATTCTTGAGCTGGTTTTAACCAGTGGAATTGCACTCAGAAATTTTCCGGAAGCTTTTGGTACTGACTGGACTGGTTGTCCTGAGTTCATAACAGAAAGAAATTCCACTGTTAACCCATACCATTCAGTTTGGAGCACGGGGGCAAGGAGGACGTAATTGCCTCACTTGATGGTTGGGAGGACCACATCTGAATCATTTAAATTTCAGATAAGTATTCGTGCAGACAACCAAACTAGTGGTTTATGTTACAGATATTTTATATATTGTTATCAGAATGGAAATGTGCAGTAGTACAGTTTATTCTGCATTTTTATTTAATTAATGCTTCAGGAATGTACATTTGACTGTTAGAAATGAGAATTTCTAGAGTTAAATATTGTAATTACTTTCTAAGGTACTGTATGGAGAAATGATGAATTTCGGAAAGAAAAAAAATTTATCAGAACTCTATGAGACAGAATGTAGTTATTAAACTCAGTAAATTGAATTCTATAAATAAAAGGGAATGACAGTGTTTACTCTTAAAATAAAGAAAGAACAGTAGATTTATATGCTTTTTTAGAGAGAAAGTAACATAGCCATAAATATCCATAAGACTATACAAAACCCTCTATATCTCCATAGATATACTATATTGTGCTATTAGTACATGTGGAAGTGGAATAAACAAACGATATGATTTAAAAGATAATAGTAAGTAAGATTTATCATTTAAATCTGCATGTTTATTATAAAATAAAATGCGATCCAGTAGACTGTCAAGTGAGGGTTAGGGAAAAATTCCCAGTCCCAAACCTAGTTGTCAATCGGGTATACAACTCTATACTGGGACATTGGAAAAGAAGTGGTCCAGGCACCCTAAAAATCAAAATAGAATTCGAGACAGTAACCCTATAATGGTAAAATACCCAGAAGAACCATTTTATACAAATGGAGGCAGAGTAAAACTACAAATATCCTACGAAAAAGAACTCGTTACAAGTAAATAACAGCAAAGGTAAATGAATGAAGCATTTCTTCTTCGGTGATAGATAATAGAAGTTAAACCCAAATAGACACTCTGTGAGGAATAAATCCGGACGCTATCTCCATCATTATCACATGCAAATCCATGAGTAGTGAAACCGTAAATAAATTAGAGAAAACACCATTATAGAATCGAGATTCTGAACAATAAATGAAGAAGTGAAAACTTTGCCAAATAGTTAAAACATCAAATAGATTTACACTGTCGTTTCTTAAAGAAAACTATGCGTAAAAGCCGAAATTTATATCATCTATAATATCTAAACCAAAGTAAATATTATTCAAAGGGAAAAACCCTTATTAAACTGTTAGAAACCCCACTAAAGAAAATTACACAGTATATCTTTTATACATATTTCAATAAAGCCCTTTTGGGGACAGTAAAAGAAAACTCAGAATAAAATCTGAAGTATTCAAGATCGGAGTCCGAGGAATTGCGTGCAGAGTTCAACGAAGGTTGTTGAGTAAAACTCTCAAAGCATACCCGGAGGATATGATTTGTATAAGTCGAAGCCAGATTTAGCAACCAAGTTTCAGTAGAGGAGAATTTCCATGAAGTTTCAAGGGCATACCTGCTAAACCAACAGTTAAGACAAAGTAAGAGTTGTGGGTATAAGCCATAAATATTTAATAATAACCAAGCCGTAAACAATATATATAAATATCTTGTATTTACCTGAGAAGACCGCTGAAAGGTTTACCGGACGTGTCCTCTCCATATCTAAGATTTGACAGTGAAAATGTAAGTATAAGATAAACAGATTACTGAACCGAACTCACTTCTTGAACAACAAGACTTATGATCACAATGGCGAACCGGTAACTTAAATAATAAAACAAGGATGCAGATATAGGTCTGTGACCTAAGCGATGTGAAGAAAACAACAACAATTTCAACAAGAGAAGAAAACGATAGAATATCCTTAAGACAGTTAACCCTTAACACAAAGCTTACCTCTGAAGCCAAATTGTGTGTCGCACAATGCTGCTTAATGATATAAGTCTTCATAGATTCAGGGTTTCTGAGCTAGGTGAGAGAAAATCTTGGAGAAGAAAAGGAAAAATATGGTAGCAATAGTGCCATAGAGAAATTTCAGGACTGGCGGTAATACTTAGACCAACTCCTGCTCGAATTCCATAGCATTGATCCTCACCAAAGAAAAATCAACGATGCAGATCTAAGAAGGGTACATCGTATACCTCCTTAAAAGCCGTGTGTTGATACATCTGTTCTGGAGGATCGGATTTTGGATCAAAAAATTAATGCCAACAGTACAAACAACCTTGAATTCATTAAAATTGAGTTGACAAGTGTATGCGGAAACCTTATCATTTCATATCAGTTTGATAGTTTGGGTTTCGAGCTATTTATGTTGTTAAGGTGGTAAATTTAATTACAATTCCTAGCTTTTCTTTTGAAACCACAAGTTTGTAATAAAATTTGTATATGCATAAATGATATGAAGTGGTAACGTAAAAATTAATGTTGGAGTTTTGTATAATGTGTAAATATTTCATGCTGAAGAGAGGTTACAAAAACTCTAGCGTAGAAAGTAAAAATATTTTTTTATATGTACAATGTATGTGACAAGTGGTATCAGAGCTAAGTTCATACACTGGTACCCTAAGGGTCAACTAACGAAGAAGATGTGTGTAAATGATGCACAGAGAAAGAATTTAGAAATCTAGCAAGCATATAATGAGAAGAGGAACACCGTTGCAGCCCCCCAAAGACACTGGGGACCCTCAAGTACAACCAGTGATGAACCCAAAGATGTGGGTCTAGCTAAGTGTTGAACAACAGCAGAAAACCAGTAGGCTGTTGGAAGAACAACGACACCAAACTAGTTTCTTATTAAATATTGTTCAATAGCTGCAGGAGGAAATGGTGCGCATTCAAAAAGATAATGAGCGATTACTGCAAGACCAGGAAAAGATATTAAAAAAGTCTGTGAGATAAACAAAGCTAGGAGGTGGAACATCCTGGTACTGATAGAGGTGTGCAAGAAGAAAATGAGCAACAAACAGGAAATAACACCACTGAAAGAGTGGAAAGGAGCCCCTCTCAACGGAGTAAGAATAAAAATTATAATGAAGCAGAATCTGGCAACTGGTCAGATCCACAAGAAGTCAAGAGGCAGAAAGTGGAACTTCAAGGAGAATTTCGTAAAATAAAACCACCAAAATTTGATGGTGAGGCTGAGGAGGTGGAAGTGGCATGTTTAATAAATATGAATAAATATTTTTAGGTGTATGAATATAACAGCAACCTGAAGGTTAGATTAGCAATATACCAGTTAAGAGAGAAAGCCACTCTATGGTGGGAGGAGGTGAAGAATATACATAGTATTGAAGAACAAGATGTCACATGGGAATCATTCTAGAAATACTTCAAGGACAAGTACCCGACTGAAAGATTTTATGACGAAAAGGCTAAAATAATTCATGATCTCAAGCTGGGACAGATGACCATGGATGATTATATTACTAAGTTTACCTCCCTATTGCGTTATGTTCCATATCTTCGAGAGGAGAAGGCTAAGGTGCAGATATTTTTGAGCAGTTTGCCAACGCACATGAAAGAAAGAATATAATTTGTAAATCCTCGAACTATGGATAAAGCCATTCGTAAAGCTCGAATGTGATATCAACAGTCCAAGGTGAAAGGGGAGGTTAGCAAGAATTGGCAGCCAAAGAAAGGACAAAAAAGTAATTCAAATTTCAAGGGTGCCAAGAGTGGAAACTTTAATAATTCTGCACGAAATCCTGGTAGCAAGCAGTTTGGCAGAAATCATCAGAGGACTAGATGGCTAGCAGAAAAAAAACCCACAAAAGCATCCAGCAAGCCTGATCAAGGGTAGGTGACCAAACCACCTTTACAGTGCTGGGGTTGTGGGGAAGCGCATTACTACAAAAACTACCCACAGAAAATAAGAAATGATGTTGTAGCAAACTTGCAGGAAGCTTCTACTGTGGGTGATGCAGCACGAAACATCCTGTGTATTAATGCAGCATTGGAGGACCGAAAAGCGGATTATCAACCCACAATGATTGAGCTGGAGGGTAAAATACTAACTCAGTCTGTTTCTATTTTAGTATATCCAGGCGCAAGTCTAAGCTATATCAGTCCCAAGATGGTAGAGTTGTGTAGATTGAAAGAGAAGAAATTTAAAGGTTCCTGGCTAGTGCAGCTAGCCACAGGGGCAAAGCGTAAAGTGACTGCTAAAATTCTGAATTATATATTAGAAATCTCGAATCAGCAGTTGCAAGTAGATCTGAATATTCTACATTAGGATCCTACGATGTATTGTTAGGCATGGACTGGCTAGAAAAGCATTGGACCCTAGTAGACTGTAAGGAAAAAGTTATTTATTACAGAATGCGGGATGGAACTCGGAAGGAAATCCAAGGGATCAAGAAACCATTGCAGTTACGCCCAATAACAACATCCAAAATGAATAAATGTATAAGGAAGGGGTTCCAACTATTTTCTATTCAGGTGGGATATGCAGATTCTAACGAAAAATCGCTTACAATGGAAAATATACCAGTAGTGCAAGAATTTCTGGATGTTTTTCTAGAAAATATTCCTTGTTTACCACCAAAAAGGGACATTGATTTTACTATAGAATTAATTCCTGGGGGTTCTCCTGTGTCAAGGGCTCCTTAAAGAATGAGTGTGCCGGAATTAATAGAGCTGAAAATGCAGTTACAAGAACTGCTGGATAAGGGCTATATTCACCCAAGTGTGTCACCCCGGGGAGCACCCGTTTTGTTCGTGAAAAAGAAAGATGGGACCATGCGAATGTGCATGGATTACAGGTAGCTCAACAAATTAACCATCAAGAATAAGTACCCTTTACCCAGGATTGATGATCTATTCGATCAAGTGAAAGGGGCCAAGGTGTTTTCCGTGATAGATTTGAGATCAGGTTATCACTAGATTCGAATCAAGGAGGAAGACATTTGCAAGACATAATTTCGTACAAGGTATGGTCATTATTAATTTGTAGTGTTACCCTTTGGGTTAACAAACACACTAGAAACCTTTATGAGGTTAATGCATGGTCTTCCATCCTTTTCTGGATAACTTTGTGCTTATCTTTATAGATGATATCTTGATCTATTCCAAGAACCAGGAAGAGCATGAAGAACATTCGAAGATCGTGTTAGAGCTGCTAAGGAAACATTGGATGTATGTAAAGTTTAGTAAGTGTGATTTCTTTAAATTAGAAATCCAATATTTGGGACACGTTATTTCCACTGAGGGAATTGCTGTTGATCCTGAAAAGATTAAAAAAATTATGGACTGGCAAGTACCCCATAATGTAGCTGATATTAGATCATTTATGGGGCTATCCGGGTATTACCGAAGATTTGTTGAGGGATTTTATAGAATTTCTTTTCCTATTACTTCCTTACAGAAGAAAGGACAAGTTTTCAAATGGACCACAGAGTGCCAAAACAGTTTTGAAAAATTGAAACAGATCTTGACTACAACTCTTGTGTTAAGAGTAGCCGACCCCAGCAAAGAATTCGAAGTATGTACGAATGCAAGTAAAGAAGGTGTTGGGGCAGTCCTGTCTCAAGAAGGAAAGGTGATAGCTTATGAATCTAGAAAGTTGAAGGAACATGAGCAGAGATATTTTGCATATGATTTGGAATTGACAGTAGTAGTTCATGCGCTCCGGGTATGGAGACACTACTTGTTGGGCAAAAAGTTTGTATTAAAGACAGATCATAGCAGCTTGACAATTTACTTCAAGCAAGCGGATTTGAATTCAATACAGGCAAGATGGAATGCTTTCCTAAGTGAATTTGACATGTATATTCAGCATGTCAAAGGAAAGGAAAACCGATTAGCTGACGCTTTAAGTAGAAAATTACATGGTATATATGAGATATATTATAATCAGTTGGAAGTTTTTTTTTTAGAGTAAGTAAAGAAAGAAGCACAAAAATATCTCGAGTATCATTTTTTGTGGCATCAAATGGAAGAAAGAAAAAAGCTGGGAGGCACATCTGAGTATGGAGTAAATGACGACCAAATGCTAACCTTCAAAGGTAAAGTATATGTGCCTAATCGATTAGACCTGAAAGAGTTGATAATTAATGAATATCATCACAGCAATTATGGAGGTCATGCGGGTTACTAGAAGATGTTGACCGCGATTAGAAAGGTATTTTTCTGGCCTGGTATGCGAAAGAACATTGCTGAATATTTAAGTAAGTGTTTGGAATGTCAATAGGTGAAGGTAGAGCATCAACATCCTGCAGGATTGTTGCAGCCCATACCTATACCCAAATGGAAGTGGGAGGTCATATCTCTAGACTTCATCCCAGGATTACCAAGAACAAAAATACAGAATGATTCTATAATGGTTGTAGTGGACAGATTGAGTAAATCTTCACATTTTATACTCGTACAGTGTACTTACAAGACTGTATAAATAGCTGACATTTTCATGAAGGAAATTTTTAGATTGCATTGCATTCCAAAGACTGTCATTTCGGATCGAGAAGTTAAGTTTACTTCTGCTTTTTGGAAAACCTTGTTTTCAGGTTTGGGAACACAGATAAAATTCAGTACTACTTATCACCCCCAGACCGATGGTCAAACGGAACGAGTGAACCAAGTTCTGGAGGACATGCTGGGCATGTATGTGATGAAGCAACCAACTAAGTGGGAATATTACCTACACCTTGTTGAATTTGCTTACAAAAATGGGTATCGAGAATCTTTGAAAATGAGTCCATTCGAGGCTTTATATGGGAGGCAGTGTCACACGCCCATAAATTGGAGCAGCCATGAAACAAAACTAATGTTGGGACCTAAAATTCTTGCGAAAATGAAAGCAGAGGTGAGGAAAATAAGACAAAATATGAAGGTTGCACAAGATCGTCAGAAGATTTATGCAGATAAGAAAAGGTCTTATCATGAGTTTGCAATAGGAGATCATGTGTACATAAGAATCAAGCCAAAGAGGAGTACCTTACAGTGGGCCTCTTGTGCCAAATTGGCTCCTAGATTTTATTTACCCTTTGAGATTTTGGAAAGGGTGGGACCTGTAGCCTATCGGCTAGCATTACCTAGCCATATCTGAGTATACAATGTATTTCATGTGTCTCTGTTGAAGCATTATGTACATGATTCGAAACATGTAATTCATTGGCAACATATAGAGGTAGGATAGTAATGAAATCGTAACTTGTAATGTGATTTCCTTTCTGAGAAATTGACCTGGAAATTGTTTATTGTGGCAGGTAGAACCGGACGGAGAATTCCTGGTCGAGCCGCAACGCATACTTGACAAAAGGGAAATCATGCTCCGAAAGCGAGCTATCACCCAGGTGAAAGTGCAATGGAAGCACTTCATCCCGGATGAAGCTACTTGGGAGGATGAAGGGTTCATACGAAAGGCTTACCTAAAACTCTTTTCAGAGCTAAAGTGAAACACCAAGGACGGTGTTACTTCCAGGGGGGAAGTTGTGATAACTACATTATTGATAACTAGTTGATTAACTAGTTAAGTAATTTTATTTGTTTTAGGAAAAACTGAGACAACTATTGTTATTTAATAAAAAAAAAACTGTTATGAGAAATAACTGGATAAGAAAAATAAAAAGCTGATGGTAAAATGTTTCCAAGAACTGAAAAGAGGATGGGGAACAGTTGGAAAATAGTTACCTACTCCTTTGGGGATAAAGGACTGATCCCAGGGAGGAGTAGGGGTTCTGTGTTGGGAGAAAGGAAAGGAGTGATTGATTCTTGAGCTGGTTGTAACCAGTGGAATTGCACTCAGAATATTTCCTGAAGTTTCTGGTACTTACTGGACTAGTTGTCCTGAGGTCATAGCAGAAAGAAATTCCACTGTTAACCCGTACCATTCAGTTTGGAGCACGGGGGCAAGGAGGACATAATTTCCTTACTTGATAGTAGGGAGGACCACAACTGAATCATTTAAATTTCAGATAAGTATTCATGCAGACAACCAAACTAGTGGTTTATGTTACTGATATTTTATATACTGTTATCAGAATGGAAATGTGTAGTAGTACAGTTTGTTCTACATTTTTATTTAATTAATGCTTCAGGAATGTACATTTCACTGTTAGAAATGAGTATTTTTAGAGTTAAATACTGTAATTACTTTCTAAGGTACTGTATGGAGAAATGATGAATTTCGGGAAAGAAAAACAATTTATCAGAACTCTGTGAGACAGAATTTAGTTATTAAACTTAGTAAATTAAATTCTGTGAATAAAAGGGAACGACGGTATTTACTCTCAAAAGAAAGAAAGAACAGTAGATTTATATGCATTTTTAGAGAAAAATAAACATAGCCATAAATATCCATAAGGCTGTACAAAACCCTCTATATCTCCATAGATATACTATATTGTGATATTAGTACATGTGGAAGTGGAATAAAAAAAAAAGTATGATTTAAAAGATAATAGGAAGTAAGATTTATCATTTAAATCTGCATGTCTATTATAAAAGAAAATACAATCCAATAGACTTTCAAATGAGGGTTAGGGAAAAAGTCCCAGTCCCAAACCTAGTTGTCAATCGGGTATACAACTCTATACTCGGACAGCAGAAAAACAGTCGTCCGGGCACCCTAAAAATCAAAATATAATTCGAGATCGTAACCCTATAATGGTAAAATACTCAGAAGAACCATTTTATACAAATGGAGGTAGAGTAGAACTACAAATATCCTGCGAAAAAGAACTCGTTACAAGTAAATAACAACAAAGGTAAACGAATGAAGCATTTCTTCTTCAGTGATAAATAACAGAAGTTAAACCCAAATAGACACTATGTGAGAAATAAATCTGGACGCTATCTCCATCATTATCGCATGCAAATGCTGTGAGTAGAGAAACCGTAGATAAATTAGAGAAAACACCATTACAGAATCAGGATTCTGAACAATAAATGAAGAAGCAAAAACTTTGCCAAATAGTTAAAACATCAAATAGATTTACTCTGCCATTTCTTAAAGAAAACTATGGGTAAAAGTCGAAATGTTATATCAACTATAATATCTGAACCAAAGTAAATATTATTCAAAGGGAAAAACCCTTATTAAACTGTTACAAACCCCATTGAAGAAAATTACACAGTATATCTTTTATACATATTTCAATAAAGCCCTTTTGGGGACAGAAAAAGAAAACTCAGATAAAAATCTAAAGTATTCAGGATCAAAGTCCTAGGAATTGTGTGCAGAGTTCAACGAAGGCCATTGAGTAAAACTCTCAAAGCATACCTGGAGGATACCAGTTGTATAAGTCGAAGCCAGATTTAGCAACCGAGTTTCAGCAGAGGAGAATTTCCATGAAGTTTCAAGGGCATATCTGCTAAGCCAACAGTCAAGAGAAATTAAGAACCATGTGTATAAGCCATAAATATTTAATAATAACCAAGCCGTAAACAATATATATAAATCTCTTGTATTTACCTAAGGAGACCACCGAAAGGTTTACCAGACGCGTCGTCTCCATATCTAAGATTTGATAGTGAAAATGTAAGTATAAGATAAACAGATTACTGAACCGAACTCATTGCTTGAACAATAAGACTTCTGGTCACAACGGTGAACCGGTAACTTAAATAATAAAACAAGGATGCAGATATAGGTTTGTGACTTGAGCGATGTGAAGAAAACAATGACAATTTCAAGCGGAGAAGAAAACGATAGAACATCCTTAACACAAATCTTACCTCTGAAGCCGAACTATGTTTCGCACAATGCTGCTTAACCATATAAGTCTTCATAGATTCAGGGTTTTTGAGCTCAGCGAGAGCAAATCTCTGAGAAGCAGAGGAAAAATATGGTAGCAATAGTGCCATAGAGCAATTTCAGGACTGGCGGTAATACTTAGACCAACTCCCGCTCGAATTCCATAGCATCGATCCTCACCAAAGCAAAATCAACGGCACAGATCTATGAAGGGTATATCGTATACCTCCTTAAAAACCGTGTGTTGATACAACTGTTGTGGAGGATCGGATTTCGGATCACAACATTAATGCCAACAGTACAAAAAACCATGACTTCATTAAAACTAACTTAACAAGTGTATGTGGAAACCTTATCATTTCATATCAGTTTGATAGTTTGGGTTCCGAGCTATTTATGCTGTTAAGGTGGTAAATTTAATTACAATTCCTAACTTTTCTTTTGAAACCACAAGTTTCTAATAACATTTGTATATGCATAAATGATATGAAGTGGTAACGTAAAAATTAATGTTGAAGTTTTGTATAATGTGTAAATATTTCATGCTGAAGAGAGGTTATAATAACTCTAGAGTAAAAATATTTTTTTTATATGTACAATGTATGTGACAATGATAAATTCAAAATTAAATGGGTCAACTAGTTTATTTATTTTGAATATACGTGTTTATGTTTGTGCGTGATTCGATGATAGTTTTTATTTATAGAATACACACCTAAATTATATACAATTATATATTGATAAATAGTTATAATAATTATATAAAATTTTGATAATATATAAGAATTGAAATTTTAAAATTATTTTAATATATATATATATATAGCAAAAATTCCTATCATCACATATCAAAGAGATACAATAACTTTTAGCAATATAAAAATTATAATATTCAAAAAATTTAGTATGTCAAATTTAATAGTGAATTTTCTTTTCAAAATTTTAATTGTTGAATTTTAGTCCAACTTTAAAGTCGTCGAACTCAAAAACAAAATGAGGCAAGAAACGTAGCGTATATGGAGATAACAAATATTTCAAATGATTTTAATAAATATGTATCCATTATTTCCCCTACTAGTAGCGTTTTCAGCTCTCTCAATAATACTCAAAATGTGGAGGGCTATATGATCATTAAGAACAGTTTATTGAAAGGTGTTTTGGGAAGCACCCAAGAGATTTTCAATTATTGAAACATTGCATCTTTTTATTTCAGGATAATGAGTCTAAGAAACTAATACATCTCTTTAAAACAATCATTACAACTGTTTTGGAAACATAACTTAATCTTGCAAAAGATGGTTTCTTAATTCAAAGTTATTGAAAGTCATGAAAATCTGGTTCTTTTTTATTCCCTACCTCGTAAGCGACTATAGAACTCAACTTGAATTGAAAGTACGATTTACTCTCGATGATTATTATTATTATTATTATTATTATTATTATTATTATTATTATTATTATTATTTTGGGTATATTTAGTATATTTAACCAAAAATTTCGCAACATGCTGAACATTTGTCTTTTTAGTAAATTTAAAAGTATTTTTCTAATTTTTGAAAATCTCATTTATAATTTTTTATTAGCTAAGTGAGCTTTGATGTAACATAAGTTTCTTGAATGAGGTATATTTAATTCTTATATTTTTCAGAAAATCATTTTTAAATGGAAATTAGAGTAATGTTATAATTGGTCGGTGAGTTTTCTGACATTTACGTAAATGAGGAGGGAAAAATTTCCACCAGTAAGTGCTATGACACTAACATTGAAAATCACACTAACATTGGGACTCCTAGTGGATTTACCTCCTATTTAATTTTAAACATTTTTTTTCCTTTTTAATCTCTTATGGATTCAACTATGTGGGATAACAGATGTATGGAGCCATGAAAGTGTGGAAAATGAAGGATGTGTGGTAGAACATGCATATATATGGAACCTTGTTCCACATACATTGAATTATTTTTTATTTAAGTAGAAATTTTTAGGATCTAACAATACTATGTGGGAGGAGTGAATGAGTATTGCATGAATATCCCAAATTTTTGCAAAATGACAACTTTTCAAAATTCATAACTTTAACAACAAATGCAGTAAATAAATCACAAACAACACCACATAAGGACACTGATATTTTAGTTGGAATCACTCCTGGTGCAGAAAATAATAGAATATATTCTTGCATCTTATTCTCTATTAATTTAAAAATATTTTCAATTAAAATACTGAACTATCCTATAATAGAAAGAAGCTTTTACTCATAAATACATTTTTTTGGCCAAAAAAAAACAAGGATTTGCTAGTCCAAAAATAATATGGCAAGCATGCACTTCCTTGAGGCCACAACCTCAATACATATATAACTTTCAAGTTTAAAAATAAATTTTTAATTGAGACAATAACTAGAAACATAAAAGATAACCCTTTTAGATATCCATTCAACTTCCACTTGAAATTAGCTAATCACTTTTATGAAACATAGAATAATTCTCCACAATTTTCCCTCAAGCTAAGTCTTCAATGAATGCACGAAAATTTGAATGCTCTTACTTTTTGACATATTAAATAACTCTTTGGATTTCTTCACTAATGTACTGTAACAATTAACTACAGAGCCTTCTCCACTTAGCACACAATGCATAACATATATGTCAAACTCAAAAGATCCAACCTCAAATTATCCTATAAGAAAGTTTCTAGAGTGATTAAAGTAGTAATTCCATTCAGAGTAATGGGGAACTAAACATCTATATTCATACATTATAGATTTGGTATGGTTCATAGAACATTCACACCTAACTAGAAACACCTCTATACTTATTAGACAAATATTTTCAACTTTAGTCATCCTCTAGATGAATAACAACACTCATTGAACTTTTTTTCCAAATAACATGTTAAAATACCATATAAAAATTCGATGGAATTGAGCGTGTGGAAATTTAGGGAAATACACCTATAACAACCTCTTCTTGGTTGAAAATTTATACCATAGAAAATTTTCATTGGGATAATATGAGGATGCTAGAAAAAATATTTCTATTATCACTCTCCAGACAACTACTTCCTAGAAAATATGCCATATCATTTGATGTTTGTAATCTCCAACCACATGAATTTCATCTTAGCTTCATGTTTGTAATATGAAACCTTGAGGCACTATAATAATCATAGAAGAGCATACATTAGACCAATACAAGGCATAAGAAACGTGATTACAAGACAAATAGTTATGAACACTTGTTTGCATCAATGTCAACACTAAAATTCCTATAAGTGCATGATTTCACATTGATATCAACCTGAACCTGGTCTTCACTACTGAACTTGACCTTTCAATTTTAGCTCAATATTATCTCTCCCTTTGGCATCAACTACAATGGTAAAATCATAGGAAAACATCATATGGACATAGCAAGAGACAATGCATAGCATTGACAAGATCAAATTACAACTTTAGAATACTCCCTTGGAGAGACTGCCTCATATACTCCCCATAAAATTCTAAACTCCGCCCCCATACATAATGAAAAACTATGCACCTCTGAGAAGTGAGAAATAAGAACAAAAAAAAATGGTTGATTTTGTAGTGAAGTGCAATTGACAAAACAATTACCACCAAATCTCCAAGATTTTTGCAACTAATTCAGTGAACTTTGAGATAGTTTCTAGCTCTATAGAGAAACTTCTTAATTGCTTCAAATGGGTAGCACACCCATATGTTGTCTAAGATACTAAAAATATTCCCTTCGAAGTGGATTAATGATGATCTCTGCAATATATTCATTTGCTGCCACGTACTCCAACCTCACAACTTTATTGACCACTCGATCTAGTAGAAAATGATTCTTTCTTAGTATGTACTTCATCTTGGAGTGAATAACTAGACTTTTGGAGATGTAGGTTTCACTAGTGTTTTCAATGATGATGGGGATATGATCAACGTATTCAACTTTAATATATTGAAGAGTATCATTTGTCCATAACATGTGTGTGCAATAAGTGGTTGATACTAAATATTCATCCTTATTAGTAAAAAATGAAATAGACATTTACTTTTTCTTTCCTAAGAAACCAAGTGACAACCCAAAAAAAATGTCACTCTTGAGGTGCTTTTCCATTCATTAATTCTACCTATATCCTAATCCACATCATTATAACTAATCAAAGTGAAATATTTACCTTTAGGGAACTATAATCCATAGTTAAGAGGGCCTTTGAGATATTTGAAAATCCTCTTAACTGAATTTACCCTTGGGATTATCTAGAAATATTACAAGAACCCTACAACTTGCATTATGTACAACCTAGAAATTGTTAAATACAATAAGCTACCAATCATTGATCTATAAATGGGTTGGATTAAATTAGGAGATTCATTATCTTCGTTTCATTTATAGGAAGTCACCAAAAATGTGCTAACTTGTTAGGTCCCTATAATACTAGTGTATCCCCCTTATTGTTATTGTTGTCCCCTCATATTTCATTTTTGTTCCCCATAGAAGCCTACTATTTTTATTATTATTCCCTTAAATTATTATTGTTATGTAGGCCCTGATTATATTGTGACCCCATAGACTCCTATATATACAAATGAGGCCTTGTCTTCTATCATCAAAGAATTGTTTTTTTATGTGATTTAAAGGAGGTTTCTGCTAGGCCCCTATATTACTAGTATAGTCCATTATTGTTGTTAGTGTAACCCCTTGATTTTTATTATTTTACCCTTGTAACTCCCATATTGTTATTATTGTGCCCTTAAATGATTATTGTTAGGTCAACTAGGATTACATTGTGGCCCCATGGACTCCTATATATAGAAAGGAGGTTTTGTAATTTGAATCATCCAAGAATTGTTCATTCATGTAATGTATTGGAGGTTTCCCCCTCGAAGTGGAATATTTCTAAGGTGTTGATATTTCTTTTCTTCTCTTTTTGGAGATGGTTTCACAACATTTGGTATCAGAGCTTTGAGATTCTAGGGTTTCACTGCTCTAAACAGGTCATCGTGGATTTTCGCTATAACTTTTTTTCTACGAAGGTTAAGAATATGAAATGTTTAGAATGCGAAGCCAAAATCCTGAGGAACATTGTTGCAAAATTTCAAATCTTGGTTCGCAATATTTTTGAAGATATGATCTGTGCAAGTTAGGTCATTTTGCAGGATCCTGAATTTAACCTAAACAGGTCATCGTGGTATTTTCATAATAATATTTTTTATACGAAGTTTCAGAAGCTCAAATTTTTAGAGTGAGAAGCCGCAATCCTAAGGAACATCGTCGCAAAATTTCAGATATTGGTTCGCAATATTTTCGGAGATATGATCTATGGAAGTTAGGGCTTTTTGAAGCTTCTGAATTTCATCTGAAAGAGGTGATCGTGGAAAAATATTCATAGCTCTCTCTCTAAGCATCGGATTGGAATTCTATAAAAAGTGGCCACAATTAGATGGACCATAGTTTTTTGTCTATCAATTTTAGAGCCAAAGGAGGAAACAGTGACACGTGGCAAGTCGTACAAGTTCGTTCTACTGAACCAGTCCAAAATTGGGTCATTGTGGGCGATTGGACATAACCTTGCCTTGAAGAATCCAAATCAGATCAAACCTGTGGAATTTTAAAGAAGCTTCAGAAGGATACTACAAGGCCGAATTTCAGATATTGAGGATCCACAATTATAGAGATAATTCAATTTCAATATCGAGCTCCTCAAAAGCAAGTAAAAGGTGTGTATTTTTTTCCGAATTGCATAAGTCTTGTTTGAAGAATCAAGTTGAACTGATTCCAAGGGCATATTGTAGAATAGATATTAGTGTTGGATTCTAAAATGGCCCCTAAAAATAATTCAACACCCATTAAGCCTTTATAAAGCTCTACTATGACTCATGAATATGAAGAATGGCAACATGACATGTCAAAATTACAAGAGCAAGTGCAACAATTTTTTCTCTCGCAAAGAGCAACAAAAAATGATATGGAAGTTTTGAAGAAAGGCGTGGAAACTAAGATGGATGGTTTGAAGAAAGGCGTGGAATCTAAGATGGATGGTTTGAAGAATGGCATGGAATCTAAGATAGATGGCGTGGAATCTAAGATGGATGGTTTGAAGAATGGCATGGAAGCTGGCATGGAATATAAGATGGATGACATGTAAGCTAAGATCGATGAGAAAATGGAAAACACGAAGAATGATCTAAAAGCAGACATGGAAGGTTTGAGAAAGTTGATACAAGAAATGTTTCCTAATGGTGAAAAGGTAGTAGAGGAAACTCATGATGAGAACAAAATAACTGTTAATAGTGATTTCATAAAATCTAATGTTGGCAGGAAGAACCACCATATTCCAAAAATGGATATGAGGAATTTTGATGGAAAGGATCTTGTAACATGGATAATATAGATGGAGCAATATTTTGATCTCCATAATGTGCAAAACACACAAAAGGTATGCATTACAACTTTACATTTAGAACAAAATACATTTGTATGGTATCAATGGCTTTGCTCCCATAAACAAATTGTCACTTGGTCAATTTTTACGGAGGAAATGATAGCACATTATGAGGATACAAAGAGCAACACCTTCTTTAGCCAATTGATAAATCTCAAACAAAAGGGATTAATGGGGGAGCACATTGAGGACTTCCAAAAATTGAATATAAGGGTAACTGATATTCCAGAGGAACACAGGATTGATCTCTTCATAGGTACTTTAAAGGATAACATCCAACATGAAGTTCGCGTTTTGGAACCTGATTTATTGGAGAAGGCATTCAGGTTGGCAAGAAAAATTGAATGTAAAATTATGGCGACAAGGAAGCCTACCACTCACTTCTATAAAGAAGGAAGTGTTGCTACGCCTAGATTTCCACAACCTACAAGGTTGACACCACAACAATTGGAAGAAAAAGAGCAAAAGGGCTTTGCTACAGTTGTGATAGCAAATACACTAAAGGTCATAAGTGTGCTGAGAAGAAATTATTTTACATAGATTGTGAAGAGGAAGAAGAAAATGAACAAGAAGAGTATATACACCAAGAACCAACCCTAGAAGAGGAAGAAATGAATCCGACCATATCGTGTAATGCACTGGCAGGAATTACCAATCCTCAAACTCTCAAGATAGGGCATATCAAGAAGAAAAAGGTAATAGTGTTGATTGATTCAGGTAGCACCCATAATTTTATTCATTGTAAGGTAGCCAAGGAATTAAATTGTTTCCTATACCCAGCACCAGAATGTCAAGTGATGGTTGCAATGGAGGAACTATAAATTGCTCTGGAAAATGCCATAATATTAAGCTAACCATGGGGGAATATGTATTGACTAGTCCAATGCTTTCCATTCCTATGGGAGGTGCTGATTTTGTACTAGGAGTACAATGGTTACAATCTTTGGGGACGGTAGCTTTTAATTTTCAAGAACTTTTCTTGAAATTCTTTTCAGAAGGAAAGGAAGTCGAACTACGGGGTATTGAAGGGAAGCCAGGAAGGATAATAAGCTCTAATGGCATGACAAAGCTTCTAAAGAAAGAACAACGAGGCGTAATTGCACATTTATGCTCACTAGAAGTTCCAACATCAAAATCATCTATTTCTGCAGATCTCCAACAAGTCTTGGACAATCATTCCAAGGTGTTTGAAACTCCCAAAGGACTCCCACCCATTCGTGATCATGATCATGCTATTCATTTGATTCCAGGAAGTGTTCCTCCAAACATCAGGCCTTATAGATATCCTTACTTCCAAAAGAGCGAAATTGAACGTATGATTGCAAAAATGTTAGAGGCGAGTATAATTCAACCCAGTCAAAGTTCTTTCTCTGCTCCTGTAGTATTGGTACACAAGAAGGATGGATCATGGCAAATGTGTCCAGATTATAGGGAGCTCAATAAGCTCACCATTAAAGACAAATTTCCCATTCCTGTGATTGATGAATTATTGGAGGAATTACATGGAGCAATTTATTTTACCAAGTTGGATCTTCGTTCAGGATATCATCAAATTAGAATGAAGACTGAAGATATTCCAAAAACAGCATTTCGAACTCATGAGGGTCATTATAAATTTTTGTTCATGCCTTTTGGCCTTACCAATGCACCTTCTACATTTCAAGGGTTGATGAATTCCATTTTCAAACCCTTCCTTAGAAAATTTGTGCTAATATTTTTTGATGATATACTAATCTACAGTAGGTCTTGGAAGGATCATGTTCAACATGTTGACAGGGTGCTCAAACTATTGCAGGAGAAACAATTATATGCAAAAACATCCAAATGTTTCTTTTGAGTACAAGAGGTGGAATATCTGGGTCATATTGTATCTCACGAGGGTGTTAAGGTAGACCCTAACAAAATTAAAGCCATTAAGGAATGGAAAGTCCCCACAACCATAAAGCAGTTGTGAGGATTTCTCAGGTTAATAGGGTATTATTGAAAGTTTGTTAAGAATTATGGGAGAATAGCAACACCTCTAACAACATTATTGAAGAAAGATGCATTTTCATGGACTCCTGAAGCAACTAAGGCCTTTGAACATCTTAAAGAGGCAATGTGCCTAGCACCGGTCTTAGCTACGCCAGACTTCACAAAAACCTTTATTGTGAAATGTGATGCCTCAGGAAATGGAATTGGTGCAGTTTTAATGCAAGAAGGAAGACCCATTGCTTTTGAAAGTCGTCCAATCAAAGGAAAGTATTTACAGAAACCTATTTATGAGAAGGAAATGTTAGCAATACTGCATGCACTAAAGAAATGGTGAACTTACCTAATGGGAAGACACTTCAAGGTAAAACTGATCATGATAGTCTTAAACACTTTTTGGAACAAAGACTATCTTCAGAAGAGCAGCAAAAATGGGTCACAAAGATGTTGGGTTATGACTTTGAAATAATCTACAAAAAAGGAAAGCTTAATGTTGTTGCAGATGCACTCTCAAGAAAGAATGAAGAGGTGGAACCATTGCTTTGTGCCATTTCTATTATCCAACCAGATTGGATAACTGAAGCAAGAGATGAATGGAAGAAGGACAAAGATGTATGGACACTCATTCAAAAGTTGCAGCAAGATCCTAGTACATCTGATACATTTAGTTGGAAAAATGATTCGTTATGGTACAAAGATCGCTTATATCTTTGTAAGAATTCCCAACTAAAACAAAAGATTCTTCTGGAATTGCACACTTCTCCTTTAGGAGGACACTCAGGATTTTTAAAAACTTACCACAGGGTGAAGAAAGAATTTTTTTGGGATGACCTTAAATATGATATTCAAAGGTTTGTGGTGGAATGTTTGGATTTCCAGCAAAATAAAGTTGAGACAATTAAGACCTCGGGTCTTCTACAACCTTTATCCATTCCAAGTCAACGTTGGGAGGAGATTTCAATGGATTTTATCACATGTTTACCTAAGTCCGAATGAAAGAGTGTCATCATGGTGGTAGTTAATAGAGTTACCAAGTATGCACACTTTTGTGCCTTATCTCATCCATTTAAAGCAAGTATCGTTCCTACTACATTTATGGACACAATTCAAAACCTACATGGAAACCCAAGGGTTATTGTGAGCGACAAAGATCCCATATTTACTAGAAATTTTTGGACGGAGTTATTTTTTGGTTTGGGTACTCAATTAGCTCATAGCTCATCTTATCATCCTCAATCCGATGGTCAAACTGAGATAGTAAATAAATGTTTGGAAGGATATCTTCATTGTTTTGTATCTGATAAACAAACAAAATGGGTTAAGTGGTTACCTCTAGCTGAATGGTTGTATAACACTTCCTTCCATACTACAGCAAAAATGACCCCATTTATGGCACTTTATGGATATCATCCACCATCCATAACATCATATTTAAGAGAAAATTCGAAGGTTCAAGTAGTGGAAGATCACATCGAGCATCAACAAGAAGTTATCCAACTCTTAAAGGAAAACCTGAATTTGGCACAAAATTGAATGAAACAACAGGTAGATCAACATCACAGCGAGAGAAGTTTTGATGTAGGAGACTGGGTATTTTTATTGCTACACCCATACAAACAAATGTCCCTCAAGCAAGCTAAGAAGGATAATAAATTATCGCCAAAGTACTATGGTCCTTACAAGGTGTTGCAAAATATTGGTACTATAGCATACAAATTGGAGCTTCCTGCTTCTTCACGAGTGCATCCAATTTTCCATGTTTCATGCTTAAAGAAGGTTATAGGTGAAAATCTTCCAGTTCAAACAATATTGCCAGAACTTGATGAGGAAGGAAAAATCATATTGGAACTTGAAGTGGTCACGGAAACAAGAACTCGACAACTATGGAATCGATCAATTTCAGAGTATATCATCAAGTGGAAGAACTTACCCACTAAAGATTCTACATGGGAGGATGAGAATTTTATACAAAAGCACCCAGAGCTACTCAAGCATTGAGGATAACACTTTTTTGAAGGAGAGGGGCATGTTAGGTCCCTATATTACTAGTATAGTCCCTTATTGTTGTTAGTGTAACCCCCTTATTGTTATTATTGTACCCTTGTAACCCCCATTTTGTTATTATTGTGCCCTTAAATTATTATTGTTAGGTCGGCTAGGATTACATTGTGGCCCACTACGATTACATTATGGCCCCATGGACTCCTATATATAGAAAGGAGGTTTTGTGAATTGTATCATCCAAGAATTGTTCATTTATGTAATGTATTGGAGGTTGCCCCCTCGAAGTGGCTCATTTCTAAGGCATTGATTTCTCTTTTCTTCTCCTTTTGGAGCTGGTTTCACAACATTCACAACAGTTTCCCCCTTGAAGAGACTAAATTTTAAGTCGTTGATCTATATTTTCCTCTATTTTGGGAGTTGGTTTCAAATCATTTGGTATCAGAGCTTTAGATTCTAGGGATTCACTGCTGCAAACAGGTCATCATGGAATTTCCGCTATAACTTTCTTTTTATGAAGGTTCAAAAGCTGAATTTTTTACGACGCTGAGCTAAAATCCGGATGAATTTAGGATTTTTTCATGCTCCATAATTTCATCTTAAATATATGACATCGTAAAAATAATCATAACTTCCTCTATCTACATCAGATTTGAATTTCGTAAAAAGTGACTAAAATTCCACAAAATGTTGTATGTTTTATATCATTTTCAGGTTCGAAGGTTGAAACAGTAACACGTGGAACTCTGTAAAATTTCTCTCTAGTGAGACAATCCATAATCAGGTCATCATGGGATATTGGTCATTATTTTATCTTGAAGAAACAAAATTTGGTATGACCTTTGGCATTGGAAATAATACTCAAAGGGATACCACAATACTGAATTTCAGATTTTGGATATCCAAAATCATAGAGATACAACAATTTCAATATCAAGCTCTTCAAAATAATGAAAACGAGGTGTATTTTTTAATATTGTATAGAATTTTTTTTAAAAATCAATTTGAAGTGATTTAAAGGCCATAGTGAAGCATAGATATCGTTGTTTGATTCCAAAATTCTTGGGGAAAAAAATGGACACAACTAGTAAGAAACCAAAAAGCTCTTCTATGTTGCATGAAGAAGAGGAAGAAATGCAGCATGATATATCAGAATTACGAGATCAAGTGCAAAAAAATTTGCTCTTGCAAAAAGTAACAACAAAAGAATTTAAATCCATGGTGAATGATAAGATATATGGTATAAAAAGGTAAATGGGATTTTTGAATGATGGCTTAAAATAAAACATGAAAGCAATGATGAATGTTAATATAGAAGGGTTGAAGGAAGGTTTGGAAAAGTTTCTAGAAGAAAGGCTTCCTAGTGGTGACAAGGTAGTCCATGAAAATCATGATGAGAACAAATGGAATATGAACTATGATTTTAGATACTCCAATGTTGGGTTTAAGAATCGCTACATTCCAAATATAAATATGAGGAATTTTGATTGCAAGGACCCATTAACATGGATACTACAAATGGAGCAATATTTTGATCTCCGTGATGTTTAACACTCACAAAAGGTTCGCATTGAAACTTTTTATTTAGAACCCAATCAGTTTGCATCGTATCGATGGATTTGTCCTCATAAACCACTTATCACTTGGTCAATTTTTATGGAGGAAATGATAGCATATTATGAGGATACACAGATAAACACCTTATTTAGATAATTGATAAATCTCAATTGAATGAGTTCAATGGTGGAGCACATGGAGGACTTCCATAAATTGAATATCAGGGTAACTGATATTCCAGAGGAGCATAGGATTGATGTCTTAATATATACTTTTAAGGACAACATCCAACATGAGGTTCACCTTTGGGAACCTAATTCATTAGAGAAGGCATTTATGGTGGCAAAAAAATTTGAAAGAAAAATTATGACAACAAGGACATCTACCACTTAGAACTATAAATATGGAAGTGTTTCTAGTCCTAGCCTTCTACCACCTAAAAGGTTGAAACCAGTTGTCATAGAAAATACACCAAAGGTCATAATTTTTCCGAGAAGAAATTATTTTACATATTTTGTGAAGAGGAGGAATAAAATGAATAAGAAACATCAAAATAGGAGGAATATACATTGTGAACCAACCACAGAGAAAGAAGAATTGAATCTGACCATATAATGTAATGCATTGCCAGGAATTATCACTCCTAAAACTCTTAATATATAAGGATATATCAAGAATAAAAGGGTAATAGTGATGATTTATATAGATATTACCCATAATTTTATTCATTTTAAGATAGCCAATGAATTGAATTGTTTCCTATATCCGGTGACAAAATGTCAAGTGATTGTTGTAAATGGATGAACTCTAAATTAATCCAGAAACTTCCATAATATCAAGCTAAACTGAGCGGATATTTATTGAATAGTACAATTATTTTGATTCTAATCGTTGGTGTTGATGTTGTACTAGGAGTCCAATGGTTACAATTGTTGGGGATGATAGCTTTTAATTTTCAAGAATTTTTTTTGTAATTGTTTTGTGAAGGAAATGAGATTGAATTAAGGGGTATCACAAGGAAACCAAGAAATATAATCAGTTATAATTTCATGACAAAGCTTTTGAGGAAATAACAAAATGGCATAATTTCACAATTAAGCTCATTGGAGGTTCAAACATCAAAATCAGATATTTCTCCAAATCTTCAGAAAGTCTTGGACAATCATTCCAAGGTGTTTAAGACTCCCAAATTCCTCCCACCTATTCATGATCATGATCATGTTCTTCATTTTATTCCAAGAATTTTTCCTCCAAACATCAGGCCTTACAGATATCCTTATGTCCAAAGAGTGATATTGAACATATGGTTGTAGAAATGCTAGACGTTGGTATAATTCAACCTACTCAAAGTTATTTCTCTCCTCCAATAGCATTAGTGCATAAGAAGGACGGATCATGAAATATGTGTCTATATTATAGGGAACTCAAAAACCTCACTATTAAAGATAAATTTCTCATTCCTGTCATTGATGAATTGATGGATGAATTACATGGAACAATTTACTTGACGAAGTTGAATCTCCATTCAGGATATCATAGAATTATAATGAGGATTGAAGACATTCAAAAAATAATATTCATAACTCAAGAAGGTCATTATGAATTATTTATCATGCCTTTCGGCCTTACTAATGCACCTTCCACATTTCAAGGCTTGATGAGTTCCATTTTCAAACTCTTCCTTAAAAAAATTGTGTTAGTATTTTTGATGATATACTAAGGTACAAAAAGTCTTCAAAGGATCATGTTCAACATGTTGATAGGGTGCTCAAACTATAGAAGGAGAAACAATTATATGCAAAAACCTTCGAATTTTTATTTGGAGTACAAGAGGTGGAATATTTGGGTAAGATTGTATCTCATGAAGGTGCTAAGGTAGACCCTAAGAAATTAAAGCCATTAAGGGATGGAAAATCCCCACAACCATAAAGCATATTTGAGGACTTATCGGGTTGACAAGATATTATCGTAAGTTTTTTAAGAATTATGGGAGAATAACGGAACCTATAACATCATTACAAAATAAAGATGCATGTTCTTGGACTCTAGAAAAAACTAAGGCATTTAAACATATTAAACAGGAAATGTGCAAACACTGCTCTTAGATACACCAAAATTCACAGAACCTTTATTGTGGAATGGGATGCCTTACGAAAGGGAATTGGTTCAGTTTTAATGCAAGAAGGAAGACCCATTTTTTTTTAAAGCCCAATCAAACGAAAATATTTACACACCTATTTATGAGAAGGAAATCTCAGCAATACTAAATGCACTAAAGAAATGCCAACCTTAGCTAATGGGAAGACACTTCAAAGTGAAAATAGATCATGATCGTCTTGAACAATTTTTGGAACAAATATCATCTTCATAAGAGCAACAAAAATGGGTCAAAAATATGTTGGGTTATGTCTTTGAAATTGTCTACAAAAAAGGGAAGAAAAATATTGTTGTTGAAGCACTCTCAAGAAAGGATGAGTCTGTGGAAGCATTTCTTTGTTCTATTTCTATTATCCAGCCTGAGTGGATAATAGAAGCAAGGGACGAATGGAAGAGCGATGAAGATATGTGCACACTTGTTCAAAATTTACAACAAAATCCTAGTACATTTGACACATTTAGTTGGAAGAATGATTCAATATGGTACAAATATCAATTATATCTTTATAAGAATTCCCAACTAAAACAAAATATTATTTTCAAATTGCACACCTGTCCCTTAGGAGGGCACTCAATATTTTTAAAAGCTTACCACATGGTCAAGAAGGATTATTTTTGGAATAGCCTTAAATATGATAATGCAAAATTTTGTGGAAGAATGTTTGGTTTTCTAATAAAATAAAGTTGATACAACCTTTAGCCATTCCAAGTCAGCGTTGTGAGGTGGTCCCAATGGATTTTATCACAGGTTTACCCAATTCTAAAGGAAAGAGTGTCATCATGATGGTAGTTGATATATTTACCAACTATGCACACTTTTGTGCATTATCTCATCCTTTTAAATCCAATACACTTCCTATTTAATTTATGGAAACAATTCAAAAGCTTCATGGAAACCCACAGATTATAGTAAGTGACAGAGATCCCATTTTCACTAGAATTTTTTGGAAGGAATTATTTTCTTTCCTTGGCACCCAATTAGCTCATAGTTCATCCTATCATCATCAAGCTGATGGAAAAAATTATATAGTGAAGAAATTTTTGGAAGTATATCTTCATTGTTGTTAGTATGAATCTTAATCGCAAGCATACGAAAAAGGTTCACTTTAGTTGTGCATAACAAGCAACCCTAATAGCAAAGATGGTTGAAAATATCTTTAGATATGCAATTAGTTGACCAAGATCAATGCTGCAAAATCTAGATCTATGCATTAAAATACATTAAGCAGTAAATAAAATCAAGAGTTGCTCCATGCATCCAATAGACAAGACAATTTTTTTTTAAAGAATTTTTGTATTTTTTGACACCTAGGAAGGGAACATAGAAAGATGTTACCAGCCTCCCTCAGTGGGATGGGTTCTTGTAAGTCCTCGACACTTAAGATCTAAAATCTCTCTCTCTTGGTGGTGTAGAAAACCCAGAAAAAAATGGAACTCAAAGGGAGCTCACGAGAAAAATGGTAGAAAAATATGACAATGATGGAGGATCAAAGTCAGACCAAAAGTATAGATCCAGAGTGATCTTTAGGCAACAAAAGGTAGTGAATGAATGGAAAAAACCTTCTATTTATAACAAAACATTGAGTAAGTCTAGATATTAGTGCATAATTAAAATATTACTAACCAAATCAAGATCCAACTTTTATGGAATATTTTATAATATTTGTTGGAGGGAAAAATAATTTGACATGGGTCAAATCCCTTTATTTCTAAATAATAAATAAATAAATGATTTATTTATTACTTTAAAGATGTGGTTGAGTAATAATCAAATAAATAATGATTTGTTTAATTATTTATGGATGATTTAGTCAAATTTAACAAGGAATGTTATTTAAATAAGGTTTAAATAATTATTCCTAGAAAATAATAAGATAATTAGTGATTTATCTAATTAATTTTCCTGTTTTGGGTTAAAAATGACCAAGAATATTAGTTAAAAAATTGTTTAACTAATTATTCCTTGAGGAAAATCAAACAAATGTAGATTTATTTAGTATTTCCTCATGGGGTTTCCTATTTAGACCATACACAACTTAATAAAGTTGGTTTACTAAGTTATTTTTCATTGTGAAAGCAATTTTACTTAGGGTAAAATTGGTCTTGCATGGTGTACTTAGGTCCATCTAATAGTAATAGGTTAGATGACCAAAAAATGGTGTAATAGATTTCCCCCCAGCGTGCGAGCATTAGGAGCTAATTGTATGACCGAAGTATGTTGTAACAACTCAATCGCTAGACACCGAAGGGGAAGTCAGAGAGGGAGAAATATAAGGTAGACCAAATCGCTAGAGGACTAGACCCTGAGGAGGTGATACTTACAGGTGGAACAGGTCTCTTGTATGAGTGAGTACCTGTGCTAAAGGAGGCGGGGGAGGCATACCTATGCCCACCGAGACAAAGTACAAAGAATAATGCGTCCAGTGAACAAGGGACTAAACTATATATTACATGCTGGCATAAGCATGAGCCAGATAAAAAACATGATAATAGATCCCACATACATATTGTGCCTAGGATAATAGCTAGGCCTTATACAATAATATCTGAGTACGTGAGATATAAATACAAGCCAAATGCCTCTGTAAATAGGAAAGGGCTCTGAAAATCTGGCTAATACATGAAAACAAAAAGTCACCGCAAGCGGCTGAGGCCAACATCATCAAATATATGGAGCTGCATCAAAGGCTGTAATGAAGAGGTCATCCAGGCATGTGGGGGGCTACTTGTAAGGCCACCCCCGCATGAGGGCTAAAACATCTCACACACCTGGGAATCATCGGTCCAATCTGCTGCATCACTGAACCATTAAGTATATGTATCTTGATCATCCTATAAGGAGATGGAGCTAAGAAACAATCAAGTCAAAGGGCCGTAAGGAGTCCCTTTGCCTGATCCGAGGCACCGAACAAGAGTGGAAGTTGGAACCAAGGTACACCACCCTCTAGACCTGTTTTCTATAATGAATGATCTGATGTCGACAGAAGGAGGTCTGCCATAGGTGATGCAATAAGGGGTCCTTAACTAAGGCACGAGAGAAAATAGTAGAGCGACTGACGGACTGAGACCAGGGATGATGATGAAATGGGGGGATATTGAGTACTAGAAAGACGAATTCCATTGTTAGAGCATAAAGGGCATGGATGACCTAGCAGCGACTGACACAATATCAAATGGGATAAGGGACAGTAGGACTGAAGGCCATAATGTGCGACACAAGAGAGGAGCCAAGCCATGAAGGATGGAGGACTATACTAGGATACAAAGGGAAGCGCGCTCAATCATGATAAGTCATTGTTATAAAGGTTGGGTGTTAGGGAGAAGTTCGACTGCTAGATGAAGGGAAGGGATTTCACACTCAATCGGTAAAACTACCTCCTCTCTGAAAACAAGGTGGAAAGGAGTAAACCCTATGGCGGTTTTAATAGAAGTTCTATATGCCCACAAAGAAGGGAAGAGCATAAGGTGCTAGTTGGTTTTGTGCTTATCCACCGTCCATTGAAGCATGGTTTTAAGGATTTTATTGACTGCTTCAACTTAGCCATTACCTTGGGGGTAATAGGAGGAGGAATATTGGTGCTCAAAACCCAACAGTGAGGATAGCGCACACCATATCTGATCTTCAAAATTTCGGCCATGGTCAAAGACATATTCGTTCGAAACTTTGAATCGAGTGATAACATGGTTAAAGAAAAAGAGGGTTATGGTAGTTCCCGTGTTGTTAAAATTTTGCATGGCCTCAGTCCATTTTGTGAAATAGTCAACTGACACGATGATATACTTGTGGTTACCAGCAAATGAAGGTTGACACTCCATAAAGTCTATGGCCCACTTACAAAAGGGACTAGCTAAGACGACATGATGGAGGGGAGCTGGAGGAGCTCGCACCTTAGGGGTGAAATGTTGGAAATTGGAACAGTGTTTGACTGCTTCAATGGAATCATCGAAGAGAGAAGGAAAAAAATACCCAGCGTGCATGATTTTCTGGGTAGTGGAAAGATCGAAGAGGTGGCCACCACAACCACCACTATGGCAGGCATTGAGGACTTGCCCAGCTTTAGTGTACATGGGACAACAACGAAGGACAATATCTACACCGCGACGATAGAGGTCATCACCGATAAGAAGGTGGTAGGGGGCCTGGTATTAGATACATCGTCGAGCATCACGATTAAGATGGAGGGTGAACTTTTGCGTTCACAAGTAAGTTAGGATGTCACCCTACCAAGGATCATCTGTGGTAATGGTGAACAAATGGTCATCGGGAAAATCATCATTAACTGGAGGATCCTGTATACTGGTAGGTAATTCGGAAATGAGTTTAGCAAGGGCTAAACCTTTCTTACTTTTTGGTGTGACAAATTCAAGATCGAATTCCTAGAGGATAATGATCCAATAGGCATACTTCCCATTGATGATTCGGTGACTCAATAGGAAGGCCATAGTGTTGGAATTAATCACGACCTTGGTGGAACACATGAGGATGTAATGATGAAGTTTTTGGACCAAGAACACAACATCCAGTGCCAATTTCTCTTCATGTGAGTAGGATACAGGAGGGCCTACAAGTTTCTTACTGACATAATAGATAACATGCTTGATTCCATTATCATCTTCCTGAATAAGGACTCCAACGACCGAATAGGTGGAAGCGGAGATGTACAGGATGAAGTCCTTGTTAAATTCAAGAGGATGGATCAAGGGAGTGGATGTGAGAGCATGTTTCAGGGCATCAAAAGACTCTTAAGCATAGGCACCCCACACAAATGGAGTGTTATATCAAAGGAGTGTAAGGAACCCATGCCCAGTGGTGGCATAGTCAGGTACGAAACGAGGAAGGAAATTAGCTTTTCCTTGGAGGTTTTGTAACTGGCGTAAGGTATGAGGAATAGGAAGCTCAAGGATGGCTTGAACTTTCAATGGGTCAAGTTTTATACCATCTTTAGACATAATGAAGCCTAGAAGATGGCTGGAAGGAACAAAAAATACACACTTCAGCGAGTTGAGGCGGATATTATACTTGCGACATCAGAGAAAGATGGTACGTAGATCATGAAGGTGTTGCGCCCGATGTTTAGAACGTGTAGTGAGGTCGTCTAAATAAGCAAGGATAATATGAGCCAGGTCATGGAAATAGTAAGACATGACCCACTAAAAAGTGGCTCCGACATTTTTAAGGCTGAATGACACGAACTGATAGGCGAAGGTTCCCCACAGACTAATAAACTCAGTCTTAATCTGATCAACATAACAGATAGAAATTTGGTTGTACCCGGAGAAACCATCCATGAAGGATAAAACCTTGTGCCCAGCACACTCATCAATGATTTGGTCAATGAATGGTGTAGAGAGGTTGTCTTTGGGACAAGCTTTGTTCAGGTTGTGAAAGTCAGTGCAGAAACAGATGGTGCCTTGTTTCTTGAGAACGGGAACCGGGTTGGACACCTAAGTGGTGTATTCGATAGGATAGATAAAAATAGCATGCTTGAGCTTATCGATTTCAGCTTTGACAGCCTCTCATCTGGAATGATTAATGGGTCTCAAATTTTGATGGACAGGATTGGCAGCAGGCCATGTATTGGTATGGTGTTCGACAATGGCGAGATCAAGTCCAGGCATTTCTGAATAGGACCAGGCGAAAACATCACAGAATTATTTGAATAGCTTGGTGTAAGCCTCAATTTCTTCAGCGGTGCATTGGATGCCCAAGGTGATATTTTCTTCTACCCCTGGTTTTTCAGAAATGTCAATTTTAATGGTAGGAGAGATATTGGCCATATTTCCTTCTTCGAAAGCATCTGGTGGAGGGATGGGATTTCTAAACCATCAACTTCATCAAGAATGAAGTATTTAGTTTCCAAAGCATATTGGTCATGGGACTACTGTGGGAGGAAGTACGCACGGTGGTGCATATCATCCCAAAGAAAGTCGAGGTCATTCATTACTTCCATAATGTCTTCATCAGAATGGAAGATGGGGAGATTGGAGGAAGGGAGACCTTCTGACACGGTAGAGCTACCTGACTCATCATCACGTGAAGAAAGGCTCACATGCACAACGTCATGGGGGGTGACATAAGAGTAATAAGATAAAGGATCTACCGATGTTGAGCCCAGGGTGATCGCTAAGGGGAGGTCGACCGAAACATCAGGGGAAGTCTCTAGGGGGGCTTCCACCAAGGGTCTCATGGGTGATGATAGGTAGAAGATTGATGTCGAAGGCTCTGTCATTTCGACATCAGGAGGGGGAATGTTAATGGGAGCAAGCAGATCCTTTGGTTCTACTGAAACATAACTCGCCAACAAGGGGGAGGTGAACTTTATATGCTTGGTCTTGAATATTAGAACACTTCCAAAGAGGAATGATACTCCTCAAGGCAGGGACAGAGGTGAGTGTAGTCACCATGGAACTCACACAAAGAAAAAGGGTGATTTGTGCACAAGGATTTGAGTTTCAAGACTGAATTAGGTATAGTGACATACACCTTAGGGATATCAGATTTCGGAAACGTCTCATTGACCATGGGCTTGAGGTGACGCAATTCTGGATAGGTATGGGTGGCATGAACAACAACATCACACAAATCATACTAGATAGTACGCTTTGGCAGCCGAGGACGGGCGGGGTTTGCTGGGGAAACCTTGTCTTTAGTTGCCTTCTTGTTGGCTTTTCCCCTATTACCCGAAGCTGTCGCAATAGGAGGATATTCCTGATGAGGTGGCTGAGGCAGAATAACAACGGGAGAGGTCATAGGGACCAGTTGAACTAGGGTCAAAGCAAGATAAGGTTTAGGTTGACCAGGCGGGGTAGCAGCTAGGGGATCAAGGTACCAGATGGGAATCCCCAGGGTCAAGTTAGGAAGACATAGGGTTGCCATGAAAATTATCAAGTACACTCTAGGAGGGGGAGTTAGGAATGGTATCTAACCGGAGGGGTAATGGCCAGGTGGTATGGCTCCAAGGTGGTTAAGGCATGGAGGAACCATTCCAGGAGGGTAGAGAGGTTCATGGATACTAGCTGTAGGTGAAGGGCTAGGAGGAGGGGGTCCAGAAGGCTGAATCGAAGGGCTAGGAGTAGGCTGCAAAGGGCGAGGTTGCTGACTAGCCGAAGTGGGCTGCTTGGGGGATGCCCAAGATGATTTCATCATGCAAACATTCGATGAGATGGGATCAGAGACAGGAGGAGGAAGACAAGGGAATGTACCAAGAAAAGAGGAGTCTTTGTAAACTCTCGATGAGCCACTGGTCAAAGGATCGACGGTTTTCTTATTGGCCACCGAAGAGATGATGGACTTAGGGGAGGTTTGAGACTTCAGTTCGTAATATGTCAACTGGTCAATGGTGACTATATTTCCATTATGGGGGAAGGAAATCTTGTGGTGAACCGCAGATGGGACAACATACATCGCATAGGTGTAGCTACGACCCAATAGAATGTTTTAATCTAAAGGGGCATCAATGACTTCTACGTCAACACAAATAGTGTTTCCCGCAAGAGTAATAGGACAAGTGCAGAATAGGCCAATGGGCTAGGAGGCATGGTCGTCCCATGCTTGAAGAGAGATCATGGAAGGAGCCAACTCAGGATCTGAGTTTCTTCCAAACTGAAGCGGACATTACACAGGTGCATTCCCCCTCATCAATGATATAATGAGAAACGTTGGTGTTCTGGATCTTAACTGGGATTTGGAAGGCTACAGAAGTAAGAAGAGGAGCATGTTCTGACCGGTCAACATCGAAGATGATCAAATGATCATTTGAAGGATCTACAACACCCATGGTAGACAGTAGAGCATTTCGTTTTGAAGGACATGACTGGAGGATTTCCAACATTGATATGGCAATAGGAGATTGCGCCAAATCATCTATTATACTATACGAATGGGCAGCTTTTCTAGAAGTATAATTTTGGCATAGTGGTCCATTAGGGATCTTGGTATGAACCTCTGCCTTAGGCTGAGGGATCTACAAAGGACCATTAGTTGTCGAAAGAGGCTTTGTAGAACCTAAAGAAGGGATCTCGGGGGCAGACGTAGTGGGAGGCTTGTTGTACTGACAGGACCGAGTCTGAAGGTTGAGGTCTACGGTTATAGGTTGGTCAGAGTTCATCATGAGAATATGGTAATTGGAGGTACCATATGGAGTAGGTTGAGTGGCTGCCTGACCTTCAGGTGGTTGGGTAGCCATGAATCCTTACTGAGGGAAAGGATTAGTAAACATAGTAGGTTGACTAGGCATAGGATTGGGAGGGATGGAAGGGGAGGCTTGTTGTCCTCGCAATGCTGCTTGAGACTCCAACATTTGCAACATCTGTGGTAGAAGAGGACAATTGTGTGTGTAATTAACATAAACACCACAACATGAACAAGGCTTATTCGTGTGAACAGACCTGTCTTGCTTGGGCTGAGTATCTTGTTACTAGTTAGCAGTGTTAGGTGCATTACTTTGAGGATTAGATCGAGGCTTATCAGGGGAAAATTGATTTTGAGTGCCTTTCCTCTTATTTTTGGAAGGAGGAGGATTAGTCATTCC
The DNA here is from genome assembly GCA_034641835.2 of Pinus albicaulis. Taxonomy (NCBI): domain Eukaryota; kingdom Viridiplantae; phylum Streptophyta; class Pinopsida; order Pinales; family Pinaceae; genus Pinus; species Pinus albicaulis. The sequence goes on along the minus strand of CM076584.1, from coordinate 1,357,354,140 downwards.
CTGCTGTGCATACACCTACCCCTAAGTGGGTGGTGGCTGCTGTTGCGGGGGTTGAGAAGGCAAGGGAGGCGACGGTGCTAATGCTGGAGGAGCTAGAGCACCGGGCTGTGAATACAGATAATAATGATGTTGGGTAACATTGTGGTAAATAGGAGGTTGGGAAAAAGGAGGAGGCATGCCGTATCCTGGATACATGCTACCTGGAGGGGGGAAAGTGCTGGAGGTGTTGGCCACTCCTTAAGGAAAACCATAGCCCATGGGAGGCTGAGCATATGGGTGGGAAATAGCTCCAACGATACTGTTGGCAGCATGAGATGCCCCCAGTGTGTTGCCACCACTGGTTCTATGAAGATTAGGTAGAACAATATAAACATAACCAGATTGAGCGTAGATCAAGCCATATTTTAACGTAATCTAGAGAGGAGCTTCTTTGGTTTGAGGGAAATGTGATGCAACATATTTTTTGATAGAAGGAAAAAGAGATCTAAGGAACCAGTCCATGTAGATACGGTCTTCGAAGGCAAGGGCTCGACATAGGCTCTTTCTTCTCCACCATTCCTAGACATGATCAGATAGGCGGGTCGCAGATGATTGACGGAAAGAAGTCAAAAGTTTGGTACCAGTGTCATAACAAAGGGGAAGCTAGAAATAAGACAGAAAATCCAGGGAAAGAGTTGCAAAGGTGGTATGAGAGGATGAGGCCTGATAAACATACCACTTAGAAGCTTCGCCAGTAATCATCTGTTGGAACAATCGAAGACGAAAAGATTCATCGGTAATGGAGTTAGACGAACAACACATGTGGAAAGATCGATCATGATTTGTAGGATCTTCTCCAGCAAGACATTCAAACTTGGGGATGTTGGAAGGGAGCTTGGTTGGCATAGCAGGCCAACCAACATCATGGCGTATAGGGTCATTGATCAACTGGTTAAAATCGGTAAGACTAAGGCCTACCATATAGGGGAGCAAGGGAGCAGCCAGGGTAATTCCTGTTACGGTCCCACTAGTAGTATTCCCAGAATTAGGGCTAGGGCTACCACCAGCGTTAGGTCCTAAGACAGACATGGTGAAGGTGACAAGGGGAGAACCGGGGGTGGAACTAGAAGGGGAACCCAATGAACTAGAAGAGGAGTCAGAGTGCAGACTTGGTGGAGGACTAACTCGAATCCTACGTGGAGGAGTAAGTCTTCCTACCAAAAACTAAGGATGAAGGCCAAGAAGTCTCCAGGATAAATGCCTTGGAGGCGCAATGATGAAGGCACAAACATGACACAAGGGGAAGAGAGATCAACAAAGGCAAGGAGGTGCAAGATCAACTAATTACAATGTCAAAAAAAGGGCAGAGAGGTGAAGGATCAATTGATTACAATGTTTAAAGTCCTTCCCTGACAGTGTTAACCAGGCTCTTCCTCACTTAGGGTGTGTGTGTTAAGTGTCTAAATTTAATTTTTAAACCCAGATGTTTGTAGAGAAAAAGGAAAAAGTGTGTTGTATAACTGTAAATAAACCTGCAGATAACGATATATGAAACTGAAATAACAGAAAATAAACAATTAATTATGAATTAACCTAAACCTAAGGAGGAAGACCTTTAAACAACTAGTCTGTGGGTGGGCAAAAATCTAGTCAAAACAAAACAAAATAGCCAATAGATCTAAATTCAGGAGGGACAATGATCCAAAGGTCAGATCTACTGGAAATAGGTGCAAAAAAACAATAAAAAATTAGAGGAAATATTGTTGTAAATGAGGTGGCAAAAGGCTATATCCTGGAGAGAGGCAGAGGGGACCCTAGAGGAAAACTCAAACAAAACTAAAGGAGGTGTTTTGGATGGATAAATAACCAATCTGAAGTGGATTTGAAGGTAAGATATCATATCTGAAAAATGGTTGAACACCCTGAAATTTTAGACAACCTGCAATAGCTAAAACTCTTCCACAAAAGGTGGATGGTACTGAAGCCCTAGGGGGCTAGGTTCTCACTTTTTTGAGTAAAACAGAATAGGCACAGGTCCAAAATGGGTAGATATGGAGGTCAGACAACCTTGAACAGAGGCCCAGACAAACCCAGAAAAATTTCAGAAAAGCTCCCGCAAAAAGTCCAGGTCACAGTTTCTGACATGATTTCTATAGAGGTCACAAGTTTTGGCTTGTTTTCTATTCCCCGGAGGTTCAAGTCAAAGGTTTTGGCCCAAAAAATGCGACCTACACTTTTGGTACTCTCAGGAGCAGGTTTCAGAAGAATGTGTCATTTTAGCTACGGTTGATGCCGATCACCTGCGCAATATGTCAGAAAACACACGAAAGTTAGAATTTCTAATGTTTTAGGGTTTTATAAGTTAAAAAAAACATCAAGAAAATAAAAACAAGAAGCTGAAGTGAAATCCTAGGGTTTGAAGCAGCTGGATATGCGGGGATCTGAAAAATGACAAAGGTCGTCATCGTAAACCCATGTGGAGTCTCCAGTTGTTAGTATGAATCTTAATCGCAAGCGTACGAAAAAGGCTCACTTTTAGTCGTTCATAACAAACAACCCTAACAACAAAGATGGTCACCAATATCTTTAGATCTACAATTAGTTGACCAAGATAAATGCTGAAAAATCTAGATCTATGTATTAAAAGACATTAAGTAGTAAATAAAAGCAAGAGTTGCTCCATGCATCATTAGACAAGACAAGATTGTTTTAAAGAATTTTTGTATTTTTTGATACCTAGGAAGGGAACATAGAAAGATGTTACCAGTCCCCCTCAATGGGATGGGTTCTTGTAAGTCCTCGGCACTTCAGATCTAAAATCTCTCTCTCTTGGTGGTGTAGACAACTCAGACAAAAATGGAACTCAAAGGGAGCTCGCAAGAAAAATGGTAGTAAAATATGACAATGATGGAGGATCAAAGTCAGACCAAAAGTATAGATCCAGAGTGATCTTTAGGCAAAAAAGGGTAGTGAATGAATGGAAAAACCCTTCTATTTATAATGAAATATTGAGTTAGTCTAGATATTGGTGCATAATTAAAATATTATTAACCAAATCAAGATCCAACTTTTATGGAATATCTTATTATATTTGTTGGAGGGAAAAAGAATTTGACTTGGGTCAAATCCCTTTATTTGTAAATAATAAATAAATAAATAATTTATTTATTATTTTAAAGATGTGGTTGAGTAATAATCAAATAAATAATGATTTATTTAATTATTTATGGATGATTTAAAAATTTTAACAAGGAATATTATTTAAACAAGGTTTAAATAATTATTCCTAGAAAATAATAAGATAAATAGTGATTTATCTAATTAATTTTCCTTTTATGGGTTAAATATGACCAGGAATATTAATTAAATTGTTGTTTAACTAATTATTCCTTGAGGAAAATCAAACAAATATAGATTTATTTAATATTTCCTCATGGGGTTTCCTGTTTAGACCATAAACAACTTAATAAAGGTGGTTTACTAAGTTATTTTTCATAGTGAAAGTAATTTTGCTTAGGGTAAAATTGGTCTTACATGGTGTACTTAGGTCCATCTAATAGTAACAAGTTAGATGACCAAAAAATGGTGTAACAGTTGATTTGTATCTAATAAAAAAACAAAATCGGTCAACTAGTTACCTCTAGCTGAATGGTGGTATAGCACTTCCTTCCATATTGTAGAAAAAATGACCCAATTTATGGCACTTTATGGATATAATCCACCATCCATCACATAATATTTAAGATAAAATTATAAGGTTCAAGGAGTGGAATATCACATCGAGCATCAACAACAAGTTCTCCAAATCTTAAAGGATAACCTCACTCTAGTGTAGAATCGAATGAAACAATAGGCATATCAACATTGCAGTGAAAGAATTTTGATGTAGGTGACTAGGTATTTTTATGATTACAACCATACAAACAAATTTACCTTAATAAAGCTAAGAGGGATGATAAATTTTCACCCAAGTATTACGATCCTTAAAAGTTGTTGCAAAATATTTCTAGTATGGCATACAGATTAGAGCAGCTACAGACATCTTCTTTAGTACACCTATTTTTCCATGTTTCATGATTAAATAATGTGATGGGCAGCTCAAAAAATGTTTACAGAACATGATGAATAAGGAAAATTAATATTTAAGCCTAAATAATTTATGGAAACAAGAAATCGACTACCATGGAATCGATCAATTCCACAGTATCTCTTTAAGTGGAAGAAATTACCCGTTGAAGATTCCACATAGGATGATGAGAATTTTATATATAAGCATCCAAAACTACTCAAACATTAAGGACAACAATTTATTGAAGGAGATGGGCATTTTAAGTACCTATAATACTAGTGTAGCCCCCTTATTTTTATTTTTGTGCCCCCATATTGTTATTGTTGTGACCTTACATTATTATTGTTATGTAGGTTATGATTATATTGTGACCCCTTAGACTCCTATTTATTCAAGGGAGCTCTTGTAATTTCTATCATCAAATAATTGTTCATCTATGTAATGTGAAGGAGTTTTCCCCCTCGAAGAGGCTAATTTTTAATTCGTTAATCTATCTTATCTTATATTTTCTGAGTTGGTTTTATAACATAAATGTTTTGCAATACTTAATGCCAAATTGCTTAATTTTCTATCTTAAGTGTTTGGATTGAGAGATGAACAATATTTTATCTGTTTGAGTAACTACTAACCTAAGTAAGAAGTTCAGCTCACCCAAGATGGACATTTCAAACTCCTTTTGCATGCATTCAAATTTTTTTTTGTTTAATCTCCTCCAAATCACTCCCAAAAATGATGCCTTCTACATACACAACAATAACTAGAAAATCATCACTTTCAAATTTGATGTATAATTTGTTTTTCATTTATCATCTTTTGTAGCCTTTTGGTTCGAAGTATTTTTCCAAATTTGCATACCATTCTCTAGGAGCTTGTTTAAACCCAGAGGGAGCATTTTTGAACCTACAAACTTTATTTTGAGCATTAGTCAACCAAAAACATTATGGTTGTTATATCCATACTTCCTCTTCTAGTTCATTGTTCAAGAATGCTAACTTGACATCCATTTGGTATACTTTTACATTATCATAACATGCAAATATGAATAACATTATAATAGCATACAATCTGGCTACTAATGTAAAGGTACCATGGAAATCAATACCTTCTACTTAAGTATATCCTTTGTGTAATAGTCTTGCCTTTTTTGTCACCACTTGACACTATTTTTTTGTTGTGCTTGTACACCCACTTGGTTACAATTATGTTCTTGTCCTTTGGTCTTGGTACAATCTCCCATGTTTTATTATTCTTAATATGGACCAACTCCTCATTCATTTCCTTGATCAAGTTCTTATATTCAATATATTTTCTAAATTTATTGAGCTCTACATGGGATAATAAAGAAAAATGTTCTTGTTTTAAGCTGCTCAACAATTTTCTCCTTGCTTTCACTCCTAGTTCTTTGTTCCCAAGGATTTGGATTTCTAAATGCTTCTTTTGTATGTGACTTGGTGGAGACTTCTTTGTAGAGGGGGTATTCTCTTATTCTTCATCTTCCTTGTCCTTGTCTAACATTTCTTGGTCATCATATTCTATGAAATCACAATCAACTACATCTTCTTTAGAGTCTTCATATGTGGAGAAAGCCTCATATGCCACAATATCAATGCACTCCACTACCTTTTTGGTCATCTTGTTGTAACATTTGTAACTATTGATTTTGAATGAATATCCAAGGATGAAAAATTCAAAAACTCATGAATAAAATGTCCAAATCTTTTCTTCATTCTTCTTTATGCAGCACTTGATCCCAAAAACATTGAAGTGATCCACTCTCGTCAGTGTCCCTTTCCATAACTCATTAAGATTTTTCTCATTATTTTCCTTAAGAACGAGCTTGCTTCACAAATATATTATTGGTTGTGTATATTTTCTAGAAAAGTTATTTTCAACACCAACCTCATCCATCATATCTCGACCCATAGATTAGATAAACTTGTCCTTCCTCTCCACCACACCATTTTGCTGAGTTGTTTTAACAATCGAGTCTACCTACTAATCACATGCTCTTCACAAAACTCTTCAAATTATTTAGAAATATACTCACCTACTCTATCAAAGCTTAGGAACTTTATTTTTAAATCTTTCTCATTCTTAATTAATGCCTTAAAATACTTAAATTTGGTAAAGGATTTTGACTTCTCCTTTGTGAGCATGATCCAGGTAACTCTTGTGAATTCATCAATAAACAAGATGAAATTCATTTCTCCTCTTCGGTTATGTTTCCTTGTAGGTCCACAAATATCAATATGCACTAACCACAATGTTCTAGAGGTTGAATAATACTTAGTTTTGAAATGCACCCTAGTTTTCTTCCCAGCACTAGTACAAAAGGACTAATAGGTTACTTAAAAAATAACTAAATGTTTCATATGAATGACCATTTATCAGTCAGTGACGAATAGTGGATAATAACAGTATCTTATAATGAAATCAAATTTTAGTCATATTTGGGTTAATCATTAATTGGTTGCCTCAATTTTGTCATCTAGTAGTACATTTAGCCATAAATTTAGTCATTAATTTAGTCATTGATTTAGTCATTTTTTGCCACAATTAATGACCAAATACACAAAAATATATACTACTACATGATCATTCGAGAAAATCAATTAATGACCAAACAAATATGACCAAAATATTGGTCGCGTTGTAAGATACTATAAATTATGTACTAACATTCATATATATACAAATTAAATAGTCATCATTTAAAACCAATTAATGACCAAAGAAATATGACTAAATTCCTGTCGTCTTATAAGATACTTTAAATTAGCTATTAATATTCCTATATATGCAAAATTTAGTAGTAATTTGAAAAAACAAATTTATAGTTTACAATAGTCATTTATATTTTTTTTGTAGTTTCATATTCATTATATAAATGAATGATTTAGTAATTTATATTCATTTAATTTAATTTCATTAATAATAATTTTAAGCTATTAATTTAGTCATTTTATATTCATTATATTTGTGTTCATCATTAATCGCTATAAACTACTAATTTAGTAGTTTTATATTGACTTTATGTGTTCATTATTAATAAACATAAATGAATTAGTATGATTTTGTGACTAAATTTAACTAGTGTCATAAAGTGTGCATGTTTATCTAATATGAAAACACAAAGTTACATGCATTAATTACAATACTAAATAATATGACGTACAACAATAAATAATTTAAACCACATAAGTTATCTTATATGAAATGTCAAGTATTACATTATGAGTTTCCAACTTAATAATGGTTGGACTACAATTTACACATGAAAACTCTTTAGGAGTAATATTCTCTAAGCATTCTACATGGCAGACATGCCCACATACCAATACCGCAATAATAGAAAGATCATTATTAGCTACCATTTTATAAGAACTCCTTGGTGACATTTGCGTTAAAATATTTGAACATCTGCCACATGTTTGTAAATCTACGTGAGATGAAAGAGATGAAGTTTCAGAGCTACCGTCCCTACCCTTTCAACTTCCACCATAACTCTATCCATGCTTTATTTATTAGAATCCCATCAAAAGTCAGAAGGGCTGCTAGCATCCATCCACCAGAGTCGTTCTCTCCTACAGGAAGTCACCATATTTAAAAATGTATGCATATACCACCAATCATAAGCTTCTCCATGGAATCCCATTGTTGAATCACCACTACTACTAGATAACTTAAATTAATGCACTCCTTCCAACAATGGCATAGGGATACTATTTGATGCACTTCGTGCATGAATTTGGCAATTTAAATTTTTCTTGGATAATCAGTTCCTAGAAGAATGGCGTGGGTGCCTTGAGAAAAACAAAGTGCTTCCAATTGAATGCCATCATGAAGGAGGCAAATTTATAGACCTTTTGGAGTAAAATCTCAATGAATTTAAATAAGGAGTAGCTTCTACTGTGTTCGATGCACTTGAGGACCCAAGTGTATACTTTACCTACAAAATAGTTCACCATTGCATAAGAAGAACATGATAATTCCAAGTGCCTATTTATTCTTCTAGCAAAGAACTAGGAAAATTAAATGATTAGTTAAAAGTGCCTTCCAATACACCCAAATCATGAATTATATCATTACAACTTAACTATTAACATCAATGACCTATTTAGATGTCAGTTGTGTTACAGATGGATTCAAAATAAAATATGCACAAATCAAAAAATAAAGTTAGTAATCTTATGGAATCCTATTCTCATGCTCATCGGTTGATTAGTTGAAAAAAATTATGATTAGAAAAAAAGCTAGTTTCTACTCTAGTTATAGATATATTAAGATGCTTAGCTTTAGATCTGAAACAACGATGAAGATGCCAAGTGTGAATAGATAAATATGTATAAGATAACACCAACCACATATTTCGTAAGGTACAAAATAATATACCAAATTCATCATTAAATGATAGGCTTTTATAATAATTCATACATTCAAATCGTATGGCATCATAACTTAGAAATACACAACTATGCACAAAATATATTGGAAGAAAAAAAAAATCAATTTTAATTGTAAGATTTTAACATTGTAATCTCACCATAAACCCAATATATGCTCCATTTTTTCATATCCCTCTTGGTAGAACCATTAACATTATCAGCGCCCTTTATTTTTATGCAAATTTCAAAAATAAATGTGGGAAAGCTTAGGTAGATAGATTAATATGATCAAGAAAAGAAAATAATCACTTCACTTGGGTAATAAAAATGTAAGAAATACCATTATTGCAAGAATAAAAATTGGATTGATATCTCAACTTATTTGGTTTAATTTGTCTCTCATAAACCATTTGGATGTTTAGTCATCCAATTTGTGAATTTTAAAATGATGGGTGTAAATTGGATATTTTCCTCTTTTTAACTAAAGATGAAAATTGGAGCCCTTTTATCCAAATAGTTGAAACATTGGGACTATTGGTCATCCAAAATTTTTAATTCAAAATGTCAATGAAAAATTTGAGGTCGACCTTATTATATCTTGTTTAATTTAATCTATTTACTTTCTATGCTACCATGTTATTCTCTTTAAGGCCAAGAATGGAGGATCATAAACATATTTCTCTCAAGATATCATCAGTATAATGATTAATGATTTCCTCCATATAAAATGTTAAATGTTATTACAACATGCCACTTTCGTTTATCAGTGGGTGTACTCCATATTATTTGGTGGCCATTTAGTGGCAGTGATCTGAATTTTCTAAGGAGTTTTTACAAAGTAAAAGATCCTAGGAAATAGATTCTAGTATGAGGCCCTTTCTCCAGTGATTGTAGGAAATCCTTGAGATCGATCAAGAAGACATATTATTGGAAAAAATAAAATGGATCTTAATGACCCATAAATAGGGGACCTAAGGCCTATCCATGCTGGAATCAAGATTTCCATTAGACCAAAAATCTACAGGTGTTAGTCTCTGCTATAATTGCCAGAGTTAGGGTCCACGAGAGGTAGTTAATCCATGTCACGAAACGCACGGGGAGCATTGAACACAATGTCCAACAATATCCCCCCAAATGCGAGCCAAGTGAATTTCAAACTCGAGACCTGTCACTCTGATATGAATTTTTGGAATCACGATTGTCATTAGACTAAAACCCACAAGCATTATTCTCCACTACAATCACCAGAGTTAGGATCCATGAGAGGCGATTAGTCCATGTTGTGAAACACATGAGGAGCATTGAACCCAATGTACACCAATCCATTTTATCAACATTGATCCTCTTTGTATTCAATTAAATTTTGATTTTTGTGCTTGAACAGGGATCCCTTATTTATATTTCCACTCAAGGCTTCTATTCAATATTTGGCTACAATGCAAAATTCAGAATGCATTGTCTTTCATTTGAATGTTCCTCAAACATACACCACTCCATGGTTTTATGGCCGCACATACAACTCTTTATTCACAAAACCAATGAAATACATATCTATCCTATTTTTATGTCTGTTACAGAAATTAGAGAACCATTTACAAGTATGCTTTGTAGAAAATCCGTGTAGATTCCATTGACCTTGTAATATGCTAGAAAAAAATTACTTGAATCTACTCTACAAATTGTGAAAACTAATTACGATTTCACAATTACATGAACAAGGAAGAGAAAGAATTTCAATCCCACAACAAAAAATATTTATTTGGGGAAAGCCTCAGCTAAAAATGAAACTCTCTATATATTTCATAAGTCAAAACATATGAGAACAATAAAATTCTTCCCTTAGGCTTGAGAGCTCTCTACACTATCTATGTTTGTGTCACTAATTCCTAGGAAAGCCTGGTTCAATAATTAAACCATTTATTGTCCTGAGGATTCCCTAGTTGATTGTGCAAATTATTGAGTAATTAGGCCCCTATTAGCAAGGAAATTCCCCAATAATTATTTTTAAATACATCAAGCCTCTTCCTCTAACTTTATGCACCACCTTTACAATTTTTTGATTATATAAATGATAATACACTTCCCCTTAACTCGAATATCAATTGGGTCATCCTCGGAATTGACATCATGAGCTATTTTTAGCGAATTATTAGTTATATTATTGATCACTGAATGTTAATAAATCTAATATAATTCACTTGACCTGTCACTAGTTCCTCCATCTTTTAGAACTAGTTATATTGATTTTAACTCAAATAAATTAAGTTAATTAATTACAACTCAAAATAAACTCAACCAAGGCTCCTTAAATGTATGATAAACTCTACATGCCTCTAGTTTGAACCTCAACTCAAATTAAATGAACTAAATAGATATTCCTGACTTATTTAACTTGTACATGCTATCATGTGATGTGGAATTACAATTTATGCCTAATTTAATTAAGGTAAAATTAAATTAGAAGCCTCTTCTTCTTCTCATATTCAATATTTCTTGTTGCAAGTTTTAGCATTCCCTCTCAACAAGAAAGGAATTCAACTCTATTTCGATCCCGATACCTTTGGAATGTTCTGCATGAAACAATTATCTCTACTTTTGTTGCTACTGCAACTTTTGAAACTGAAAAGCATCCAAAATAAATCACCTGTGATGATTATGATGCATATCATACTAGAGTCTTTGATTGCTATTAGCTACTGCACTATCTACTAAAAAATTTCCTTGGTGTTGACTCTGCTCTGCGCTTCCCAATATCTTATTGTTGCTAGTCTCTTCATCCATCACTGTGATATATGACTGCATCAAACACTACTGATTTGTCATGATACTTTGTATTGTGGGCCCCCGTAGCAAGGTAATGGTCCATGAGGCAAGACATCTCAATGGAAATTTCCCAAAATTATGCACTCTTGGGACTATAACTTCACATTTCCGCACCTCTCACCTGGAGGTATGGCTGCATGTGCTCCCACTGCCCACTTGTCTTAAAATTTCACCCTACTGGAGGTCCCTTCTTAAGTGGATTCCTACACTCAGTCTCCTCTCTGCTTATCCAATTGTGGTTTCTCCACAACTTTCTAAGGCTTCTTCTGAGGTTATATCTTTAGAGGTAATTCACTCACCCTCTCAACCACCAATTCTCTACCCTTTTCTTTTCTCCTTAAATTTTTTCATTCATCTTCGACCTTCAAATAATATAGGTTCTTGATTCGCCCATCGATCTGCTTCACCCGTCCCATGGAAATTTGTTTAAGGAAAACCTTTAATTTTTTAAATATCACATCATAGCCACGATCTTCCAATACCACTATGGAAACAATATTCTTCTTTAATCCTGGAACAAAAAATACACCTGTGAGTCTAAGAGATGAGATAGACTCGCTCTGAAAATTAAAAGTACCAATTTCGGTTTCAATATACCTCCCGTCATCTCCAAACTCTATGGTGTTCTTGATGCATTTCTCCTCCAAGTCACCAAAGAGATGTCTATTTCCTATCATATGGAATGAGGCACCACTCTCGAGATACCGCATGCATCCCATTACAGTGGTTTCCATGTGTTAGGGTCTTATAATAATAGGGATCATAATTTTGAATAGACTTTGTTAAGTCTTGTAATATTGTACATACCTTTGCTTTCTGCAAATGTTTTCCATATTAAAAAATGAAAAGAGTGTATGTCCTAAAAGAAAATCAAAGGACCAAAAAAAGAAATATCAAAAAAGGATATAAAATGTGAACCCCACAAAAAGAAACAAAATAAATTCTGAAAGTGTTGCACATTCAAATGCCACTACTCTTAGTTACTTTAATTTTGCAAATAAAATTTTGTGCACCTTGTCCAAAATGCCACAATTCATGATGATCATGCAGTTTAATCTTGATTATTCATGCCTTTAAATTTCATGTCATGATAGTTAGTGAATAAAGATCTAACGAAACCATTTAATCTTGGAATATCGATAGTTAGGTAGAGAATAAAATGAGATCATAAGTTTAATCTGAGCCATTGGAGGATATAAGGCTAGAAATAAGTTAGTTTGTTTATCAAAAGAAAATAAAAGGGTCAACAAGCTCAAATGCACCCAATAAAGGAAATAAAAAATAAATTTTAGCATGAATAAAAAGGGTAGGCAGAATACTTTCACAAGTTATGGAAAGCATCATTTTGTTTATCTCTCATCACTAATATCTTTCTAAAACACATTCCCCTTGCTAAAAAGCCCTCTTTCCACTCTTGGAAGTCCCCCTTGTAAAAATCCCTTTCCCTTTGATAATATCCCTTTCCCCCTATTCTAACTCTTTTCCCTTGTAAAAAACCCCTTTTCCATTTAAAATACCTTCCCATTATTAAAAAAATTATTTCCATTATTAAAAATCCCCTTCCCCTTACTAACCCGACCTTTTCAAATAAAAAATGAAAAACCCAGTTTTGCATAGTTTTAAGCGTTTAATATATATCGGGCCCTAGTTCATTTAACCCCTCTCGGATATCATTTTTAACCTACCATATAATATATTTCATTTAATCCCCATATAATATTAACCCTTGTTTAATATATTTCTTAACCCTCCACTATATTAATCCCCGACCCATCTTTATATTAAAACTTTTCCACTTTATATAATCCTCGGGTCCCACTTTATTTAAACCCCCACTTTCATTTAACCCCCACTATTCTTTTTAAACCTTCACATATCATACCCGACCCCACCTCTTAGAATACCTAACTTATCCTACCACCCATCAAATGCCCCATTGGCGCCACCCAAATCCAATGACTCTCGATCCCTTTCGCACCCCTCAACGTCCGAAATTTAAAATCAATGCAGGGGAGGGGGTGTGAAATGGGTGGTTTCATACCCCGTCCCATTTCCATGCAATAGTACCATAGCTTATTGCACCCCCCATACTAAAACCGCCAAACTTCTTTTTAACGTGTAATAAACCACCCGAGACGAGAAATAAACCACTAATATTTTAAAAGTAATAAAATCTCACCCTTCACAGTTATTTCACTAGTGCTATTTATTTGTGAAAGGAGACTAAAAGCCATTTTCCGACTGAGATTAAACCCTGCTGCCGCTTGGACTTCTTCCACGACAAAATTCCACCATTCCAGGAAATCCTGAGTGCCTATATTTGTCAATTAAAGCACATAAATTAATAAATTAAATGAATTTATGGCCTCCCAAAGCATACAAACCATAAACCATCTGAAACCACATGTGGTAGAAGTTTACCACACCCCTTTGGTCTATAAGGACTTCAAAATCAATGATACAGTGACTGATTCCAACCTTTTAGAGCTCCACTGCTGGAGCCATGATAAATTTGTTGAACAAGAAAATGATATCCATCTGCAGGATTCAAACCTTCCAAAATACATATTCCCTGAGACCTCTCAATTCCCAGAACTCATCAGACTCTACCAGATCAATTCTTTGCCCAATGAAAGAGATTTAGTTACTGCAAACAAAGAAATCCTTTTTACGGTCACTGCTTAATCCATCAATCAGATGTTACAGATTCAACCAAAACCTAATGAAGTGCCATTATCCATTGAAACCCTTACTAAACTCTACATAAAGCTAGAGTTTCCTAAAAGACTCCAAATATTTCAGAATTTCCTCCCTCCATCAGTAGAATCCCATAAAAACAATCCTCCATACTCAACTTCCATGATTTTAGAGAGAACTAGACAAATTGTTACCATGTTGTCATGTATTTTAGGATATTTCACTCATGAACATGTGCATGCATCTATTCTTGGTTTCCTACCTATATTTTTCCCATGTCAGCCTCCAACTACAACCTTCAATTTTTCCCAATACCTAACAGATGCAATCCATGATCAGCTGGTCAAACTACCAGAAGAAGGAGCATTTAAATACTTCTTAGTTTTGTTCGATATGTTTATATATTTCCAATCAGAAAGGTTTACAATTAACCTCCAAAAACTAGATACAGAGGGTAATCACTAATCTGTTGTCTTTTCAACATCCTTGATCAGAAAGGATTCCACTGAATTCAACTTCAAAGACTTCATTGATTCTTTTGTTTATCTAGTTGTTAATATGCTAAGTAGTAGCATTCAACCTAGAATCAATGAAGAGATCAAAAGGTTCTTATAGTTGTCAGAGCAGAGTAAAATAAGAGACTGGTATTTATACCATAATCATACAAAAATCAGTGTATGGGATCTCACTTTTTCCATACAAGCTCCCCAAATACCTCCCAATGAGGATATATGCTTTAGAATACATCAAACAAATCTTGAATTTAGATGAAATCAGTTTTATTTAAGCTAAAAAGAAGACTCAATTCAAGATTAAGAACCAGCTAGGGACTTTTATATGTAATAGTAGGAATGTTGGGCAGCAAGAAAAAAAATGTTTACAAGATTTTAATTTCAGTAGCAGATTCAAATGGTAATATGACCCCTTGGGTGTCATGAGAAATTTAAGAGTCAAATTCAAATTGACCCCTTTTATTCATGAGTCAAAATCTGAAGTTGAAAAGTATTCCAACCAGTCAGAGTGGTTGGAAAATACTTTACATGAGATGGAGAAGAAGGTTCATACTAGTTCCATACTGCTTACTCCAGCCCCACAAGACAAAAATTAAAAGAGGGTAAGAAAAGAACGCACTTACATTTCTGAAACCACTTCTAATACAAAATTCAATCATATGTATAGGAAGAAGAAAAAACTAAATCCAATGATAGAACAAGAAGAGAAAGTTGATATAGTTGAAACCATTGAGATAGATATACTTGTTAGAGATGATGCACCTCCAACAATTTCAGAAGAAACACAAATACCATCAACCTCCAGTGCACAAATCATTCAGAAATAGAACAATGCGCAGGTTTCATCATCTAGCAAACTAGTGGAGAAAGAGAAGGCTATCATGGAGAAATAAAAAGGAATAAAAATCATAAATGAAGCATTAAAGGCTGTTGCATATGCACAGTATTCCAAGCAAACTCCTAGTGATCAGAGTAGGTTGCTTTCAGCTTATGACCTCATGACAAGGAAGATGCATATAACATTCCTACATCGAAATATGCAGACCCCTAAAACATTAGAAGATTATACTAAAACAACCTTTGAAGTTCCTGCCAAAGATGTACATCCAATTGACCAGATTGAGTTTCACAAACATGAAGGAGAAATGATTTATTCCACCATGACACACAAATCTTTAAGTGGCTAGAAGTTACAAAAATCTTTAGAAAATATAAAGACATAGTTTAAGCTAGAGAAAGCTTCATCACAAGAAAAGGATAACATGATAAAGTCACTTGAAGATTTGGAAATGGAGGTTGGTTATGATCCAAAAAATATCAAAGTATCAGAAGAACTAATAAAGAAGAAGAATATAGACATAGTTGCACTAAAGAAACAACTAAATTTACCAACTATAGAGCATCCACAAACTAAAGAGGTTTTGGAAAATGAAAATTAAAAATATGAAATTATGAATCTCATAATTCATTTGACATCTCAACTGAAAGAAATGGAAACAACAATGAGCAAACTAGTGCGGGAAAAGCAAGCCAGCATGGAAGAAGTTCCCATTACTACTATTCCTATAGCTTCTACATCAGCCCCATTGCCTACAATAGCTCCACTATCAACAACAGTTCCAATAACTACACCGGAAACAACATCAACAATACCAACAACCCATCCCACTAATGAGCCTAGCAAATTGGTCAAGGGAATTCAAGATGTGTCAATTTAAACTACTAAAATCAACAAGCTCAAAGAACAAGTGAAGATTTTAGAAGATACAAAGAAATTGGTAGAAGTAATGTATCAGGCAGAAGCACAGAAAGCCAACAGATTAACTGAAAGAATCCACAAGTTAGAAAAAGAGTTTCACTGAAAGAACCTTTAGCCCAAGCAAAACAATAGTTGTGGGTCAATATCATAATAACTTAGTTAATGATATTTGGCCTTCTATACAGGATATATTTGAATAGAAGTACTTGATAAAGGAAGCACATAATGCAATTCAAAAGATCAAAGAAGAGCTTGGAAAGAAACCAGAGGAAGCCACTAAGATAATAAAATTCCTGAATTCTAAAAATAAATAGGAATTAGAAGAAATTGGGATAAAAGATAGAACAAAGAATATCTTAGAGGTGAAGAAAGTTATTTCCAAGAGAAATTTGATGATATAACTTGAAGATAAATGTCAGACAATGGAACTTGTAGTGAACAGGTTCATGAACAAGTTTGATATATTGAGGCAGAAAGGCTGCCTAATCCTTTAGTAATCAATGATAAACTCATGAGGCATGAATACTATGATAAAAAGATCATGGAAGTAGCTAAAGATACTTCCAATAGTTCAACAATGAAGGGCGTTCCTAGAGGCAATGTGCTCCTTCAGAGTTTAGAGATTTTTTTTAACCTTCAGCATGAGGTAAATCACCTTTTTGTGAATAAGCCCACATTTTCCAAATACATAGAGGCAGATGAGATTTACCAAATAATGATGAAGATTAAACTTCCAGATGAAGAGACATGGGGAAAATGGTGTGATTTACTGTGATAGGTTAAAAAGAAAATACAGGTAAAAGAACGCACAGGTTAAAGAGAAAGACAAATGAAAGACATCCAGAATCAAAGAAACAAACAGATAACATTAATCAAATAAAACAGGGACAACTTTCAGTTAGTTAAAAAGGTGTCTTTATCTTTTTGCATAAAGATATTTTTTTTCCTTGAATAAATCCTAAATCAGTTGACAAGATATTTTGTAAAAGTGTTGTATAAATACTTCTTCATTTGAAGTATCAAAGGTCAATTAGTGTGGATTTCTAAATATTTCCATAACTGACTGATCTATTATCTTAAGGGTTATTGTACCATTTCCAATTGAAAAAAAGGACAAGTAATAAAGGCATTTCTTTACAGGATTCATGTGTTGAGCTATTTCAGTGAAGTATATTTCAATTTTTCATGTTCTTCTATTAAGTATTCCATAAACTTTAATGTGTTCTAAATTTGAATGATATAATTGGAATTTTGCTGCAGAATTTGTTTAATTACACTCTGCCTTGAATGATTATAAAATTTTATGTTTTCTTCTACTATCTGGTTTAAGGAATTCTTAATTTCTCTCTGATCCCGATTGACCTCCTTCACCTTCCTTCATTATTTGGTTTAAGGAATCCTTAATTGCTCCTTGATTCCGTTTGAAAACCACTTCACCATTCAACCTTGAGATCTGATTTTTCTCAGATATCCTGCCCTGTAACACTTCCTTCATAATTGGATCATGTTCTTCTTTCATATTATATTGACTCCATATATCAATGGAAAATGGAAAGGAAACTATCCATCTAAATCACTAATTCCACCTATCTACCAAAATTAGTAAAAAAAAACCTAATCAAGCATACATAACTAGTCTAAAATATATTAAATCAACAAAGTTAAATCATTAACAGAGAGCCCTATCTGAGCATTAGGAAGGCTAGATCCTAATCTCCAAAAGTGGATGATAGTTACCTCTGATATTTTTTTTTAATGCACATAACAACCCTTGGATATTTCAGAGTGATAACATATTGGAGACCATACCGGGGAAATCAGTACCTAGTTAAATAAATCTTAAAGGAAACACTTTTCTTGATTCTTTTTCACATTAAGGTTTTAAAGGGTTGTTAAAAATTATCATTGAAAGTTAAAATTTTGGCTTCTAAAAGAACATATTATATGAGGGCCCATCCTGATCCACAACCTACTACAATTGTTGATGATCCTAACAAAATTTTAAGAAAACCTAAAAAGTAGAAAAGTAGAAGTAGTAGTCATTAATCAAAGAAAATTCACTTCCTAAAGAATTATCAAGCATATAGGATATTCAATTCGATTTATCATTTGAGTATTTCTTATTTAGAACCAAATTTGAAAACTCAATCTTTGATAGTGTAATAGACCCTAAATTTATTCAATTTATTGAAGAAAAGAAGGAAACTATACAACTTGATTTAGATCAACAAGTTCTAGAAAATTTTGATAAACTTGATGTTTTGACCTCAAATTTGATTAAAGATATAGACAAAGCCTATTTTAAATAGTCAGATAAACTAGCTACCCTAACTGCTGCTACCCCTAAGCGTTCTACAATGCCTTCTGAAACTGTAAATACAACTTTATTTAGTTCCACCTCATTTATAGTATCTACCGATGTTCATTCCATAGAACCATTCATACCTAAATTCCTCTCCAACCTAAAGTTTCAAGCTCATCTTCAAGTATTCCGGGTATATCTTCTAGCACTTCAAGTTCATCTCCAAGCACTCCATGTTCATCTCAAAGCACCACGACATGGAGTGCTTGGAGATGAACTTGAAGTGCTAGAAGATATACCTGGAATACTTGTTAAACCTAGTACAGTAATCTCAAATCTTAGCCATTGTCGCCATATATGCCCCTTTGGTCTTACAGGCCCCTTTGCATGCCATGCCACAAGATTTCCAGAGTAAAATTTTTCAGTTTGATGGTACTAGTCAATATACTGCTCAAAAACATGTAAATAAAATGACTGATTATTTGAATTGCATGAAGTTGATGAGGCTAATGTACAAATGAGATTATTTTCTCAAACATTAGCAAGAGATGTTAATAAATGGTTTAAATATTTACTTGATAACCATATTGTTGATTTAGTTGATTTTCACCAATTATTTATTAATACATGGGAAATAAAGAAAAACCCTTTACAGATATTGTCTGAATATGAAAACATTAGGAGATATACTAATGAATCTGTTCAAGATTACTGTACTAGGTTTAACAACATTTATAATGAAATTCCAGTGAATATCAGACCCCCACTAGACTTAGCCCTACATAAATTTCTAGATGGTTTTGAAACTGATATGTCCTATCAATTAAGAGAAAGAAACCCTGCAACCTTAGAACAAATGCAAAGTGATGCAGTTAGTGCAGAATCTAACTTATTAGCTAAAATAACAAGGATTAGGAATGAAAGGAGAGTGACCATTAAGTAATAGCCATCCACATCAGATGTTAAGATAAATAGTTTAGCTAAAATTATGGAAAGACTAATGGATATGCTAGAGAACATGGAAAGAAAACTTCAGTGGGAAAATCAACAAGGTCCCCAAATTAGAATCCCAAATTTTGGAAAAATCCTAATACTGGTAAATAAAGAGAAGTTGTACCTAATCAACAGATTATACCACCTTTCCAAGAAAACTATGCTGAAAGTTCACATCAAAATGACGAAGACCAAGACACCGAGATAAACTTGATGGGAGTAAATGATGAAAATACTATTTTTTTTAGCCCAAGAAGAACAAGAATTATACATGTTACAACAATTACAGTTAGAATCTGGAGAGTCCTTTGACTACAAACAAGGCTATGAATCTACTATCTACGAATTTCATAAACAATATAGCCTTAGAAGCAAAAAGAAAACAGAATCCCCTAATAAGAAATCAGTCCAAACCCAAACTAAGAAAACAATAAAAGCTCTTGTAACCAAAATTCTGCAAATTATCCCTAGAGAAACTCAGAATACTTCCAGCCCAAATATTGTAGATATCACACCAACTTCTACTCAAACTTCAACTGCTACTCAAAAGGTTCCAGACAAGAAAATTGAAAATAAAATAGTTGAAACCCAAACTGAATTGCCAATTGTTGATAAAAAAGACAAAAACGCACAAACCACAATTGGTAAATATGAAATCATTCAATTATGCA
Source organism: Pinus albicaulis (assembly GCA_034641835.2). Lineage (NCBI taxonomy): Eukaryota > Viridiplantae > Streptophyta > Pinopsida > Pinales > Pinaceae > Pinus > Pinus albicaulis. Next base: position 1,357,333,950 of record CM076584.1, on the reverse strand, counting down.
AAACTAAAATACCATTCAATATTCAAATGGAGATAGCCAAATTGAAAATACCATTTCCTTTAACAGAGCTGGTGAAAAATGATTCATATAAGGCAGAAATCACTGAAACACTAAAAATAGGAGAAGGCGAATATGTTTTCAACCTCAATGATGATCAACCTGAGTTATTATTTGGTCCTTAATTTAATGGAAAACATCAACAAGGGGGTGTCCCTCCATTCTAAATTATCTTAAATGCTCATGATAAAATCGTATATAATGCTATGTTAGATTAGGAGCATCTCATAACTTAATGCCTAAAGCAGTCATGGAAAAATTAAACTTAGATATCACCAGACCATACAAAGACCCATTCTCCTTTGATTATAGTCAAGTTAAATGCCTTGGCCTGATAAAAGACCTCTATGTAACTCTAGTTCAGTTCCCATAAAAGAGTATTGTGATGGACATACTAGTTGCTAATATCCCTCCCGAATATGGTATGTTACTATCTCACTCACGGGGAGAAAAATTACAGGGCTCTCTGCAATTGGATATGTCATATGCTACCATTTATATCTTTGGTCAGCAAAGGAAGCTTTACGGAAAAAAATTGATGAAATACATGGTAATTAGTTCAGAAATACCACATAATTATCCTATATATTCATTGAATTCTGACATGGACTCATTTATCCTATGTAATTCAGATAATGACAAAGATAAAATCATAGTTGTTGAAGAGAAACACAAAGAAATTGATAGCGACAACATAACTAATGATTCTATGTGGAAATTATATTTTAATGGCTTTTTAAATAGATTAGGAGGAGCTGGAGTATGGATATATAATTTAGAGAATGATCTTTCAGAAGGACATGCTTTCAAGTTAAATTTCAAATGCACTAATAACGTGGCAGAATACGAAGCATTAGTGTTAGGACTAAAAATTTTAAGAAAAATTAGAGCCAAAAGAGTTTCTGTCATGGGAGACTCAGAAATAATCATAAAACAAATCATGGGAGAGTGTCTTGTGAGTAGTCCTAGAATTAGCCAATACAAAGAAACCATTCTAGACTTGATAAATTGTTTTCTTGAAACTGACTTTGCTGTTATTCCAAGAAAGTAGAATATACACGCACATAGTTTGGCCACTTTTTCTAGCACATGTAGGTTACCTTTTCATCCAAATAATCAGTACACTACTGAGGTAATACATAGGCCAACCATACCTAATAATTTGAAGTATTAGAAAATATTTCACAAGACTCACAAATTTATAATTTTATGAATTGTGAAGCAGAATTTCAGAAATGTAATATAGACACTGACTGTATATTAGATTATACCATGAATAACGAGTTAAATGTAAATGATGTAGATAAAATAGAACCAACTATATTCACTAAATTAGAAATAGAAAAATTAGAAATAGTAGAAATTGAGGAATTAATTAATGATGAATTAGAATTTTTAAACCTAAAAGACAACATTTTTCCTAAGGGATTAGCCCCATTAGAAGATCTCTTAAACTCCAGTGATGTAGCTATAAAACCCTAAATGGAGCCCCTAAGGTCAGATATAAAGCAATGTAACATAGGAACAGATGAAAAACCCAATATTCTCAGGATATCCAAAGCATTACCTCCAGCTGAAAAGTTGAAGTACATTAGTTTGTTCAAAGAGTTCCAAGATATCTTTGTTTGGAGTTATGAAGACCTCAATTATTATGATACGAGCATTATCTAGCATAAGATACCAATTAAAGAAAATCAAAATCCCTTTAAAAAAAGAATTAGGAGAATTAATCCTGTTCTTATGCCATTAATAGAAAAATAGGTTAAAAGAATGTATGAGGCTCAAACCATAGCACCCATTAGATATTAGGATTGGGGATCTAATTTAGTCCCCACTAGAAAGAAAAAAGGAGAAATCAGACTCTGTGTTGATTTCAGAAACTTTAACAAAGTATCACTGAAAGATAACTATCCTCTCCCTAAAATGGATCGCATTCTACAGAGGGTAGTAGGGTCATCCATAATTTGAATACTTGATGGATTTTCTGGATACAACCAAATCCTAGTCCAACCTGAAGATCAATCAAAGACTACATTTACCACTTCCTAGGGAACTTTCATGTACTTGAAAATGCCCTTTGGACTGATGAATTTTGTAGCTACATTCCAAAGAGCCATGGACATAGCCTTTGCTAAGGAAATCCATGAATTTCTAGTCATTTACCTAGATGATATCACAGTACTTTCCAAAATAGATAATGAACATCTAGATCATTTGAGAAGAGTATTCATAAAATGTAGAAATTTTGGTATATCCTTAAATCCTAAAAAGTCACTTTTTGTATTAGAATAAGGAAAACTCATGGGACACATCATTTCGAAAGAGGGAATTAGAATTGATCCAACTAGAACAGAAGCAATCCTGAATATCAGTCATCGGAGAAACATTAATGAGTTATAAGAATTTCTAGGAAAAATAAATTTTCTTAGAAGATTCATCTCTAACTTAGCCCAACTACTTAGAAATTTGAACAAAATGTTGAAAAAGGATTCAATACTTAAATGGACAGTAGAGGCTAAGAAATATTTTGAAGTAGTCAAAGAAGCACTTACTAAAACACCTGTCCTCATAAGTCCTAATTTCAAAAAATATTTCATAATTTTTTCATTTGCTTCAAAACACACCATTGAAGCAGTCTTGTTGCAAAATAATGATGAGGGTTATGAACAACCCATTTATTTTTTCAGTAAATACTTGAGAGATGCAACAATAAAGTATAATATCATCGAAAAAAAAGCACTTGATTTAGTGAAAGCCATATAAGATTCAGAGCATACATTCTATACTCTCACATAATAGCATATGTTCCAAACTCAGTTGTGAAGGACATTCTAACTCAGAATGGGCCTGATGGAAAGAGAGGCAAATGGATTTCCACTATACTAGAATATGACATTGAAATCAAGGCTGCAAAATTGATCAAAGGCCAAGATTTAGCTAAAATCATGGCTGAATCGAACTGTTGGGACTTATACATAAATTTCATTGTTTCCCTAGATGATCAAGAAGAGATGATGAATCCAAAAATTATTGAAGCTTTCATAGATTCACCCTGGTATGCAGACATTATATTTGTTTTACTCAACTTACAAGGTCCTCCTAGTTTATCTAGAACTAAAAGCAGATTCTTAAAAATGAAAGAAATGAAATATTGTATCTTAGATAATGTTTTATTTTGGAATGATCAAGGTGGCATTCTGTTAAACTGTTTATTAAAATATGAAGCTGATAAAGTCATGCAGGAATTTCATGCACGAGATTGTCGAGGACACCTATACTGGAAAACAACTACTGACAAAATTTTGAGCGCAGGCTTTTACTCGCCCACTCTTTTTTCAGATGTCTGAAAGTATGTGACCTCCTCTCAAAAATGTCAAGTATTTGAAGGGGAGAATAAACTCTTACCATTAACCCTTAAACCTATTTCAGTAGAAATTCCATTTCAACAATGAGGTTTATAATTCATTGGTGAAATTCACCCACCCTCCTCTGCCTATCATAAATGGATATTGACAGCCACTATTAACTTAGCAAGTGGATAGAAGCCATCCCTTCTAGACAATCCATAGACTCTATGATTATTTCATTTCTTGAGAACAACATCCTTTCTAGATTTGGATGCCCACAAAAGCTCATTGCTGATAATGTTGTTGCCTTCAAATCCAAGAAAATGATTGATTTTTGTAACAAGTACCATATCACCCTAGGCCATTTGACTGCCTATTACCCTCAAGGTAATGGACTAGTAGAATCTTCAAACAAAAGCCTAGTCAAACTCATCAAGAAGTTGTTAGAAGATAACAAGAAAACCCAGAATAAAAGGTTGGTTAATCCCCTATGGGCAGATAGACATACTACAAATAAATCTATTGGTACATCTCCCTATCAATTGGTATATGGGATGGATGTTGTTTTTCGATGATTCATTAGGAATACCGGTAATGAAAATGATTCAAGAGCTGCAAGTAGAACCAAATGACATCCAAAGGAGGATAAATCAAACAATTCATTCGCAGCAAACCAGGGAAGAAGCTTATATAAAATGTAAAGTAATTCAAGACAAAATCAAAAATATTTTTGATAAGAAAACTAAAGAAGTTGATTTCTTCATAGGTGATAAAGTACTCAAATGGGATTCCAGAAGAGAATAAAAAGGAAAACATGGGAAATTTGATTCAGATCTACCAAGTGGACCAGTCAATGGTACAATGTTGAAGCACTATTTTTCACTAGATTAACCAGTAGTTCATTCATTCCATTTTTCTCATTGTAAATATCATAGAAAATTTTATATTTGATTGGATGGTTGTCTTCTAAAAGTTTAAGCTCGAAGAGAAGGCCCTAAGCTTTAGAAGGTATAACATCATATGTTTGAATAATGGACATCACAGAAATAATTTCCAAGGAAAGCAAAGTCAAAGTTCCAAAGGCCACTAATCAGTAATTTCTTGACACCTTACCAGCAGATGCCATCCCCAAGTGGAGCCACTGTTAGGGTCCTATAATAATAGGGATCATAATTTTGAAATGACTATGTTAAGTCTTGTAATATTGTACATACCTTTTCTTTTTGCAAATGTTTTCCATATTAAAAAATCAAAAGAGTGTATGTCCTAAGAGAAAATGAAAGGACAAAAATAAAGAAAGATAAAAAAAGGATATAAAATATGAACCCCACAAAAAGAAACAAAAATAAATTATGAAAGTGTTGCACATTCAAATTCCACTACTCTTAGTTACTTTACTTTTGCAAATAAAATTGTGTGAAGCTTGTCCAAAATGCCACAATTCATGATGATAATACAGTTTAATCTTGATTATTAATTTCTTTAAATTTCATGTCATGATAGTTAGTGAATAAATATCTGACCAAACCATTTAATCTTGGCAGATCAGTAGTTAGGTAGAGAATAAAATGAGCTCATAAGTTTAATCTGAGCCATTGGAGGATATAAGGTTAGAAATAAGTTAGTTTGGTTATCAAAAGAGAATAAAAAGGCCATCAAGCTCAAATGCACCCAATAAAGGAAATAAACAAAAATGTTAGGATGAATAAAAAGGGTAGGTAGAATACTTTCAAAAGTTATGGAAATCATCATTTGGTTTATCTCTTATCACTAATATCTTTCTAAAACACATTCCCCTTGCTAAAAAACCCTCTTGCCACTCTTGGAAGTCATTTCCCCTTGTAAAAATCCCTTTTCCTTTGATAATATCCCTTTCCCATTATTCTAACCCTTTTCCCTTGTAAAAAACCCCTTTTCCATTTAAATTCCCCTTCCCATTGTTAAAAAACTCATTTCCATTATTAAAATTCCCCTTCCCCTTTACTAACCCCACATTTTCAAATAAAAAATGCAAAACCCACTTTTGCATAGTTTTAAGAGTTTAATATATATCGGGCCCCACTTCATTTAACCCCTCCCCAATATCATTTTGAACCTACCATCTAATATATTTCATTTAATCCCCATATTATATTAACCACCGTTTAATATATTTCTTAACCCTCCACTATATTAATCCCCGACCCATATTTATATTAAAACTTTTCCGCTTTATATAATCACCGGGTCCCACTTTATTTAAACCTCCACTTTCATTTAACCCCCGCTATCATTTTTAAAAAATTTGCATATCATACCCAACCCCACCTCTCAGAATCCATAACTTATCCTACTACCCATCAACCGTCCGATTGGTGCCCCCCAAATCTAATGACTCTTGATCCCTTTCACACCCTTCAACATTTGAAATATTAAACCAATGGGGGGTGGGTGGGTGTGAAATGGTTTGTTTCATACGCCGTCCCCTTGCCACATGACACCCCCATAGTTTATCGCACCCCCCCCATCCTAAAACCGCCAATCTTATTTTTAACATGCGATAAACCACCCGAGCCGAGAAATAAACCACTGATGTTTGAAATCAACACCCACGCCATTGAGATAAGCCCAGTGTTCAAAAGTAATAAAATATCACCCTTCAAAGTTATTTCACTAGTGTTGTTTATTTGTGAAAAGAGACCAAAAGCCATTGCTAACTAAGATTGAACCCTGCTATGGCTTGGACTTCTTCCACAATAAAATTCCACCATTCTGGGTAATCCCGATGTCTATCTTTGTCAATTAAATAAAAAAAACTAATAAATTAAATGAATTGATGGCCTTCCGAAGCATACAAATTGTAAACCCTCTGCAACTACCTGTGGTAGATGTTGACCACACCCCTTTGGCCAATAAGGACTTCAAAATCAATGATGCAGTGACTGATTCCAACCTTTTAGAGCTCCACTGCTGGAGCCATGATAAGTTTTTTGACCAAGCAGATGATATCCATCTGTGGGATTTAAACCTGCCCAAATACATATTCCTACAAACCATTCAGTTCCCAAAACTCATCAGACTTTTCCAGATCAATCATTTGCCCAATGAAAGAGCTTTAGTTACTCCAAACCAAGAAATCCTTTTTATAGTCACTACTCAATCCATCAATCAGATGTTATAGATTCAACCATAACCTGATGAAGTGCCATTATCCATTTAAATCCTTACTAAACTCTACTTAAAGCTATACTTTCCTAAAAGATTCCAAATATTTCATACTTTCCTCCCTCCATCAGTAGAAACCCCTAAAAGAAATCCTCCATACTCAAATTCCATGTTTTCAGAGAGAACCAGACAAATTGTTACCATGATGTCATGTATTTTAGGATATTTCACTGATGAACATGTAGATCCATCTATTCTTGGTTTCCTATCCATATTTTTCCCTGGTCAGCCTCCAACTACAACCTTCAATTTTTTCCAATACCTAGCAGATGCAATCCATGATTAGCTGGTCAAACTACTAGAAGAAGGAGTATTTAAATACTCCCTAGTTTTGTTTCATATGTTTATATATTTCCAATAAGAAAGGTTTGCATTTCACCTCCAAAAAATTGACACAGAGGGTAATCCCCAATTTGTTGTCTTTTGGACATCCTTGATCAGAAAAGATTTCACTGAATTCAACTTCAAAGACTTAATTCATTATTTTTCTTATCTAGTTGTTAATATCCTAGAATTAGTGAGGATATAAAAATGGTTTTATATTTCTCAGAGAAAAGTAAAATAGGAGACTATTATTTATACCAGAATCATACATAAATCAGAGTGTATGGGAGCTCACTAGTTCCATACAAGCTCCCCAAATACCTCCCAATGAGGATATTTTCTTTAGAATACATCAAACAAATATTCAATTCATATAAAATAAATTTTCTTTTAGCTAAAAGGAAGACTCAATTCAAGATTAAGAACCAGCTAGGGCATTTTATATATAATAGTAGGAATGTTGGACTGCAAGCAGACAAATGTTTACAAGATTTTAAGTTCAGTAGCATTTTCAAATGGAAATATGACCACTTGGGTGTCATAATTAAGTTAAGAGTGAAATTCAAATTGACCCCTTTTATTCATGAACCAAAGCCTAAAGTTGAAAAGTATTCCAACCAGTCAGAGTGCTTGGAAAATAATTTATAAGAGATGGAAAAGCAGGTTGATACTAGTTCCATCATGCTTACTCCAACCCCATAGGACAGAAATTAAAAGAGGGTAAGAGAGGAAGGCTCTTATACTTCCGAAACCACTTCTGATACAAAATTCAAGCTTATGTATAGGAAGAAGACAAAACTAAACCTAGTGATAGAGCAAGAAGAGATAGTTGATACAGTCGAAACCATTGAGATAGATATAGTTGTCAGAGATGATGCACCTCTAAAAATTTTAGAAGAAACACAACGACCTTCAACTTCCAGTGCACAAATCATTCAGAAACATAACAGTGCAGAGGTTTCATTATCTAGAAAACTAGTGGAGAAAGAGAAGGATATCGTGGAGAAATACAAAGACATCAAAATAAAAAATTAAGCATTAAAGGCTGTCACATATGCACATTATTGGAAGCAAAATCATAGTGATAAGAGTAGGTTGTTTTCATCTTATGACATCAATACAAGGAAGATGCAGATGACATTCCTATAGCCAAAGGTGTAGGCCCCTAAAACATCAGAAGATTATACTAAAACAACCTTTGAAGTTCCTACCAAAGATGTACATCCAGTTGACCAAATTGAGTTTCATAGATAGGGAGGAGAAATGATTTATTCCACCATCACACACAAAGCTTTAGGTGTCAAGAATTTACAGAATTATTTAGAAAATATAAAGACACATTTTAAGCTAGAGAAAGCTTCATCACATGCAAAGGATAATAGTATAAAGTCACTTGAATATTTGGTAATGGAAGTTGGTTATGATCCAAAAAATATCAAAGCAACAGAAGAACCGATATATAAGAAGAATGAAGACATAGCTGCACTAAAGAAACAGCTAATGTTACCAACTATAGAGCATCCACAAAATAAATAGGTTTCGGAAAATGAAAATAAAAAAGATGAAATGATGAATCTCATCGTTCAGTTGACATCTCAAGTGAAAGAAATAGAAACAGCCATGGACAAACTAGTGCAGGAAAAGCAAGACAACATGGAAGAATTTCCCATTACTGTTATTCCTATAGCTTCTAAATTGGCCCCATTTCATACATCAGCTCCAATATCAACAGAAGTTCCAACAACTACACTAGCAATAGCATCAACTGTACCAAGAGCCCATCCCACTGATGAGGCCAACAAATTGATCAAGGCAATGCAGGATATGTCAGTTCAAACTACTGAAATCAACAAGATCAAAGAACAAGTGAAGATTTTAGAAGATACAAAGAAATTGGCAGAAGTAATGTATCAAGCAGAAGCACAGAAAGGCAATAGATTAATTGAAAGAATCCACAAGTTAGAAAAAGAGTTATCACTAAAAGAACCTTCAACCCAAGAAAAAAAATAGTTGTGGGCCAATATCATTAACTCAGTTAATGATATTTGGCCTTCTATACAGGTTATATTTGAACATAAGTACTTGATAAAGAAAGCAGGTAATGCAATTCAAAAGGTCAAAGAAGAGCTTGGAAAGAAACCAGAGGAAGCCACTGAGATAATAAAATTCTTGAATTCTAAAAATAAACAAAAATTAGAAGAACTTGGGATAACAAACAGAACGAAGAATATCTTAGAGGTGAATAAAGTTATTTCCAAGATAAATTTGATGATACAACTTGAAGATAAATGTCAGAAAATGGAACTTGTAGTGAACAGATTCATGAACAAGTTTGATATATTGAGGTAGAAAGGTCTGCCTAATCCTTTAGTAATCAATGATAAACTCATGAGGCATGAAGACTATGATAAAAATATTAGGGAAGTAACTAAAGATATTTCCAACAGCTCAGCAATGAAGGGCGTTCCTACAAGAAAAGTGCGCCTTCAAAGTTTAGAGAATTTCTTTTACGTTCAGTATGAGGTAGATCAATTTTTTGTGAATAAGCCCACATTTTCCAAATATACAAAGGCAGATGAGATTTACTGAATAATTATGAAGATTAAACTTCTAGATTAAGGGACATGGTAAAAATGGTGTGATTTACTATGACAGGTTAAAAATAAAATACAGGTAAAAGAATGCACAGGTTAAAGAGAAACACATATGAAACACACCCAACGTGAAAGACAACCAACATGAAAGAAACAAATAGATAACATCAATAAAATAAAGTAGGGACAAATTTTAGTTAGTTAAATAGGTGCCTCTATCTTTTTGCACAAACACATTTGTTTTCCCTGAATAAATCCTAAATCATTTGATAGGATATTTTGTAAAAGTGTTGTATAAATACTTCTTCATTCGAAGTATCAAAGGTCGATTAGTGTAGATTTCTGAATATTTCTATAGCTGATTGATCTATTATCTTAAGGGAAATTGTACCATTTCTAGTTGACAGACAGGACAAGTAATAAAGGAATTTCTTTACTGGATTCATGTGTTAAGCTATTTCAGTGAAGTATATTTCAATTGTTCATGTTCTTTTCTTAAGTATTCCATAAACTTTAATTTTTTCTAAATTTGAATGATATAATTGTAATTTTACCATAGAATTTGTTTAATTACACTATGATTTGAATTATTATACATTTTTATGTTTTCTTATGATATCTAGTTTAGGCAATTCTTAATTTCTTTCTGATCCCGATTGACCTCCTTCACCTTCCTTCATTATCTGGCTTAAGGAATCCTTAACTGCTCAATCCTGATTGAAAAACACTTCACCAATCAGCCTTGAGATCTAATTTTGCTCAGCTATCCTACCCTGTAACACTTCCTTCATAATTTGATCCTATTTTCCTTTGATGGTATATTGAATCCATAGCCCAATGGAAAATGGAAAGGCATCTATCCATCTAAATCACGAATTCCACCTATCTACCAAAATCAATAAAACAAAACCATATAAAGCATACATAATTAGCATAAAATATATTAAATCAATAAATCTAAATCATTAAGAGAGAGCCCTCTCTGATCATTAGGAAGGCTTGATCCTAATCTCCAAAAGTGGATGATAGTTACCTCTAATATTTATTTTTAATACAGATAACAACCCTTGGAAATTTCAGAGTGATAAAACCATGCATGAAATGAGAGTGAAATAAATTTAGAATTCTAAAGCTATAGCTTCACTTGCTATTGCTACTGCAGGCTCCTTCTTGCTTGCCTTCTTCTATGGAAATTTCATGGCATAGTTCTCAAACTCATGACAATGAAAACACTTTATGTTTGAAAAGCCTTTATTCTTGCCCTCTTTTCCTTGTGATTTATTTCCCTTGGATTTCATTCTTTTACAGACTAATGAAAAGTCCTCTTTTTTGGAAGAGGTTCCATCCTCGGTGTTTCTGGTAATCTCTTCCTGCACCAAGTCGGACAACAATCGTTGACACTATGGTAGCTTCTCCCTCCCATTTACAGAATCTAGGTAGTTTTTCCAGCTCTTGGGAAGCCCTAGAACTACTAGGATCACCAAATCATCATAATAAATTGTAATGCCAACACTTCCAATCTCATCTGGACATTAGGTGAACTTGGTAAAGTAATTTGGCATGTGTTTCCCTCCACCATCTTGATTTTTTTGAGCTTATCCTTCAATGCCAGCTTCCTTTGGTCACTGTTGTTCTAAAAAATATGTTAAGGCCTTCCACACAGCATATGGGTTTTCCTTTTCATGACGGTTCAATACAATATAATCTAACACTCCTTCTAATATAATCCTTCTTGCCTTTGCTACATTATTCTTCCATGCCACTAGATCTTGAGCATTTTCTTCTGCAAGATTAGGAATATCGTTGTCTATGAATTCCTTCAGTCCATTTTCTTCCAACGTTTCCTCCATCCTTTCTCTCCAAGCTATGTAATTAAAACCACCCTCAAGGGCATATTCGAGCCTCAATCGAGAGAAAGACATCTTGATCCTGTTGCTGGCCCTAAAGAGTGGATCTACAAATTTGACTCACCTACATAGAAAAAAATCATATTATTCTCTAATAGAATGATTCCTGCTCTGATATCATGTAGAAAATCCACGTAGATTCAAATTATCATGTAATATGCTAATAGAAAATACTCAAATATAATCTACAAATTGCAGAAGCCAATTACGATCGCACAATCACATGAACAAGAAAGAGAAAGAATTTCAATCGTAGAACATAAATATTTGTTTAGGGAAAGCCTGAGCTAAAAACCATGTTATCGTTATATTTCATAAGTAAAATAATATGAGAAAAATACAATGCTTCTCTCAGGCTTGAGAGCTCTATGCACTATCTCTGTCTATCTCACTTATTCCTAGTAAGGCTTGGTTAAGTACTTAACCATTTTCTTGGCCTCATGATTCCCTGGTTTCTTGCATAATTAGGTCCCTATTAACAAGGAAATTCCCCAATAATTATTTTGAAATACATCAAGGCTCTTCCTATGACTCCATGCACCACCTATACAATTATCTGATTATACGATTGATAGTACATTTTCCTTTAACTCAAATCTCAACTGGGTATTCCTCAGAACTGACATGAGTGAGCTATTTTTAGTGAATTATCAGTTATCTAATTTATCACTGCATGTGAATTAAATCTAATTTAATTCACTTGACCTCTAACTAGTTCCTTCATCTATTAGAACTAGTTAAAATTATTTTAACTGAAATAAATTAAGTTAATTAATTACAAATGAAAAAATGAACTCAACCACGGCTCCTAGAAAGTAGGAGATACTCTACATGCCTCTAGTTTAACCCTCAAATTTAATTAACTGAACTAACTAAGTCTTTCCAACGTAGTTAACCCGTACAAGGTGTCATGTGATGTGGAATTTCAATTTACTTCTAATTTAATCAAGGGAAAATTAAATTCAATGCCTCTTCTTATTGCCATTTTCAATATTTCTTGTTGCAAATTTTAACATGCTCAATTTTTTTAATTTGCAGAAATAAATACGCAAAGAACCAATTATTTTGTTGTTTCATTATTCCCACACAAATGTTTTCACCTTTGATATTTGTCGAATTATATGTGTGATTTAATCATGTGTAGATATATCAAACCAATTAATTAATCATACCAATGCATGGTTGTAGGTAAGTCACCAAGCATTAGAATTGGAGTACCTTCGAGAATGGTGCCAAAATAACTCAATAACAAAATTTAATGGATAAAGTGAAACATTAATAGATTTTATTTGGATCATGGAGATGATAATGTTTATGCTATCAAGCTTTAGGATGAACATTCGGGTTGTAGTTAACACACACATATTAATGGTTGAAGGAAATCCTCAGATTCTCAACAGAGGTTCAATACCAAAATGAAACACTATCACAATATCTAAGTAGAGCATGATTGAGGCTTTAATTCCACAAGGCACAAACTATCTAAAAACTATAGTTACACTCTGTGTGGAACCTCCTATGTTTAAGCAGTGAATATAGTGTCAACAACGCTTCACTATTGATTTAATGATTTAAGTATCATCTCATAGTGAACACCACACTACTATACATCTTATTGGGTGATGTATCCATAAGAATATCTAAAAATTAAATAAAAAATCAGAAATAAAACCTATCCACAGAAAAATTAGGCCACAACACATGTTAAACAACAAAGCCTTATGTTGTTGAGGAAATTCCTCAAAAAGGGTGAGCTATGCATGCTCATAAATACCATGCATTTTTATTCAGTAAAACACATTGTAGATGGGCATGGCTTAAATACACCATCCCTCATTTTTGAAAAGATATTTGACACCTTTTTCCCTTGATTTTAGAGAAAGTAACACTTTTTGAGCTCTTATATCTTCTCTTCAAGCTTCCCTAGTTCTCTTTGCATCTCCCCGTGGATGTCCTTCTTCACTACAATTTTCCATTTTAATGAGTTGCCTTGGAAGGCTTGATCCGAACTTATGAAAGAATGCAATAAAAAATAGAAATAAACACAGAAGAATAGATGGAGCAAAAAAAAACTTCATTTCCTTAATATAAAATATCTAAAATAAACTTATATATAGAATGGAAATAAACTAGCTCGGGTGATGGTATCTTATCTCTAAGAAGAGATGTGGTGGCTATGTGTCTCTGAACTGTGTTTCAATGAGGCTCAAGGGAATTTCTATTATTGAATAACATGGGAAAACCATAAACAAAAAAATTCATAACCCCATGAGATGGAACTCTAAGAGTTTATGGGCCCTGTTGGGGTTAGTTTGGCAACCAACTTCCTGGGGTCGTAACTTGGTCATATTATCTCTATTCGGCGCATATAATATATCATCAGAAAGATATATCCAAGTACTATAGGTTTTACCACAGGGCCTTTCCTATGGCTATGGGCCTACTGTAGGCCTAAAAAAATTTCATTTAGGGGGTCAAAATTGCTCCGAAAGTTTAGGACCTGAAAAACTGCTAAAAACAGTAAATGTTGCTATAAACAAGGAAAATGATGATACCAATTGGAGTTATAGGTGGAATATATGGGTGGCCACCAAAATCCACCTAGATCATTCCTCCCCCCTTAGGAAGAAATGGCCCCATTGCATGCAAAGCCTCCATGAGGTGAGGAATTTTTTGTTGAATCTGGTCCCTGTTGAACCACTTTCCCTGGTGAAGGAGTTGGCCTGATTTGAAAACTCGATGTAGTTGGATCCTCTGCTAGCGGGTGTTCTTGATATGTGCTTCCATGATATGATCAGTTGTGGCTTGTTCCATGTAGTTTTGTTTTGACTCTTTTGGTGTGCGGTGTTCTGCAATGTTGGATGTGTCCATCAATGGTGGAAATTATGGCCAAAGGCAACTAACATTGAACACTGGGTGTGGACCAAGGAATAGTGGAATACTAAGCTCAAAGGAATTTTCCCCTACAACCTTGGTGATGGTGTATGGCCCATATCGGAGTATGTGAAGCTTGTGGTTGGGTCCAACGAGGCACTCCTTCTATGAATGTAGCCAAACTTTGTCGCCCACCTGGAACTTATGTGGCACCCGATGTTGATCACGTCATTGCTTAGACTTAGAATTGGCTCTATCCAATATGTAATGGATTTGTTTTGAATCTGTTGAATGTGCTCAATTAATTTTTTCACCTTTTCAGCTTTGAATTGGACACAAGTCGAATCTTCCTGAGTAACTGCAAATGGTATGCCCACATCAATGGGACATAGTGGTTGGAATCCCAATCCTACTTGAAAGGGGATGTGGCAAGTTGAGTTATGGAGAGCTCGGTTATAGTTGCATTAGAAATAGGGGAGGCTTTCATCCCATGTGCATGGATGCTTCAAGTTGTACATGCGTAAAATGTGTATCATCATCTTGTTAACTACCTCTGTTTGGCCATCAGTTTGGGGGTCAAATGATGTGGACATAATGAGCTTGGTGTCTAGCATTCACCAGAGACGTGACAAATATGTATTGAGGAACCTACAATCTCAATTTGATATAATGGATTGTGGGATACCAAAGTGTACCCACACGCATTCAAAGAAGAGTTTAGTAGTGGTTTATGTTGTGATATTCTTCTTGCAAGCCACCATAATGGACATCTTAGAGAATCTGTCGACTACCACAAAGACACAATTGTTGCCATGATTGGTATAATGAAGGCTCGACATGTAATCCTTGATTATGGATTCCAAAGTTTGACTAGGGGTAGGAAGTAGAGTATATAGGACTTTCTTCTTGATCGTCGGTTTGGAAATGGTGGAGGAAGTGAAATATCTAAAGTAATTTACAACATCATGTTGAAGGTTCAGCTAATATAAATACTTCTTTAGTACCGCCACTACTTTCTCAACCTAAAAATTTATGGTGACCTTATTGTAGTGTGCTTCCCTAATCATATTGGAATGCTCTCTTAAAGGAACACAAAGGTGTCTTAGGTGGCATAACAGTGCATCGTGAAGGTGAAAATATAGAATTTTCTTACCCTCCAGAAGCATAAAGTATGTGTTTCTGAATTCTGGATTACTTTTGTAGAAATAAATCCATCTCGAAGTCTCATGCCCACAAGAGTTGAGCATAGTGGTTAGCACCATGATAGACAGATAGCTAAGGTAGTCTACAACATTATTGGTGTTTCCCTTCTTATACTTGATGTTCAAATGGAACTGTTGCAGGTGTGTTGAAATTTTGTAATGGTGATTGTTCTATAACCTTCCTTGTGTCTGTATTAACTGTAGGGATCTGGGATCTATGTGGATGAATGTTTCCTTCCCCAAATTGTAATGCCTCCATTGTTAGAAAGCATGCAAAATACAATACATCTCTTTTTCATATGTGGGATAATTCTGAACTGTGTCTGAAAGTGTCTTACTATGATATGCCACTAGATGCCCCTAATAAGTAAGTACTACCCAAATAGCATAGTCAGAGGCATCTGTCTCAATCTCAAATGGTTACTGCAAGTATGGTAATTTGAGCACTAGTGTAGAGCATAGGTGATGCTTCAACTCTGCGAAAGTCTTCTTTTGAGATTCAGAACAAAATAATTTTTCTTTCTCTCCTCCTTTGGTGACTTGAATCAAAGGCCAAGTGATATGAGAGAACCCCAACATGAACTTGCAGTAGAAATTGGAAGGACCTTAAAAGCTGTGGAGCTTTGTTAGACTGTTTGGGGTTGGCCAATCCCACATGACCTCAATGTTGGTTGGGTTCACATGCACCCCCCTGGTCATGAATAATGTATCACATATATTGAACCTAGGTCATGAAAAAAGTGAATTTCTCCAAATCGGCACACAAATTCTGTTGTGGTCTTTGGAGGACCTATAGAATTTCGTGGATGTGCTCTTCCCATCTCTTACTGAAAATCTGGATGTCATCCAAATACACCACCATGAATAAGTTGGTGAATAGTTGCAAGATTTCTTCCATCAACCTCGTGAAGGGTGCGGGAGAATTTTTCAACCCAAAATGAATGACCAACCATTCAAAAATTCCTTCCTTGGATTTGAAGGAAATATTCCATACATCTGAAGGTTTGATTGGTACCTAGCGATACTGGGAATTCAAGTCAATATTTCTAAAATGTTTCCCCCCCCCCTTGGGTTGGTCTAGAAGGTCATCAATCTTTGGTATCAGATACTTATTCCAGATAGTGATCTTATTTAATGCTCGATAGTCAATAAAAATTTTCCAAGTCCCCTTTTTCTTATGCACCAACATGTTTGAGCTCCCACAGGGCGATGAACTCAGTCAGATGTGACATCTATGTAGTAGCTCCTGAACCTACCTCTTGAATTCATCATTCTCCAGAACATTTCACCGGTAGATTGGTCCATTGGATAGTGGCGCACCAAGGGTTAGATCGATGAAGTGCTTGAACAGATAGTGGAGAGGTACCCCTGTAGGTGAGGTGAATATTTCCTCATACTCCTCCACTACCTTGTCCATCTATTGTGATCGTGCAGAGGAGCCTTCTTTGAAGGTCATGGTCATAGTATTCTTCTTTCCTTGAGGTCATATCATAAGGAAATCAAATTTTTGGGTTTGGGAAATGAGCTTCTTGCATTGCTTTGCAATGATTAAAGAGGCGGAAGTAGGCGGTGCTACCTCCGGTATCCTATACAACTTGTTACACAAAGTAACAATAAAAACATGAGGCTGAGACTCATACACAACATTTTGCTTCTAAAATTATGGTTTTCCTAGTAATACATCGCAAAATTCAAGAGGAGAAACATCACATAATACCTCATCCATGAAGGGCTTGATGATGTGGGGAAAGCGACACTTATGGTTGACGTAGAGATCCTGTCATTGGTGAATCCACCCGATTGTGTACAATTGTTGGTTTGATGTGATCGGTAGGCCTAATGGCTTCACGACCTCTACTAAAATGAGGTTCTTTGGGATCCTATTGTTGACAATGAATTGCACCGGGGAAAGCTTCACCCACATCTAGGAATGGAACAGGTGCTCCCCCTCCTTTGTATCTTTGGGTTCTTCTTTCTGGATCTTGGTGGTGGCCACTGTGGAACTGGGATCTGCATAGATAATATAATTCCATTTGTCATTCCCCTTGTCATTTTCTGACTTAGAGTCAGAACATACATCTAATTAGTAAGCCTCCAGCTTGGCCACCAGTGAGTTCTTGGCCTGACACTCACTTTTTTTGTGAATAGAGCTCTTATGGAACTCACACCACTTTCCTGGGTCCTTCTTTAACTTCATGGTGTTTTTATTTTTTTGCGGCTTTGAAGGGTTGTCTTGGGTCGCCCTACGTGTTAAATTTTCAATTTTGTCGATGTTGTATCAATTACTTTAGCCCAAATTACTTCTTTATAAACAATTCATCCAATTATTAGTAGTGTGAATAATCATAAGTTGTATATGAAGATATAACAATACATGCAGTGACAAAGAAGACAATAGCAGAACCATAAGAGACACCAAATTGTTCCAACACTAGGGAAAAACCTCACTATGGGGAAAACCATTTCAAATATTCTTCTTAAATATATTGTCATAAAAAGGATTTAGAAAGAGATTAAAATGAGCCCAATAGATATGCAACATAAAATGTACAAATAAGATATATAGGTATGCATATCTACAATATAAAAAGCAAATATCTAATATATATGACTAAAACCAAGTGATATCAATTCTGAATCCTAGATCTGAATCTAGGATGTTGTCAAATACTGATCGTAAGAATTCGTGACTGATGTCTGAAGGCACTGCACAAGCAACTGAAGATGACCCAACTCATATCTTCTCAGAGAGAAACCCTTAGCCACGACATCAAGACATGGTGCCCGTTGTAGCCCAGGAACTCTAGACACGACCATAACATGCTCAGCCTGTCTCTATGGGAGCTTAGTCACTACCTTGACATGCTATGCCTACATCTTTGGCACAAATTCTACAGTTTTGTATCCCTGGTTATGTCCTAGAAGCCCTAGTTCAGTGCAAGCCTTGCCCCTGTGATTTTGTACAATGCGCGAGCTTCTTCTATTGAACCTGTGTGAACCAAAAACATAATGACAAACCAAAGCAAAAAGAGAAAGAAGAAACTGTCATGAGCGAATGTGTGAGAATGAGATTGAGGTAGATTCTATTGATAGCTTTTGTGAGGGACATCTTTGGGCTTTGACCAAATCCACATGTGTTGAGGTTGACCCATTCCATTTCATTAATGAATAAAGTAATTCATAATTTAACTTCTGCTTAGCCAATTGGGGAGATCTAAAGGTCGATTTTGGTCCTCTTGAAAACAGGAATCTAATGAAATTATAAGCTTGACCATATGATTTTTCCAAAGTGGAATTTGAAAATTGACACTAGTTGCAAAAATTAAAACTCCCTATCAACTAGGAATAATTCCACTTGGTAATCTCTAGCTGTAGATATTAACATTATGGTGTCGTCACGGCTCAACCCCATTTACTGAAACTTTCTCAGATCTAGAAGAAGAAGAACCGGGGAGAAATGACTTCCACCCATACTGAGCAATAAAATAATTCAGCATAGAGGGGAGGTGTTAGGTCCCTATATTACTAGTGTAGTTCATTATTGTTGTTAGTGTATCCCCCTTATTGCTACTCTTGTACCCCTATAGTCCCCATATTGTTATTAATATGCCCCATAAAAGCCGACTATTATTATTGTTGTGCCCTTATATTATTATTTTTAGGTCGTCTACGATTATATTGTGACCCCATGGACTCATATAAATAGAAAGGAGGCTTTTTCATTTGTATCATCGAATAATTGTTAATTTATGTAATGTAAAGTAGGTTTCACCCTCAAAAAGGCTGATTTCTAAGTCGCTGATCTTTCTTTTATTTTAGTTTGTGAGCTGGTTTCATAACATTTGGTATCAGAGCTTTGGATTCTAGGGTTTTGTTGATGCAAACAGATCATCGTGGAATTTTCATTATAAATTTTTTTCTACAATGTTTCAAATGCTTAAAAAGAAACCATTTGAGCTGAAATCCTGAGGAACGTCATGTAAAAATTTTAGGTCTTTCTTCACTATAGTTTCAGAGATATGATCTAAGGAATTTTGGGTTTTTTCAGACTCCCAAATTTCATCTCAAAGAGGTGACCTTGGGTAAATCATGATAACTCTCTCTCTGAGAATCAATTTCAAATTCTGTAAAAAGTGGCCAAAATTGCATGGAATCTAGTTTATTTTTTATCTATTTTAGAGAAAAAAAATGAAATAGTGACATGTGTCACGCCATACAAGTGTGCTCTACTTAACCAATCCATAATTAGGCCATTATGGGAGATTGTGAATAACTTTCTCTTCAAGAATTCAAATCAAGGTTGAACTATGGAATTGGAATGAAGACGCAGAGGGCTACTACAGGTATGAAGTTAAAATATTTGGGATCCTAAATGAAAAATATACAAAAGGATTAATAGTTAGTGCCTAAGACAGAAAAATGTGTGTATGTTTTTTTTAATCGCATAACGTTTGTTTGAAAAATAAGTTTGAAGTGATTCTAAGTGCATATTGAAGCATAGATATCATAATTGAGTTATATAATACCTCCCAAAAATAATTCCACACCTATTAAGCCCTAAAAAATCTCTACTATGACGCATGAATAGGAAGAAGTGAAACATGATATATCAAAATTACGAGACCAAGTGCAGCAAATTTTTCTCTCTCAAAAAGTAACCAAAAATGAAATGGAAGCTAAGATGGATGGTTTGAATAAAGGCATGTAAGATAAGAAGGAAGGTTCAAATAATGGAAAGGAAGCTAATATGGATGACACGGAAGCTAAGATCAATGAAAAAATGAAAAGAAACATGGAAGACATGAAGAATGATCTAAAAGCAGACATGGAAGGTTAGAAGGAAGGTTTGACAAATTTGCTACAAGAAATGATTCCTAATGGAAAAAAGGCAGTATAGGAAAGTCACGATGAGAAAAAAATAAATGTTAATAATGATTTCATAGACTCTCATGTTGGATTGAAGACGCATCATATTCCAAAGATCGATATGATGAATATTGATGGCAAGGATCCCATAACATGAATACTACATATGGATCAATATTCTGATATCCATAATGTGCAAAACACACAAATGGTACGTATTGTAACTTTACTTTTAGAACAAAATACAATTGTATTGTATTGATGGCTTTGCTCTCGTAAAAAAATTGTCACTTGGTCTATTTTTATGTAGTAAATGGCAGCACATTATGAGGATACAAAGAGCAACACATTCTTTAGCCAATTGATAAATCTCAAACAAAAGGGTTCAATGTTGGAGCACATTGAGGACTTCCAAAAAATGAATATAAGGGTAACTAATATTCTAGAGGAACACATGATTGATGTCTCCATAGGGAATTTAAAGGATAAAATCCAACATGAGGTTCACCTTTGGGAACTTGATTCATTGGAGAAGGCATTTAGGTTGGCAAGAAAAATTGAAATAAAAGTTATGGCGACAAGGAAGCCTACCACTCACAACTATAAAGATGGAAGTATTGCTACTCCTAGACTTCAACAACCTACAAATTTGACACCAAAACAATTGGAAGAGAAAAGAGCAAAAGGGCTTTTCTACAATTATGATAGCCAATACACTAAAGGTCAGAAATGTGCCGAGAATAAATTATTTTACATAGATTCTGAAGAGGAGAAAGAAAATGAACAAGAAATTTCAAAATAAGAGGATATACATCAAGAACCAACCCTAGAGAAAGGAGAAATGAATCCGGCTATATCTTGTAGTGCATTGGAAGAAATTTCCAGTCTTGAAACTCTAAAGATAGAAGGACATATCAAGAAGAAAAACGTAAGTGCTGATTGATTCAAGTAGTACCAATAATTTTATTCATTTTAAGGTAGCCAAGGAATTTAGTTGCTTCCTATACTCAACACCAGAGTGTCAAGTGATGGCTGCAAATGGAGGAATTATAAATTTCTCTGGAAAGTGCCGTAACATTAAGCTAACCATGGGAGAATATGTATTGAATATTCCAATTCTTTCCATTCCAATGGGTGGTGATAATGTTTTATTAGGAGTAAAATAGTTACAATATTTGGGGACAATAGCTTTTAATTTTGAAGAACTTTTCTTGAATTTGTTTCGGAAGGAAACGAAGTCAAATTACGGTGTATCACAAGGAAGTTGAGAATTATAATAAGCTATAATTTCATGAAAAAGCTTATGAATAAATAACAATGAGGCATAATTGCATGATTACGCTCACTAGAAGTTCCAACATCGAAATCATATATTTCTCCATATCTCAAAAAAGTATTGGACAATCATTCCTAGGAATTTGAAGCTCCCAAAGGACTCGCACCTATTCATGATCATGATCATGCTATTCATTTGATGCAAGGAATTTTTTCTCTAAACATAAGGCCTTACAGATATCCTTATGTCCAAAAGATCAAAATTACGTATCTTTGCAGAAATTCTAGAGGCTAGTATAATTCAACCTAATCAAAGTTCTTTCATTGCTCCTATAGTATTGGTTCACAAGAAGGATGTATCATGGCGCATGTGTCCATATTATAGGGAGCTCAATAAGCTCATTATTAAAGATAAATTTTCCATTCCTATGATTGATGAATTATTGGACGAATTATATGGAGAAATTTATTTCACCAAGTTGGATTTTTTTTCAGGATATCATCAAATTAGAATGAATACTGAAGACATTCCGTAAATAGCATTTAGAACTCATGAGGGTCATCATAAATTCTTGGTCATGACTTTTGGCCTTACTAATGCACCTTATACATTTCAAGGGCTGATGAATTCCATTTTCAAACCCTTCCTTAGAAATTTTGTGTTAGTATTTTTTGATGATATACTAATCTACAACAGGTCTTGGAAGGATCATGTTCAACATGTTGACAGATTGTCAAACTATTGGAGGAGAAATAAATATATGCAAAAACCTCAAAATGTTTCTTTGGGGTACAAGAGGTGGAATATCTGGGTCATATTGTATCTCAGGAGGGTGTTAAGGTAGACACTAACAAAATTAAATCCATTAAGGAATGGAAAGTCCCCACAACCATAAAGCAGTTGCAAGGATTTCTCGGGTTAACAGGGTATTATCAAAATTTTGTTAAGGAATATGGGAGAATAGCAACACCTCTAACAACATTACTGAAGAAAGATGAATTTTCATGGACTCTTGAAGAAACTAAGGCCTTTGATCATCTTAAAAAGTCAATGCGCCAAGAACTTGTCTTAGATATGCCAGACTTCACAAAAACCTTTACTGTGGAATGTGATGCCTCAAGAAATAGAACTGGTGTTGTTTTAATGCAAGAAGGAAGACCCATTTCTTTTGAATGATGTCCAATCAAAGGAAATTATTTACATAAATATATTTATGAGAAGGAAATGTTGGAAATACGACATGCAATAAATAAATGGCACCCTTACCTAATGGGAAGACACTTCAAGGTAAGAAATGATCATGATAGTGTTAAATACTTTTTGTAACAAAGACTATATTGAGAAGAGAAGCAAAAATGGGTCACAAAGATGTTGGGTTATGACTTTGAAATCATATACACAAAAGGGAAGCTAGATTTTGTTGCAGATGCACTCTCAAGAAAGGATGAGGATGTGGAAGCATTCCTTTGCTCCAATTCTATTATCCAACTAGATTGGATAAACAAAGCAAGGGAGGAATGGAAGAATGACAAAAAAGTGTGGACAGTCATTAAAAAGTTGGTACAAGATCCCAATACATCTGATACATTTAGTTGGAAAATTGATTCCTTATGGTACAAATATTTCTTATATATTTATAATAATTTCCAACTAAAACAAAATATTCTTTTGAAATTACACACCTCTCCCTTAGGAGGACACTCAATATTTTTAAGAACTTAACACAGGGTGAAGAATTTTATTTTTTGGGATACACTTAAATTTGATATTAAAAAGTTTGTGGCGGAATGTTTGGTTTGCCAGCAAAATAAAGTTGAGACAATTAAGACATCAGGTCTGCTATAGCCTTTATGCATTCCAAATCAATGTTGGGAGGAGGTTTCAAAGGATTCTATCATAGGTTTACCTAAGTCTGAAGGAAAGATTGTAATCATGGTGGTAGTTGATAGACTAACAAAGTATGCACACTTTTTTTCAAGCAGGTTCAAGTAGTGGAAGATCACATCAAGCATCATCAACAAGTTCTCCAACTCTTAAAGGATAACCTAAATTTGGCACAAAATCGAATGAAACAACAAGAATATCAACATCGCAACGAGAGAATTTTTGATGTAGGTGACTGAGTATTTTTACAGCTACAAGCATACAAGCAAATTTCCCTCAAGAAAGCTAAGAAGGATAATAAATTATGGCCAAAGTACTATGGTCCTTACAAGGTGTTGCAAAATATTGGTACTATGGCATACAAATTGGAGCTTCTTGCTTCTTCTTGAGTGTAGCCAGTTTTTCATGTTTCATGCTTAAAGAAGGTTATAGGTAACAATATTCTTGTTCAAAAAATATTTCTAGAAATTAATGAGGAATGAAAATTCATATTGGAACCTGAAGTAGTCACAGAAACAAGAAGTCCACAACTACGAAAACTGTCAATTTCAAAGTATCTCGTCAAATGGAAGAGCTTATCCACTAAAGATTCCACATGGGAGGGTGAGAATTTTATACAGAAGCATCTAGAACCACTCAAGCATAGAGGAAAACACTTTTTTGAAGGAGAGGGCCATGCTAGGTTGATATATTACTAGTGTAGTCCCTTATTGTTTTTAATGTATTCCCCTTATTGTTATTGTTGTACCCCTATAGTCCCCATATTATTATTATCGTTCCCCATAAAATACCACTATTGTTATTGTTCTGCCCTTATATTATTATTGTTAGGTCGGCTAGGATTATATTGTGACCCCATGCACTCCTATATATATAAAGGGGGTTTTGTCTTTTGTATCATCTAGGAATTATTCATTTATGTAATGTAAAGGTGGTTGTACCCTCGAAGAAGCCTATTTTTAAGTTGTTGATCTCTCATTTCTTCTATTTTGTGATCTAGTTTCATAATAGGATCACATCTCCAACCATGGAATCTCATCGAAGATCCCATTCTCAACCCAGAATCACAAAACAGGAGAAGATGTCAACAAAATCTTATTGCCTACCGATCTTCCCATCAATGACTCTCAACACTCACGTAGTAGAACACCTACTTCATACTCAACTTCGGTTGTACACCCAAAGTACACTCTTAACTCTTTGGCCAAACAAGGAGAAATATTCCCAAGAAGGCTTTCTTGAGGGTAAGATTCCACCTGGGGTATACTCTGAATATACTGGATAGGGTAGCAACATCTCTGACCCTATAAAGATATGGGAGCAGCATCTCAAACTTGGGTAACAGATAGGGAAGTACCCTATTGTCCAAAGATACCTCAACCCTAAGAGCCCTTTATCTCAATTCCTCACCTCAATAGATCAATAAGGGTAGGAAGAGTTCAATCTGTGTCCTTGATCAATGTTGGCCCTTATCTGGAGGGACTACATCCATCAATCCAAGTTGTTCTCTAAAGACCAAGATTTTTCCTTTCGGTAGTTCCATGCTGATAATATATGCTATCTTCTTGTTAGTGATATTGAATCTCTATGTGCTTGGACTTGTCATGAAACATAATATGCTCTGCTAAAAATATCTCGCTCTTGTTGTCATATTATATCAATATGGTATCTAATACTTGACCAAATAACTCACCAAATGGCTTCCTTAACTACATAGCTTCACAACTAGTCATGCTAGCAACAATGTACTCTGCTTCTACGATGCTCAATGCTACTGATTTTTTCTTCCTGCTCATCGAGGATACCATTGTATAACAAATAATGAAAAAGGATCCATATGTACTCTTTCCATCAGTGACATTACTTTCCCAGTCAACATTAGTTTATCCATGAAGTTAAATATCTCAAGCAGAATATCTCAGACCATGTGTGATTGATCCATGTTAGTATCAGAATACATGTTTGGCCACAATGAAATGTGCATGAAGGGGATTAGTCACGAATTGACTCAAGGTGTTAACCGCATAACATATATATGGATGAGCATTCACAAGCGACATCAGAGCCCTAATTATTTTTCTGTACTCGAATGGATTTTCCATATCAGGTCAAGCTATTTTTCCACGCATATTCTTGAAATCCATCTCCATTGGAGTAGTCATACATTTTCACTCGATCATACCAAATATTTCCAACAGCTTCAATACGTACTTTCCATATGACAGAAACATCATTCCATGCCTTTTCCACACCTCAAGGCCCAAAAATTAGTGCATAAGACCAAGCTATTTCATCTCAAATTTAAAGGCTAACTTACTCTTACATTCGATGATCAGTGGTTCACTTCTTGTTAAGAATAGACTGTCAACATATATAACTAGACTAAATGGAATACCTTGGAAAACCTTAAAATAGAGGTTGGGATCAACATTACTTCTTGTGAGACCCAGTTTCGTTAGATAGTTTTCAATGCATGCATTCCAATCTCGGGGAGATTTCTTGAAACCATACAATGCTTTCTTCAACCTGAAAACATGCGTTATGCGATCTTCCACTTCAAATCCCTATGGCTATTCAGCATACACTTCTTCCTATAACATACCATGAAGGAAAGTGGTATTTACATCGATCTGATGGAGGGTCCATCCTTGAATAGTAGAAAGGGAAACTATCGAACAGATAGTTGTGTATCGAGCCACAAGAGAAAATATGTCATCGTAATATTCTCCCTCTTTTGGAGAGAAATCTTGAGCTACGAAACTATATTTTTATTTCTAAATATTGGCTTCGATTCCATGTTTGATATTGAATATCCACTTCAAAGTCACAACAGAAATCCCATACGGAATTGGCACAAAATCCCATACATCATTTTCCATAATAGATTCGTATTCCTCAGCCATAACATCCTTCCAAACTTGTTCTTCGACTATTTCTTAAAATGAGGATGGTTCAACTTGAATCATAGTGCTCATATAAACTACATATCCTTGATACCTGTTAGTCATCAGTATTTTTCACCTGTTGATGATGACTAGTTGTTAAAGCCAATTTTTCTAGCAGTTGATCTCCAATTTATCAAATTTTCCAGCTAGAAAACACCCATAAATATTTTTTCCCTCCTACCTTTTAAAAATAGGCCCATGATGAGATAAAAACTAATTCTCAAGCCCTATCTAGTGTCAGTCATACAAAATTTTCCATCAGCTCCAAAGAGAATACTCCAAATCTGTCAAAAAGTCTCCCCAAAGTTAGGTAGTGGCCCTTTAAGCGATTTTCCCTTGGAAAAATATCCTAAGCCAAAAGAAACTCTCTCTAAAATCAACCAGTCATATATGACCTTCCTATTCTGCAAATAAAGCTTGATACACCCTTAAGTCGTGCCACTAACAAGCCTTGATGTCTTAGCAATGCATATGCCACAAGTCAAACTGATATTAGTGGATTTACAGTGTTTCAATGTCTTTTTCAAAAGTAGAAGTGTACCAGTGTTCCAGAAGACATTATTAAACTTAACATGAGAAAAATATTGCTTCTCATGTGGTTTTGAGCCTGGGATGCAAGTACTGGATAGAGAGGTGTTTCAATGAGCTCCTGCAAACACAGTCAAAAGGTTAGTGACTTATGACTAGCAAGTATTACTCTGCAGATACAGGTTAGGATTGCCTTTGGTTTCTAAATATGCATAAGAGTATTTTAACAATAGAATACACATCTCAGAGCATGCCTCTCATGGCATATTGACAATTTTACACCTTATTACTTACTGTGATATACCAAGCAAAGATGGGAATTACAAGGAAGGATGACACAGTTGGACAAAGCGATGAAATAGTATGATTGTGGAAAACCCCCTCCAAACATGAGTAGAGGGTTGGATGACTATGTAAAACCTCCTCCAAACATGAGCAGAGGGTTAGGTCATTGGTTGAAAACCTCCTTCATTTAAAAAGCAGATGGTTGGGAAATATGATAAAGGCCTCCTTTATTTAACAAGCAGAGGGTAAGGAATAGAGGTATGGCCTCATTTAAGGGGCACAAAGCTAACAATGCCGCAAACTGCCTAAATAATTGTTTTAACACCTTTTTCTCCAATAGATGAAACCACTAACACAGCAGTGGTGTCTCAAGGATTGATTATATGGTTTCACTGATTGAAAGGCAGAGTTTAAGTGCAGTGGGAAACAATTGGGTGATTATGAGTATAAAATATTGTTAAGCATAAGGCCAAGTAGTGATGTTTTGATGTTCAAAGAAGCTTTGATTTTCCTGTCCATGAAGATATTTTTCAAAACCTCATCAAATTGACAAGAAGGTAGTCTAAGCCTTGCTTCTGAAGGGGACTTTGCAAATAAACACATAGAGACAGTATGTGAGAAGAAAAGGGTATGGCATGTGTTTTAAATTCAAGGATAACGTTCAAAGAAATGAAACATGCCACTGTCAGAAACAAAGGCCTTTTTTCTATGAAACATGTGAAAATACCTTGTTGTTGCATATGATTGTAGGAAAGGTCTCTAAAGAATTTCCTTTAGAGATAAACAGATGTTTGTCAAACCTAGGTGAATGCAACTAAAGTTTTCACCCACAGTCAAAGAGAAATATCATTCAAAGGATTCATCTACAATCATTAATTTGGTTTTGAGCAAGTTTTCTTTTAAGGAACAGATATGGATAAACAGTGACAAGGTTGCTGCCTTAATGAAAGAACTGTGAATGAGATTTTAGCTTTTGAGATGGCTTCTTCACTTTGGGAAAGGTCATATCTATGAATACCTTCAAAGGTAGCATCCATAGCATATTTTTAAGAATCATGATAAAATGTAAGTCTTTATGATGGTTTAAGACTAAAAAGTGACAAAGACAATGATTTGAGTTTTCTATGTAACAAAAGCCTTTTTCAAAAGGCATCCAAAACCCTCATAGAGTATATTCAAAAGGTTGTTTTCTTTTTCGTCATTAAGAGGTGGGAAGACCGTTTAAAATCCTATTATACATTTTCAAAACACTCACCAAGTGCTCCCTTGGTTGTTCATTGGAGAAACGAGGAACTTCGAGCAAATTTCAGAGTTTTCAAAGCTTAAAGCCTACGCGGCGTGCCTAGAAAAGCGCGTGGCACACATGAGAGAAGAAATACACATCATTTACATTGTTTGACGACACGACTGTAGCGGCGCACGGTGTGCCTATAGCGTCGTTCACCCACCGCCCGAGGCCGACCCGATTGTGCGACGTTTTTTCCTGTGAACGTGTCGCTCACCCAAAACACCTTCAAAAATGCCTTTGAAGCTGCTCAATCAATCGACCAAGGCCATAAGCATTATTTCAAGGTATTCTCCATTGCTTATTGCTAGTTTTTGAAATCTTAAAGGGGTGACAAGGTTATTTTCTCAAGGAAGAAGCAGTGATAAGGAGGGTAGGTTTTTTGATCAAAAACAATTTTTTTTATGGCTGTGAATGTCACAGACCATTTCAGTGATAGAGGAAAGTGTTGAAACAGTCTTAAGAAGCCCTTATTTCTTTTCAAAGGCAATGATAGTGAAGGATTAGGGTTCTAAAGGATGAAGGCTTGGTAAATGAATAAAACTTCCTTTTTTATATTATGAGACAACAAACTCTGTGCAGCCTCCATAGTTCAAAAAAGCAAAATCTATGTTTGAAGGTCCCAAAATCAGTTTAGAAGGATGTTTTTCTTCCTGTGTTGAGTAGAGATCCCATAATTACTGAAGGTTGTCCTAACTATGGTAAAACAAAATCAACCCCTGTCTGCAAAATCAAAGGGGAAAACAATGATTATAATTTGAAAGCTTTGTCATTTTAAATTCCTCTCTGTATGGTGAAATAGTGAACATTGTGCAGCCTCTATAGTTCCAAAAGCAGAGGGTGTGAAAGGCTTTTCAAATCAGCTGAGGGTGTTTTGTCTTACTTTGTAAAGAAATAGTGAACAACAGAAGAACATTGTTTGGGGAAAGGTGATTTTGTTTTTGTATAAACACAAGGAGATCCTTGTTCCAACAAGAAACCACAAATACCTCTTTTCAATACCTTGCCCAAGCACAGTAATAAATTGACTGTTTTATTTTCATTTGAAAAATACTTTTTGATTGGTATCAAAGAGGATTAAACAATGACTTATAAGGAGGACAGGGTGTGTTGTTAAGAAACCATTTCAAGGGCCATTTGAGACAGCTTGTTTTTGCAAAGAGTATCTAAAATGAAATGCCTCCCAGGAAAGACAGTAGGAGTGGCCTTCATAGGAGGTTTGAGCCTGTTTCAACTGAAGAGGTAAATGCTCATCCATCAGTCCTGTTTAACTTTCATGAGGTTGGATGTATAGAGTTTTGTCAAAGAGTGTAGGAGGTGAAAAGCTATCCCCTCTTGACACATCTTTGTGCATTGAGATTTCAAGGGAAACACTTTCAGCTGGTAGGCTTGGATTTCAAGTTTTCTCCTAGATGCATTTCCAAGGCCACCAAAATCCCTTATGTCGGAGAGAAGTGGTTTAAATAGAGCCACCTAGACTCAGAACAGTACAAACCCTTTTTGAAGCTTGAGCATAGAGATACATGTCCATCCATCTTTCCCTTCTCATACCTGTTGACTAGTTATGATCTCCTCATGAAGATAATCATGAAATAATTCACTTGCGAGGGAAGATTTCTCGGGTTTATGGTTACCATGTCTGGTTGCTCATGCATTTCACAAGAGCCAAATTGTTAAATCTCCCTTTCTTCCTCCATAGAAGTATTGAAAAAATGGCCTCCACTGTTCAGAAAAGACCTCCTTCTCAGTAGTCAGCTTGCCTTTTCCATCATTCCCTCATCAAGGTTATCATTCTTCATCAGCTTGAGAAGAAGGAAATATCTTGGGACACTTTCATTGCACATCCAGATTTCACCACTGTTCTTTCATTCCATACATCTCCTTCACCTTCCACTCACCATCCTTCACCTTCTTCAAGCAAGCCCATTCCCAACAAACTCAAATTTCCCATTGAACAAGAAGAAGAGCATGATGAAGAGGAAGAGCATGATGAGGAAGAAGAGCATGAGCAAGGGGGAGAAGAGCAAGATGAGAAGCAACATGATGATGAACAACAACAATATGAAGATGAATAGCAGCACCATGATAATGAACAACAACATGATGAAACAGGGCAGCAAGGTGAAGAACATCACAGTGATAATATGCAGCATAGTGATGAAGAGCAGCGCCATGAACAAACTCAAAATAGTGAGGAGGAAAATGATGAGGAAATTGAACAGTTTGATGAGGGTATTGGTAGCCCTCACAACAACAAAAAGGATGAATATGAAGCCCAAAACATTGTAGAGACAGAGCCTCAAAGTCCTAAAGAGAGCAAGGAAAAGAATGCAGAGGGTAGCTCTAAAAAAGACATGCAAGAAGACAGTCAAAGCATCCATGAAGAAACTCAAAATAGTGGCGAGGATGATGAGGCAAATAACAAGGGAAAAGAGCCAATAGAGCATGCGCTAGCTCCCTCTCCTAGGCAAGGGGCCATGCTTTCTTCTCCAAAAGTGGCCAAGCCCCAGACATCAAGGAAAAGGGTGCCTAAAAGTATAACTCCAAATGTTACTAGGGCCCTCCCAAGCAAGGGGAAATTTCCCAAGCAGCTCATTGTCAAATTACCCAAGAGGAGGAAGACTAAGAAGGCCACCCAAAGCAAGGGAAAGGAGAAAGAAGAAAGCAATCATGAAAAGGAGAGGGACTTCAACATAATTCAAATCCAAAGTGATGATAGCGACAATGAGGCCCGAATCCTAGAGACTCTCTTGATCAATAGAGAAAGCCAAATTGATGCTTTGAGGGTAGATCTAGAGAGGGCTAGAAACTTCAATCACTTTTTGCAAATTCAAAATAAACAGATGAGTGTCCACATGGCGATATATGAGACACGGGCCATCAAATACAAAAAAGAGGCCTCCCAGGCACAAGTTAGATTGGAAGAACTCATGGGCGAGTTCAATGATAGCGAAGATGAAGATCAACCTAGAAGAAAGAGGCCAAGGACCATGGGACTCAAAAGAGCCCTTGAGAAACAAAAGGAGGAAGAAGTTGTCCTTCTCCAATCTATTCCTCTCACTACTTTGTTCACCCAAGAAATAGAGAACAATTGAGAAGCATGGCTCGAGAGGGTGAATGATCACTTGGAAAAGAAGTTGGAGAAGGCCAATAGAGATTTGTACCTTGAAAGGAGGATGATCGGGCACTATAAGAAGCTCAATCAGTTCACCCGACGGAAATTGAAGGCCACACAGGAGAAACTCAAGGAAGTTCAAAGGAGGCGCCCGGCACCAAAATTGAAGAAAGACACCTCAAAGCTCCAAATTTTGGCCACAGATTCATAGCATTTTTCTGGAAACCCTTGAGGGCCATGCTCGCCAAATTTGGGCGAAATTCAACAAATTTTGGTTTTTTTTCATTTTTTGGCTTTTGGCTAAAACTCATCGGCATCTCCATTTCTTTTTGGGACATCCTCAAGGGGTGAAAATGGTATCATTTGATGCCATAATTTCAAGGTCATATACTCAGTGATTTTCAGATCAATTGAAGATTATTTTCTCCCCCAAAATGGTGAAAAACACTCACTTTTTCCACACTCTGCCCCATTTATCAGCAAGGTCTATTTTTTTTTGTTTTTACACATAGGTAAGTTTTTATGGACTTACAATGGTTAGTTTGGAGAAAACTAAGAATTTTCAGAAAATATACATTCATAGCTTTCCAACGAGCCATCACGGGCCTCATTTTGACATTGGGAAGGCCTCCAAAAGTTGTCGGAAAGACAAAGGACTTTCTGCTGATATATTTCTTAAGTATTTTTGTGAAAAATGTACCTTTCTAAACTGACTTTTCCTCATGTGTGTTTAACTATTTTTGCGTACGATTAGTTATGAAAAGTCAATATAGTTTCCTTTTTTAGCATTTTTGAAATATTTTATTAGATATTTTGTGCCTTGAGCTTTACAAAGCCTCAAGACAAAATCAGATATTTTTGATGGGCCAATGAGATTGCAAGTTGCACTAGGAGGTTTTCCCTCATCTTGGCCTATATATTCCATGAGAATTCTTTGTAAACAAGGCTGAAATTGATGAATAGAAGCAATATATGGTTATACAAGCTTGAAAGAAATACTTGTCTCATGCATTGGATAGTTTCTTGAATGTTTTTGGATGATGAAGGAGGTTTGTTGTTGGATTCCTTGACTTGGTAAAATGGTATAGTGTCCCTCTCTGTTATGCTTCTTAGTTTTAATTTATAATTCCATGTTCTTGCTCGCTATAATATAGTAGAGAATAGATTTGAGACATGCCCTTGGAGGCACCTCAAGTTTCTTATTTCTTTATAGCTTCTATGTTTTCTTCCTTCTTAATCATATCAAAGAATCCTTGCTTGCTCTGTGACAACTGAAGAAATTGTTTCCTTGTTTCATTTATGTTTTTATGCATGCTAAGTATGATTCACGATATGCCCTGTTTACTCATGGCTTGTCATAGCCCCACCTCTGAAACCTTTCTTTGATTGATTAGATTGTCATTTGTTGAACCAAGGAGGTCTTGTACTGATCTTTCCCTTTGCCTAAAACTATGCAATCTTGCTTCAAAGTGCCCAACAGCTTGAAATACTATGCTTAGGCATTTCCTCATAGTGATTTGAGTTGTTTGTTTGTCTTAAATGTGTTTCCCCAAATTTTGATAGCCATTTCCTAAAGTTAGAGAGTCCTATATCTCTATGCATGGCTTGAATGTTTATTTCTATGCATTGATCAGTTTATATGATTTGTTCTCATATTGAATGTTATTTCATGATTATGTCAGCGATTGAACTATTTATGTTGGAAATCCTTTGTTCTTCACAAATTTAGTGTCCATCCCACTCCATTTTACCCAAAGATCCATTTTACCTCGAATCAAATCGGCCCTTCCACAACCTTGTATCACCATCTGAAGCTTTCTTTACCTTTTCAACCCCATAGCCGAGTTGATATGACATATTTTTACCTATCTTAGTCTTTGATTAGTTCATCCCTCACAAACCTAAAAACCAAAACCAAACACCTACTTCATAACTAGCCTAAAATCAGAAACACAAGAAGCAAAACACACAGATATCTCTTACACAAATAGAGAGAGCCCTCTCTGAGTCTAGGAAGGCTAGGTCCTTGGGCTCCAAATACTGGTTAGATGTTACACTGTCATTTGGCTTGCCAATCAGCCAAATCACAGGACCCTAACAATACCTATAAGATTCCTTCCTTTCTCTAAAGGATCTATGAATGGGAGTGCTTCTTTCATTATCCTGTAGAGTGTCACGAAGCCCAAGTGATATTTTATTTGAAGGAGGATCATTGGGAGGTTGATCTAAGGGGTCCATAGGCTCCATGGGAACATCAATATCATCTCGCTTGGGCATATAAGGAACATCTAGAATATCCCTGTCATCATCATCCCCTTGGGAAGTGGAGGAAGGTCCCTTGCTTTACAAATTGTTGCATTTTCACCGAATGTTAAGTCCCTTCTAATTTCACTCTTCCTTTGACAAAGCATATATATTATGTATGATTTAGAGTTTTCACAATCACCAATAAACATAAATTTTCTCCTTGTAGCTTCCAGCTTGTTTATTTGGTCCTTCAAAACATGAAAGAATATGGGTCATCCAAATATATGAAGATGGCTAATGTTGGGTTTATTAGTTGATAATATTTCTCCAGGAGTATTTATTTTAAACGTTTGATGAGGCACTCAATTTTGAACATATATAGCAGCATGTGTGGTTTCAGCCCACAGAAAATTTGGCACATTTTGATCATGAAGCATGGCATGAGAAACGTCTAATATTGATCAATTCTTCCTTTCAGCTAGGCCATTATGTTTAGGTGTATAAGGCACAATAGTTTCCTTCTTGATACCTTCTTTCTTACAAAATGCTATGAATTCTTTTGACATGTATTCTCATCCATTGTTAGACCTGAAATTTTTTTGTTCTTTTCCCTGATTTATTTTAGACTAAAGCTTTGAATTCCTGGAAATTTTCAAAGGCTTCACCCTTGTGCTTGAGGTAGTACAAGGGTGTCTTTCTTGAGAAATATTAAGTTAAGGTGATGTACTAGAGATGACTACCAATATAATGCATAGGAATCAGACTAGATATATATGAATGAATGAGATGGAGGATTCTAGTTGTTTTGTTCTTACTAGAAGGGAATGGTCCCCTTGTTTTCTTTCCATTAATGTAACTTGGAAAAACTCCATCATTATGATCTTGAACATCGAGAATACCTGAGACTATTTCCTTCATTTTCGTAAGAGCATCTTAGTGTATATGAGCTAGTCTACGGTGCTATAATTCACTTATATTATTGGCGTTATGGACCAGTTTTATTTGTTTCCTTCCAGTGACTTTATATAGTCCTTCAAATCTTAGACCTAATGTGAATTCATATTTCATATGTGAATCAACGGGCCAAGTTAATAAATTTCCATTTATGAAGGCAATCATCATACCCTATTCTTATAATTTGGATATAGAAATCAAATTCTTCAATAGACCTAGCACATACATAACATTATGCAACAATATTGATTCCCCATAATTCAACTGAAACTTAACAGATCTGAATGCTTTTATGGGACGAGTGGAGTTATCTCCAAGAATGATTTTCAATTTAGTATCCCTCTCTACCAGATTAGAGAGCACTTCTTTTTATCGAGAAAAGTGACGAGTGGCCCGACTTTCAACCAGCCAACTATCCCACGAATCTGGTGGAGAAGAACTAGTAAGTGATGAAATGAAAATATATTCATATTTATTCACATCATTACTTTCATAACTGAGAGTGCATGACTTATTTTTAGGATGATTTTATTCTTCACGGTTGCTTGAATAATCTCTTCTCCTTTCATATCTTCTATCACGGTTGTTTATTTGATTAGCTCTTCTTCTTTTATCATTGTTGTTTTCTTATGGTGTTGATCATGGCCTCTTTCTCTTCTTAGGACAATCACATCTATAATTAGTTTTCTTGTGGAAGTTATAGAATTGAATATGGGATAGTGATTGATCATTCCTTCCTTTTAAGCTTTGAGGAGGAGGTCTTATTCAAGGGACTCCTTTTGACATCTTCCTTTTATATGGGTGATATATGCAGTAGGCTCTCCCTCTTCATGCTTCTGAATTCTTCCTCTTTCTATCATTCTGAATTATTCTTGAGTAAGCTTTCGAAAAAAAATTCATAAAAGGAAAGGACAATGTTCTTGTTGTTGAATGTAGTAATTAATGTTTCCCAAATAGGAGGTAATCCTATAAGAGTCACAAAAACTAGCTCTATATCAATCATATTCTCTCCAACTCTCTGCAGTTGATCTTTAAAATGAGAGATCCTCATAATGTATGACTAAACAATTTCACATTTTTTCATATTCGTTTCCTTGAGTTGATATTTCAAGGTGATAATATCATTTATACTGTTGATTTAATACATGATAGATATCTTGTCATACATGTCTTAGGCCTTCTTAAATTGCAATCATATGCAAGTTAATGATCTTTGTAAACCATTAGCTATAATTTTCTTTGCTTTGGATTCACCTTTCTTATATATGTTCTTGATATAAGCAGAGGAATTTTCTTGTGGCTTGGACAACCTTCCTTGAATATTATCCAGCACGTCAATTTTGTCGGATATGATCTCCAACTTGACTATCCATGCAACAAATTTTGATGCATCACCCAAATTTTCAAGCTCTTTGAAGGTAGACGAAGAAATTTTGAATTTGGCTTGTAGCTATGATTTTTTATAATGAGGGCTTCACTACTTGTCTTGTTTTGGGCTTGTGCTTCACCTTAGCTCTGAAACCATGTTAAATACTTAGATTGTTCTATGTTGTATTAATTAATTTAGCCCAAATTACTTATTCATAAACAATGCATCCAATTATTAACAGTGTAAATAATCATAACCTGTAACTGAAGATAGAAAAATACATATAGTAACAAAGAAGATAATAGCACAACCATAAGAGACAATAGATTAGTGCAAGACCAGTGAAAAACCCCACTATGGGGGAAACCATTTCAAATAGTATTATTCAATAGATCATCATAGAAAAAATTCAACAAAGAGTGCAATGAGCCCAATACATATGTAGCATAAAATATACAGATCATATCTATAGATCTGCAGATCTAGAACATCAAGAGCACAGATCCATTAGGTCACTAAAACCAAGTGATATCAGTTGGAAAGTCCTAGATCTAAATCCAGGATGCTATCAGATAATGATCGCAAGCATCTATGACTAAGTGACTAATTCTTGAACGAACTGCACAAGAAATTGAAGATGACCCATCTTATATCTACTAAATAAAAATGCTTATCCATGACCTCAAGATGTTGTGCCTGCAACTAAAGCTTCCATGGCCCCTACCTAAATAAACTATGACAGAATCTATAGTCTTGATTAGCTTGATATAGTCAACGAACCCTAGCCCCGACCTTAACACGTTCAACACCCAGCTTCGACATCTTAGCTGCTGCCTTTCCACGCTATGCTCACAGCTCTAACAAAAATTCTACAGTTCTGTGCTCGTAGCTATGGCCCGGGATTCCTAGTTAAGTGCGAGCCTTTTCCCTATGATTTCATACACTACACGAGATTCTTTTGTCGAACTTATGCAAACCAAAAAGAGAATAAACGAACCAAAAAAAAAAGAGAAAGAAGAGAATTTCATGAGAAATTGTCTAGGAATGAGCTTGAGATCGCTTCTATTTATAGATTTTATGAGGGACCTATTAGGATTTGAAAAAGTCCACATGTGTTGAGGCCGACCCATTCCATTTCATTAATAAATAAAGTAATCCATAATTTAACTTTTGCTTAACCGATTGGGGTGATCTATATGTCGATTTTGGCACTCTCGAAAAAAGGAATCTAAATTATAATCTCAACTATATGAGTTGTCTAAAGTAGAATTTGACTCCAGTTGCAAAAATTAACACTGCCTTGGCCTTGTTCTTTGTTTTTTGGTTTGGAGGCCCCTTTCCCTGGCCTCTGATTCGCAAATCCAAACTCTCGCTTATTTTTTTTGAATTTATGCTCAATCTTTGTAGCATACCGGTATGCTACACTAACTAAGGATATTTCGAGGAACTCCATTTCCTCTTCGATGTATTTGTGTAGAAAATTGCGTTACATAAGCACCAAATGTTTCTCTGAATATTTCATACCCAAATTTTTGCGAGCATAT
Organism: Pinus albicaulis; assembly: GCA_034641835.2. Classification (NCBI taxonomy): domain Eukaryota; kingdom Viridiplantae; phylum Streptophyta; class Pinopsida; order Pinales; family Pinaceae; genus Pinus; species Pinus albicaulis. The sequence goes on along the minus strand of CM076584.1, from coordinate 1,357,296,143 downwards.
GTAACACATTCATCAGCTCATACACATCTTGATCCCTTTTTTTCCGTAGTGTAGTCCACTATATGTACTTGTCATCATAGCTCCCAACAGGGTAGTATTTTTCCTTGATGGTGTATTGGAAAGAATTTTAGGTACGTGCAGCCGAGAACAAGGATGATTCCCTCTTGTAACTTTTCCCATAGTAGGTTTCTCACTAGTATTTGACATGGGGGGCAGCTTTGAGGAGTGAAAAAGTAATCTTTTCCCAATTGGAAAAATCATGAACCCAAGAATATCCTTCTAATATATCTAGCTATCTATCTAGAGCTTCTGCATCTATTTGGCCATCAAATATGGAAATGTCAAAGCTAAATTTTAACTTAAAAGGAGAGGCATATCTAGAGTGGATATTAGATGAAGATGCATCGTTGGTGGGTAGTTCTTGAAGGATCTGGGAAAATTTATCCATCATTACATTTATCTCTTTCTTTAGGGCCTCCTCCACCATTATTTTGATAGGATCTCCTTCTCCATCATATTTATTTTCTTCCTCCATGGGAGTTCATCGAGGTTTGCAAGGCTAATTTTGGAACTGTTCAACTACATTGATCCCTAACACATTATACCCTGATCTCGTTTGGGAGATGCAAAGAAAGATCGAAAAATAGCACACCACTCTGATACCACTGATCCAGACTTATGAAAGAACACAATAAAATACAAAAATAAACATAAACAAAGAGATGCAATAGAAATAAAACTCCATTTCATTAATATCAAATATCTGAAATAATCTTACAGAAAGAATGGAAATAAACTAGTCCGAGCGATGGTAGCTTATCTCTGAGAAGAGATGCGGCGGCTAAATGCCTCTGAAATATGTTACAATGAGACTCAAGGGCCTTTTTATTATTTAATAACATGGGAAAACCCTAAACAACCAAAACTCTAACCCCAAGAGATGGAACTCCAAGAGTTTGTGGGCCCTGTTGGGGTTAGTTGGGAAACAAACTTCCCAGGGTCGTAACATGGTCATATCATCTCTGTTTCGTGCATATCATATATCTTCATAAATATATGTCCAAGTAATACAGGTTTACAACAAGCCCCTCCCTATGGCTATGCGCCTATTACGGACCTCAAAAAAATGTCGTTTAGGGGGTCAAAACCGCTCTAGAAGTTTAGGACCCTAAAAACTACTCAAACTAGTAAATGCTTCTATAAATAAAGAAAATGATGAAACTGACTAGAGTTCTAGGTGGAATAGGTGGGTGGCCTCCAATATCCACCTGGATCAAGGAAACCCATGAAAATGGTTGATTTCAAATTCCAATTAAATTTGGACATTTTAAATATTTTCCCCAAAAACAAAAATAAAAATAAAAAATGAAAACAATTACATGATTTTTGAAAAATTACAATGAGGTTTGGAGATGATCCAATTCTGATCACTTTAGAGGAGAATGTTGCTTTCTACTAGTTTAGGCATAATGGAAGACTGCATAAACTTTGGACACAAACTTTGATGGTTTGATTCTTTCAATTGCATAAGGAGGTAATCAGTTTATAGCTAATGACCACCTTTCTGTAAACTCATTGGTTCATAAACAAGATATCCTGCAAACTCTAATTGCAGAAACACAACATATAGGTTTAGAATTATCAACTTCGATATTTAATTTTCATGTAAAGAAGAGAGGCCATACACTATTTTCATGTGGAACTACAATGTACATAACAATAGAGGCCATACTTTATTCCACAATGCTGACAATATGCATAAAAACTATGGTTTTATATGACTTGTTATATTCATGGTTACACTCCTAATTTTAGTAGTATTTGTTGAATAATATTTTTCTTCATGTACATATTCACAAGGAAGATGTAAGTTAAATAAATAAATAAATAAATATATATATATATATATATATATATATATATATATATATATATATATATATATATATATATATATATAATTTTCCACAAATGACCAAAATAGATCCATGGGATCTCAAAGTACAACTAAACTCCTAATCTGATAATCTTATAAGCATCTCCTGATATAAAAAAGAATAAAGGATCAAAATTTTTTATATGAATGTTTAGCACGGTGTTCCTACCCGAAACCACTTATTGGATGAAAGGCATGAGGTTATCTGGACTTCCATTCATTTTTTCACCGATCTGGGTACTTGGGTGAGCTCCGACTAGGTTAAAGTACCTCAGCAATATTATTCTCCACTCGATATCTTCCTTATAAATATCATGGGCTATCTCTTCAAGAAGGAGATGAAAAAACGGATGTAAAAGGCATTATTTTTTGTTGGGCTATCTCTTCAAGAAGGAGATGAAAAAACGGATGTAAAAGACATTATTTTTTGTAGCTACATGGTCCATTTGACCACTAATAAAGAAATAAAATTAACTGGAAAAGATGTTAGAATATACTCGAAAGATAATAATACTTATTAAAATAAAAATCACACTCAGCAACTGAAAAATAAATAAATATGGATTTATAGCTATTCATGCACACATAAAGTTTAACAACATGCCTTAGCACATCCATAGGGATTCATTATATAAAGTTGAAAGAATTCTATAAAAGTAATCAACTTGGGTTGTCCATAAATTGTAGATGATTATCAAAAAACTATTAGATAAACATATTTGAGTAGAACATGGTCACTTTTCAAGTTAAATTACTAAATATAATTTATGAATTTTACATCTAGTAGTATCATAATTGAGCAATAGACCATATCGATACCCATATCCTTGTATCTAATGTGCATACTAAAATGGATGAAAATCATCCATAAATGAGTAGCAGAAAACACCGATACACATCCTTGTATGCATACTAAAATGGATCACAATAATCCCTAACTATCTTACTCACTTGCATCAACTTCAATGAAAACATTTTATATATTGATCTCAGAGAAACACTGAGCAAATATGTTATCATTTCTTATTTTAATTTTTTTTATCTATTGACTCATTTCTTATGCTAGTAGGGATCAATTAGGAGAATAAAGATGCTACAACTCCTAATTAGAAAAATCAATAAAATATATTATGATATTCTAGAGAAAATTCAACATACGACTTTAAAAAAATAAAAACATATGACAAATTTGGTTAAAACCAAAAAAAATTGTGCTTGTTTGATTTGAAACAAAAGTATTTTGAAAATTCATACCATCGAATATGTCATATATTTATTCATAGTGAATCAGTTATCACAAAAAATGATGCCAATTTATCCAAATATATGACTTATTTAGATCCAGGGCAAACAATGTAAATTTTTGAAAATTATTCTAAGTCAAATTGCTTTTATAATGCCCTCTTTGAAAAATATTTGGGAGTTGATCTATGTACTTGTAGAAAATCAGATAGAATATCAAAATGATGATCTTATCAACTAAAATACCTTAAATAATGCCATAAAAACTCTACTATCATGCCTCTACATTGCTATACTATCATGAATCTACACTGGCACAATTCTATAATATACATAATTATAAATGTCATTATTAGTTCCAAGGTTTATAATTACCCTTTTGCAACCATGTTTTTCCATAATATCATATAATTTGAAAGTTCCAGTGACATTATTCTTCTAATACTAATAACGTAATTGAATTGCTACACTTTCACCAACAACCTTCAATCCAACAAAATGTATCACAACATCAAATCTACACTATGAAAAAACAAAGATTCTAATCAGATTAAATAATTTACTTCTTGTAAGTGTTTTGGTGTCAGAAATGGAAGGGCAATACACAAAAGCAAGAACATAGAATCAATCATCAACACTTCAACCATCATGTTAAGTAGTCTAAATCTAGAAAATATTTGACAGTCTGCAATTAACTGAAATTTATATCTAGTGTTGATCAACATAATCAATTGTGGTTGTGGAAACATAAATTATGGCCTAAGTAACCTTGAAACAAAATATAGCTACAAATGAAAAAAAAGCATGGAATACAAATGGAATATGTAAATGAATGACTCAAAATGTTTTATACCCAATAAAATCATCAAAATAACAATAAAAAATATAACTTTTGATTTAGTATCTAGAATGTAGAAAACCTTCTATGTATCCTCTTTGTTGCAAACATATCCCTCAAATCATAAGCAAAATTTACTTTGATTATTCTTGTCATGTATCGTAGAAATTTTGTATCATTACCCCCTAACCACAGTTTAATATATATTCAAAGATATAAGTGATACGTCTAAAAAAAAAGTACAACTAATTTATAGAGGGGACTTCACTGTTCGAAATGAAAAATGAAGGATTTATGTCCACGATGATGGACGTAATGTCCTTTCGAAATATCAAACATTTTAAAAATTCTACACACAGTTATGTTATCACTCCCCCAAACTTCCCAAGGATGAGAGTGGGATTGAAATAAGGAGATGAGATGAGTCACTTCCTAGAATACATGGAGGTTAGAAACCATTCCCTCAAATTCATCTATAGACTAGGAGTGTGTGTACCCCACATTAAATTACATGTTTCCTCATGATAAGAGGAAAAAACCAATGCAATTAATCCAATTCTAGCTGAGAGGACATCAAAACCTCGAAATTATGAATTTTTTATGCGCTTGAAAAGTTTCCTAAGGAATCTTATGCAGATGTGTAACACTTTTGACAGATGTGTAACACTTTTTGCAGTTGATTTTGAACAAATTTTAGGACCCCAAATCCAAATCTAAAAGATAGGTCAACTAGCCATGTGTGTCTAGTTTCCAGAAAATCTTGAATTTTTAATAATGCCACAATGAAAGGCCTCCAAAAGTTGATTCTCCCAAGGTTACTCCAGATGTGTAACAGACTGTCAAAAATACTGGTAGAAGCATAAAAAAATGGTGGTTTTTTGGATTTTTCTTCCAAACTAGAACTTGTCATGTAGAAAGGGTTCCTGATCTATTATGTACTCATCAAAATGCATCCAACCATGTAAGACATTCATCATTTGTATTCCCTAGTAAAAATCATAACAACTTGGTGCTACACATCTGTAAAGGCTGAATTTCCAATTTAGTGCAAAAATCACTAAAAATAACAAAATTGCTCAAAACCTCTCCAAATTTTTTTTGTGGCACCTGTGGATGATGTGTCAAACATAAAATGAAGCTTCATCCAGCAAATCTAGACTATCCTTCTCCTTTAGCTTCATTTGAGCCTCTTTAAGCTTTTTTTTTCACTTTTTTAAGCTTTATTTGTGAAATTTTGTGCCTGGTACAATAATGGTTGGTCATATGCCTCTAAATATTGTTGTCTCTTTTGTATATTTTCAAAAGCTTCTCTAAATTTTCATTCACACTTGCTAAGCAGAGTTCAGTTTCTTGGTCAATCTCCATAGCTATTAGCTCATCAAAGGTCATCTATTCAGGTGGATGAGCTGACTGTATTTCTAGCTCCAGCACCCTCTTAAGGCCTATTGTATTCGGCCTTCTTGGTTGTGTTTCAATCTCCATGTCATTCATTTTATAAACATCTATTACTTGCTTCCATTTACCTTTATATATCTCTAGATTTGCATTAGGTTTACTTTGTATCAACTGCTTCACCTTCAATTGCCAATTTTCTTTCTATATGAAAGTAGTTTGAGAATTTCCAAAGGATGAGATCTCCCTCAACTCTGATATTTTTATATATATCTCCATAATGATCTCTTTATTTGGTTTGACTTCAACTTGCTCTACCACCTCAACTTCTAAGGGAGCTTGTTCATCATGTTGGTGCAATGGTGATTCAATCTGATGCATGAGTAGATGCTACTCTCTTTCTCTTTACTCAACTATAATGTCAAGTGTAGGTAAAATTTTGATGAATTTAGGATAAAATACCCATTTTCTTCCCTTCTCATAGATTTGAGTGAACTCAAAAACCTTAGGAGCCTTTGAAATCTAAGTTTGCATGCTAGAAGAGCCAACCTCCACTGGTTTTGCTGATATTGATGGTGACGATGTGATATGCATGACAGGAGGAATAGTAGTGGATTTTGCTGCTACTTTCTCCAAGAAGGTTTCCCAAGTCATGTTGATAGCTAAGAGATGATGAAAAATAACGAGTTTGACTAGACCATGATGGAAAAGACTTGGGTGATGATCTTGTTTTCTATTCTGAACCTTCTTAGTCATTCTAACCAAACTTATGTACAAGTAATATGGAAATTCAAGTGATTTAGTAGAGGTAAAGTTCATCAATAATATGATATGTTACATGTACAACCTAGATAATCTCCCTTCACATGTGAAATATTTCATAATTAACCTCATCAAAGGAGCATATCTGTTAAGGAGGTTCCTAAAAGGGAAGATGTAAACATGTTTCTCTCTAGCATGAGGTTTGAGGAACAATTGGTAATCTTGAAGGTCTATGTCCATGCCCTTAAGCCACTTTCGTTAATGACTAGGTATACTTGTTGCTGAAGAAATCACATCTGCTGACAAGTTAAACTCTACACCTGCAATGATGGACTTCCCCATACTAATACTAATTGGATATGACATCCTTCTTCCATGATTTTCTCATAGAATTTCAACCATCCAGTCCTCTCAGAGCATCCTTTGGTAAAAGGTGATGCATTAACTTCTTGCAAGGTGGAGGGCTCAAATATGATGGGGTGCCCTCCTTTGTAGATTTTATTTTCACTTTCCATAATTTCTATAAAGAAAATATGAAACTCTAGGTGTTTAGATGTAGTGGGTATGTGGACTGTGAATTTGGAAAAAATAGAGGAAAGCGATAAGGTATGTTTAGAGGATGAAATAAAGGGTAGTGAAGCCGAGAAAAATTCCCAAAAAAAAATATGAAGGTAGGTTTGTATGTTGGCTTCAAAATACATGTGAAATTTCGTGAAATGGATGTAAATAAGGTGATCAAATTAGGAAAACATGGGGATTTCCCAATTCTATAATAGAAAAAGAGTATGAAATTAGGGTTGATGAGAATGAAGTATAGCGAGGCTTTGAATGGTATGGAATGATATAATATGGTCTCGGGAAGGTTTTTGAGGTGTTAGCCATCCATAATTTTCACTATCTGAAGATGACTAAGTATCGGTTCTAGATTTCTAGAAACAAAGTTCTTGAACATTGTGAGTTCTAGAAATCCCACTACCTTCATTATCCTTAAGATAATTTTTTCACTATTTCATCATCCCATCATGTCAAGCTCAACTCACCCATCCCAGAAGACCTATCATGGGCTCATGACACTCATTTTGTATTTGTTGTGTCACCTTTGGCCTCAACCCTCTATTTTGTTTCGCCTAACTCCTCCATTGTCCATCTATGGCTTTTAAGGGCATTTTTCTTCGTTTCATGACCTCCATGGTTAAGCATCAACAAGGCTTGTATATTTATGCTCTTAAACCTCCTCCTATCCTTAATATACCTTAATAAAGACTTCCCATCACTCCTATCCCTCTAACTCATCATTTTTCTACAAAACCTAGCCTATTGCTACAATTTGACACTTTTCGAGACTAGGCTTGTGTTTTTCGTTTTTGGACCCTTTCCCCTCACTCAATTATTGAAATTCTACTTTCCCCTACTCTCTAACATCTATCCCTATCCCCCAAAATTTCCCCAAGAATTTAGAAAACCCTTAACCCCTTAATTCCCCTCCCTTTGCAAGGCAATCCTAAATCCCCTACACCAAACCCTAATTTCCTCTTCCAAATAAGCTAGGGTTTGATATTAAAAGGAGGCACAAGAGAAAAGGATTAATTTGATAGATCTCGTCAGCAAGCATAAGTCCATACAAACTCATAAACATCATGCACACAGAAGAAGTTTTGCTAGAATTGCCAAAAATTGATCAAAATCAGTCTTTTCCTCCTCAAGTTGGCCCCAGGCTCCTGCAAAAGTTGAAAAAGGTTGGTGGTCACTTTTCTTTGCCCTCAAAGTGTTATTTTTGCATCCATAATAAAAAAATGATAACGTCAAGCAACTTGATCCAAGACTGATCAAAAGCCATTCAAGAAATGCCTCCTTGGCCAAAACACAAATTTTGCAAGGGAAACAATTGTCCTTGTTCACATATCTACAAAAATTATAAATATTGCTATCAACATGAGAAGAGGTAAGGTAATGGGGTAATATCATCACCAGAAGGCATCCAAAAGAAGGGAAAGGCAGCATGCCTGTGTTTAAAGAGAATCAGGGTTTTGTGATTGATTGACAAAACATTACTACCAAGCAAGGAACCATCACAAGGACCACAAGGACAGAATAGGTCAAATGAAGATAATAAGTCCTCCTTCATGAACAACCAGATGGCATTCAAAGGATATACAAGGTGTTCTCTAGGGTTTGTACAGGCAGTATTGTTTCACCTACACCAAAGGAGAAATGGCAAAGAATATCAGTTTTGGGGGGCCTAAGCTTTCCAAGTACAGTCAAAGGCCTCCGAAATATGAAAATAAAATCAAGCATGAGGTTGAGTATGAAAAGGAGAAAGTCATGCTAAGCATAGGTTCACTGTTGAAGAAATGAGATGTCAAACTCCAAAAGATACTAAGAAGACCAAAGGCAAATGTTTTTTTTGCACCTGCACAAGTTTAGAAGTCGCCAAGTACAAAAAATGGTAAACCTGATGCACACATCTCTATCAAAAATACATATCACTGTCAAATCTGCAAAGGGAAAAAGACATGTTTCAGGTCACCTACAATCAGAAATGCCCAAGGAGGTAAAAACAAGGGTTTCAGTTTTATGAATATATGCGAAAAGAAAGTTTGAACAAGTGCCCAGGCTTTTAAAATAAAAGGGGATAAAAAGGACATCTTCATCCCCTCAGATAGCCATCATCACAAAAGAAGAAAAGATGCCTTGAAAGAACTTTCAAAACCCCGCAAAAGACAAAAGGTTGTAAATCAAATGGAAAAAAGATTAAAAATCATAGTAAAGTGGGTTTAGAACTTTGATTTATTTCTCTCAAAGGGTATAAAGGCGCCTTGTTCCACTTCAAATTCATTTAGCCCCTAAAAAAGAGAAAAAACTCTTAAGGAAGAAAAACACAGTTTTTCTGGTCACTTTTGGAAAAATTTCCGAGCACTGCACACAGATAGAATAGCGCTGCACACAGGGGAGAAAAGCCAGTGTTAAATAATAGTGCACTGCGCACAGATGGACTGGTGCTGCGCACAGAGGAAATTTGGCCAAAATTTCTCAAAATCACTCTTTTTCCTCCTCAAATTTGCCCCATGATCTTGCATGAGTTAGACAAGATGATGATAGTGGTAATGAGGAACAAGAGGATGATAGTGGAGACGAACAAATCAGTGGGGTAGAGACATAAATTAACGAGGGAGAGAAATATGGAAATGATGGTGAATAAGAGGGAAGTGAGCACAACAGTGATGAAGACAAAGATAGTGACAGATCAGAGGGAGGCAGTGATGATAAAAATGCAAATGAGCCATCCCAAGATGAAGAAAAAGACCCTAATGATGAACAGAGTGATGACCACGGTGAAACTAATGAGGGTCAAGATTAGATATATTACATGAGCACAAATGATGAATATGAGGATGGGCTAGCAACTAGTGAGCAAGAGGTAGAAAACATGGAAACTGATGGAGGAAATAATAAAGAAAAACAAGCTTGCTTGTGCCAAACTGAAGGAGGCCCTCATGGAGATAAAAAACCTAAAAGAGTCAAAGAGCATGATAGCATTGGTGTTTTGGCTGAGGTTTCTCAATAGGTGTTCAAGACCTCTTGAGGTACCACTCCACCAATTTTGGGCAAAATTGAACAAAATTTTGTGTTTTTTGAAATTTTGAGGCCTCTGTGTGCAAAACCCTTGGTGCTACGCACAAATTTGGTGTATCCTTAGCTTGCAAACTTGAAATTTTTTGATTTCTCTCATCATCATCATTATTCTCACAAAATTTCAGATCATTTGGAGCATTTTTGACCCCCCAAAAGGTCAAAAAACACAAATTTTTTTACCATTTTGCCTCATTTTCAGACAAGGTGCTGTGCAGAGAGAAGTGTTGGGAGAATGGGTTTTTTTAATAGGAAAATGGAACTTGTTCGGGAAAAATCAAGAATTTCTGGAAATTAGACTTAGCAGGCTTTCCAACGAGCAATCACGGAGCCAAATCCGGCATCGGGAAGGGGTCCAAAATTTAGTCACAAAATACCTTTTTTTTGCTGAAGTGGAGTTGCGCACAGAGACTGTCTAAGTGTGTCTTGGACCAAAAGTCAACAAAACACACTCATTTATTGAAAATTGATATTTTTGAGTATTTTGAGGCAAAACACTCTAGAATTAGGTGCAAATAGTTATTATGGCATTTATTTCTTACGATATTATGTGCCTTGGGCCTTGCATGGTCTCTTGGTCGTAAATGACATTTATGGTTGAATTTGACATTTTCCTACCATATTTAGGGTTTTAGTCCTCCTTTTCTCGATAAATAGAGCATGAGTTCCTCATTTATTTTGTTGGAATTTGATGATTTTTGAGAGAAATATATGGTTTTCATGAGCTTGGAGAAGAAATTGGTGTTGTGGAGTTGATGAATAGCTTGTTTGGCTTGATGATGGAGAGGCTTGTTTGCAGGATTCCTTAGCTTGGTGAATGGTGATGTATTCTCAATTTTTTTATGTTTTCTTGTTATCAGTATGTTTCATTCCTCTTGGTTGCTATAAATCAGAAAAGTATAGGTTGAGACATGCTATTTGAGGCACCTCAGTCCTCCTGTTTGTTATAGCTTTGATGTTTTCCTCTGTTTGGTCAGCTTAAGGAATTCTTGATTGCTCCTTAGGTCCACCTAAAATTGTTTTTGTTTCATGTATGGTTAGTGTGCTAGTTTACAAGTATTATTCATGGTATGCCCTGCTTATTCGAAGTTTTCAAAACTCTATCTTGAAACCTTTCTTTGGAATATTGTTTTCCAGGTTAAGTCAAAGAGGTCTCGTTCGATCTTGCTCTTTGTCCATGCCTACCAACTTGTTTCAAATTTCTATTTAGCTTGATTTATGATGTTTAGGAGTTCCCTCTTCATATATTAAGTTATTTTTGATCTTGTATGTTTTCCCAAATTCTGGAGGTGAATTTACTAAAGTTAGAAGCTCTTATGCTCTCTATGTTTCACTGACATGTTTATCTTGGATATTTATTAGTTTAAAATATTATCATAGAGTAAATGATTTTCCCTAGCTCATGTTTAGTATCTTGTGCTAATCATATTTAAGACCTCCTTGTTCATAGGTATTTGACAAAGGATTCTTGATTGCCCTTTTCCCTACCTTATTCACAAACTTAATGTCCATCCTACTTCACTCATAAACTTAAAGGATCCATTAACCTTGCTAGATTGGCCTTGCACTGCACTCTGATTCATTATTGAGACATCCTTGACTTTCATTGACTCCATAGCCCAATGGCTTTGACAGACTCTCACTCCACCTATCCTACTTGACCATCTTACCCAACCAAAACAATCAACAAACCCTACACTTAACAACTAGCCTAAAATCAAAACCCTAGAGCAAAAAGAACACATCCTTTGCACCCCATAGAGAGAGCCCTCTCTAAGTCCTGGAAGGCTAGGTCCTAGGTCTCCAAAGACTAGTTCCATGTTACCCTGTCATTTGGTTTACCAATCTACCAAATCACGAGACACTAAAATTCTGGCGATCATGGTGGGACCTTCTCAGTTAGTGACAAACTAAGTATTCCTTAGATATCAGAAAACTCACAAACATACTTAGATTGGTAGTTAGTTGTTGATGGTGGACAACAAGAACATCCTTAAAACAATAAAAATCATCCACCTGACGAATCCACTGGTATTCAGTAGCCCTGTTGACCCCACTAATTCTCATAAACTCCCCTGGGAATGCATTAAGAAATCCCAATCATGCTGATGGTGGACATAAAGTTGAAATTTTCCACCTGGTGACTCCACAACCCTCAATAGACCTTAAGACTCCACTAGTATAGAACTCTAGACTGGTTGAAAATATGCAGTGGCCTCTTTCAGATTTACAAACATAGATCCAAGGATGCAAAGGAGATATGCTCCAATGAATAGAGACCACATCCTGGGATTCCCACACAAAATGCCTCAGATAAGTTGGGACAAAAACCTACCTACATTTCAATATGAAAAGATTGATGACCCCTTGTTACATCTCATCAAATTTCATATACATGTATGGAAGTTAAAGGTTGAATGGCATGAGGACCACCTTAAGAAAATGTTCATGCTGACATTAGAAAGAAAAGCAAGGGAATGGTATGAATGTCTTAGAACTGGTAGTTTATTTTCCCTAAAAGATCTCCATCAGGCATTGTTTGAGCACTATAAAGAAAAATCTCCATTCTTATCATTGGCTAAAAATTGTTGTGATCAATCTTAGGATATCATACAATACCTTGTAGATATTGATGAAGATTTAGAAAATTTGTATCCTAAAGATCTCTTAGCACTAATTCATGATTTTCATTCTCGAAACATCTATCATGACAGCCAAGAAGAGTTGGTTGAGGAATAAATCAATCAAGGAATAGATGGAAACTCACAAGATCTATCTGAAAGCACAAGTGATGCTTTATCATCCCTTATAAGTAAGGCTGAAGAAGACATTCAGCCCCAAAATTAGCCTTCACAAGAGAGAGAGAACTGTTGTACTTCTATCCAAAGAAAGAGAAAAATACCTACTATTTTAACTGAAAACGAAATAAATCAAATGCTAAACATGCAGACAGCCTCTAAGCCTTTATGTGAACAAAAAATTTATGTTCTTTCTCCTACCAATCCCATCTACCATACATCTGAAAGTGAACTCGTAGATCAAATCAAAGAAGAAAAAACTAACAATCCAATATGTTTGATTGGTGATGTTAATTATGTTGATAATTTTCCAAAGTTTGATTAGTCCAATGACGATGTCCTCCAAACAGAAACTATCCTTGCAGAGCAATCAACAATTGATTTGTGGGATGGATTTTACTATCACCAGCTTGAAAAAAGTGAGCAGCCAATACAAGTCACCTATGACACTGGTGAGGAAAACCTTGAGAGTTTACAAGTAAGTGAGGAGTCTCTGACTCTTTTCTCTGCTTCAATTTAGTCCATCAGAAATAACTTTCATGTAATTGGAAATCAGCAATCTTTCAGTTTTGATGTTGAGGTTAAGGAGGATGATGAACTTCTTGAGAAAGTTGTCAATGAGAAACCTTTTCCTGAAATGGTTGAGGAAATCATTTGGGACATGGAATCCTCCTTAATTCTAGATTTGCAGCCACCAAGTTCCTTTGAATTACAAATTGCAGATGAAGGCATGGAAATTGATGATCACAAGAAAGTTGCTGCACTTCTTTCTCAAGAAGATTTGTTTCCAAGGAGTGCTCCTACTCATCAACATGGTGGTTTTCACACAGAACTCAGCCCACTCTATCAAAGCACATAATATTTTTTAGAGGATAACATTGTCATATATGATGAATCTACCAGTTCAAATGATCATGAGGAAGAGGTGGATTTTATTTCCAAAAAGAGTCCCAAGCATAGCCAAGTGGAAGAAGGAGTAGTCCTGAATGAATCTTATGTCTCAAATCCTCTGGATCAGGTATTATTCCAAGATCCATTTATTTTTTTCCTTGAGAAATATAAAGGAGGAGTGTGTTCTGCTAAGAACAGTTTATTGCAAAGTGTGAGAAACAATTTAAGCATTACTGTCCGAAAACAAGTAAGGTGGAAGTGGCCTTTTGATTTCTTCAGCACTCTCAAAGAGCTGAAACAAGATCAATCACGAAATAATCTACTTGATTGGTTATATTGGAAAAGGGAGTTCACTAAATGAATTTATATCATGTATAAATTAGATTAGGATAGATATGCATGCAAATAAGCTCAACACTATGAGCATCTCTCTACCTTTAGTTTTATATTGGTTTGACCAAAAAGAGAGAAAAAACTCAAAAACATAGAAAGAATGAAAAAGAGGGTGGATTTGAAAAGAGGTACAACCCCATACCCAAAAAATAGTGACGTTGAAAGTGTGCAAGCCTAAATGCCACTACTGGTTCAAAAGGTCTTGTTCAATCATCTAGCCTAATCATGACTGGACATCTTTAAATTTATGTTGATAAGCTAGTGAAAGAGAGCTTGTCAAAACATTCAAACTTGACTTGTCAATAAAGATAGATTAGGGATGAAAGATGTTGGTTCTACATGCTCAAATCTGTACCAAAGAGGAAAATAGGGATGCTTAACAAATGATATATTACTGCCCTTATGTTTCCTAATTTTTTTTTGTACGTAAATAAAATTTGTGTGCAGCTTGTTCTTATGCCACAAACTCATGGTAAGTCAGAATGTTTAATCCCGATTTGAACCATGCTTTCAATTTCATGTTTATAGCTTAGTGAATGAATCCTGTCACATAGTTTAATCTTGACATTCGAGTAGTCTAGGTAGAGAATAAAAATTTCATTAGCATAATCTGAACTTTTGGAGGAAATAAGATAGAACTAGACAGTTTGTTTTGCTTTCAAAAAGAAGAAAATGTGAAGGGTTTTCCAGTTCAAGCGCACCCAAGGAAGAAATTTTTTTAGGAAAGTAGGTTGGGCAGGTAGAGATGAAGCTGATCTGATCGTTTTTTTCAAATTTATTAAGATCATAGCTTCACAGCAAGTATCAACAAGTGAAAAGAGGTAAAGATATGCCCAATGGATGAGGCACTGGTCTCTTTCAAGCAAGAGATCTGAAAGTTCTGGACACCTCTTGAAAAGGAGTTGTCCTTCCCAAGTGGAGCCACTATTACTCATCCATAATTTTCACTATTTGACGATGACTAAGTATTGATTCTAGATTTCTAGAAACAAAGTTCTTGAACATTGTGAGTTCTAGAAATCTCACTACCTTCATTATCCTTAAGATAATATTTTCACTATTTCATCATCCCATCATGTCAAGCTTAGCTCACCCATCCCAGAAGACCCATCATGGGCTCATGTCACTTAGTTTGTCTTTTTTGTGTCACCTTTGGCCTCAGCCCTCTATTTTGTTTTGCCTAAATCCTCCATTGTCCATCTAGGGATTTTAAGGGCAGTTTTTTTGGTTTCATGACCTCCATGATTAAACATCAACAAGGCTTGCATCTTGATGCTCTTACACCTCCTCCTATCCTTAATATACCTTCATAAACACTTTCCATCACTCTTATCCCTCGAACTCATCATTTTTCGACAAAACCTAGCCTATTGCTACAATTTGACACTTTTCGATACTAGGCCTATGTTTTGCCCTTTTGGACCCTTTCCCCTCACTAAATTCTTGAAGTTACACTTTATCCTACTCTCTAACATATATCCCTATCCCCAAAAATTTCTCCAAGAATTTAGAAAACCCTTAACCCCTTCATTCCACTCCCTCTGCAAGGCAGTCCTAAATCCCCTACACCAAACCCTAATTTCCTCTTCCAACTAAGCTAGGGTTTGATATGAAAAGGAGGCACAAGATCAAAGGTTTCATTTGATAGATATTTTCAGCAAGAATAAGTCCATACCAACTCATAAACATCATGCCTCCATTATTTTCCAAGAATTCATTCCAAGAGACAAACCATGTGTCATGCCTAGGGCCATTTTTGCTTCAAATTGTGTTTCTGAACAAATAAAGATGAGTTTGACAAATGTGCAAGACTTTTTTGTCCAATATAGGCCCTAAAAGAAAACCCTCCTTTCATTTCTACGCAGGTATGATGGTTTGGGAGAAATATAAAAAATACAGGTGTCCCAAGATAATTTCTTCACTGCTGGAGTGAGCTTGGGCAAATCCGGTTTTCTCACAACTTGAGTGTCCAAATGACTTGCTTTATGAGTCAAATGACAACTATACTTTATGGTATTTCCAATGCGCTATCAATAGCTAAATTTGGAGTAGAGGAATACCTCAAAAATTTTTCTGCACTAGAGCTTTGCATCTATACACCATCATTCATCACTTTTTGACCAGTGTTGGGAAAATCTGTTTTTGGATAGGTAAATGGACACCAAATCTAAAAAAAAAAGATGTTTCGGAAATTATACTCAACAATATTTCCAAATAGCTACCACGGAGCTGATTCCAACACCGGGAAGGCCTCCAAATTCCTTTTGCAAATTGGCGCTGTGCACAGACGGAGTGGCATTGCGCACAGAAGAAGTTTGGCCAAAATTGCCAAAAATTGATCAAAATTAGTCTTTTCCTCCTCAATTTGGCCCCAGGATCCTACACAAGTTGAAAAAGGTTGGTGGTCACTTTTCTTTTCCCTCCAAGTGTTCTTTTTGCATCCATAATCAATGAAGAATAAGGTCAAGCAACTTGACCCAAGACTGATCAAAAGCCATTCAAGAAAGGCCTCCTAGGCCAAAAAACAAATTTTGCAAGGGAGACAGCTATCCTTGTTCACATATCTGAAAAAATGATAAATATTGCTATCAGAATGAGAAGAGGTAAGCTAATGGGGTAAGATCATCACTAGAAGGCATCCACAAGAAGAGAAAGGCAGCATGCCTATGTTTAAAGAGAATCAGGGTTTTTTGATTGATTGAAAAAAAAGTACTGCCAAGCAAGGAACCATCAGAAGGACCACAAGGATAGAACAAGTCAAATGAAGATAATAAGTCCTCCTTCATGAACAAGTAGATGGCATTCAAAGGATATCCAAGGTGTCATCTAGGGTTTGCACAGGCAGCATTATTTCACTTACACTAAAGGATAAATGGCAAAGAATATCAGTTTAGGGGGGCCTAAGCTTTCCAAGTATAGTCAAAGGCCTCCAAAATAATCAAAGGAAAATAAATCATGAGGTTGAGTATCAAAAGGATAAATTCATGCTAAGCACGGGTTCATTGTTGAAGAAATGATATGTCAAACTCCAAAAGATACTAAGAAGACCAAAGGAAAATGTTTTTTTGGCACCTGCACAAGTTCAGAAGTCGCCAAGTACAAAACATGGTAAACCTGATGCACACATCTCTATCAAAAATACATATCACTGTCAAATCTGCAAAGGGAAAAAGTCATGTTTCAGGTCACCTACAATCAGAAATGCCCAAGGAGGTAAAAACAAGGGTTTCAGTTTGATGAATATATGCCAAAGGACAGTTTGAAAAAGTGCCTAGGCTTTCAAAATCAAAGGGGATAAAAATTACATCTGCATCCCCTCAGCTAGCCATCATCACAAAAGAATAAAAGATGCCTTCAAAGAACTTTCAAAACCCTGCAAAAGACAAAAGGTTGTAAGTCAAATGGAAAAAAGATTGAAAATCATAGTAAAGTGGGTTTAGAACTTTGATTTATTTCTCTCAAAGGGTATAAAGGTGCCTTTGTTCCACTTCAAATTCATTTAGCCCCTCAAAAAGAGAAAAAACGCTTAAGGAAGAAAAAAAGAGTTTTTTTGGCCATTTTTGGAAAAATTACTGGGCATTGTGCACAGGCAGTGGCGCTGCACACAGATAGACTGGCACTGTGCACGGGGGAGAAAAGCGAGTGTGAAATAACACTACACTGCGCACAGATAAACCGGTGCTGCGCACAGAGGAAATTTGGCCAAAATTTCTCAAAATCACTCTTGACACAAAATTTCACATGCTTGAGTAATCAAATGTAGTTAATTTGCATATCGCCATATATAACTTTTACTGTTTGTGATGTTTTCCCATAAATTCTATGAACTGCGATCTGTGCAAATCGCACATCGTAACTCTTATGCGATAATGAATTTATTTTCGGTTAAGTCATGAAAAATGCGAATTTCACATTCAAAAATTCAAACAGCCGTGCTTAATAGGACTTTAGATATATATATTTATTGTTTTGTTGGCTCATCGAGTTGGTGCAACCACACTTATATCGAATTTATTTATAAGGTTTTTTATTTAAATGAGGTGTGATGCGATAAAGAATGTTTAACGATAATTGAAGTGTTTGTAAGTTTTTAAAACATAACTTCGAAAAAAGGTTTAGCGCATTTTGTGGCCCACATGACTTAGAGAATTGCAAGTCTTTTACGTTGTAAGCTATGCAACTTGCGATGCGCTTAAGGAATCAAGCGGAAAACTAAAAATAAAACTTTTATTTCCTAAATTTTTTTGTTTTTAAAGCTAAAAAGAGTTTTCCTGTTTATTTCTAAAGGGTCCCCATTTATTAAAATAAATGGGGTGTGGTGTATAGCACAACATGTAGCAGACATGGTCAAAATAGATATGGAAGAGAATGTCCCTCATTCTTCGTTTCTTGGCACCTTACCAAGAAGGGAAAAAAAGTTTCGTTCTCATCAGCGCCTGATGGAAGAAATATTTGTTCCTCTAGTTTTAGAGTTTGTCAAGATGACTTTCGATATAATTTTTGATACACCCATTGGGAACCTAGCGCTCGTTGATTCATAGACAGAGAAAACTAGAGAGTTTTATGTAGAGACACAATAACTTGTGTTTGATGGGAGGTCAATATAAACATATAATTGATGATGCCACCCTTCCAAAATAAATTGGCTGGAATGAAGCTGACCCACAGGGGTCGAAAACAATGCCCGAGCCTTTAGAGAAAGACCTTGCAGTAGGACAAGTGTAGAGGGAAGATATCGAGTGTGTCACCCAAGTGGCTGCAGAAATTTCTGAGCGAGAAAGAGAAAATGAAGGGTCTTCTCCGAAAGAGAGGGAACAATTCATGGATGATATGGTAAACAAGGAGCCCATCGACATGTTTTTTGACAGCACCGCAGTAAATCCTGAACCACCTACAATTCCAGTAGAAGAAGTTGTTGTTAAGTAATAATTTGTAGAGTAGTGTGCAAGAAGAAGACCCCCTCTCAAGGAAAGATACCAGCTTAAATTTAAAGAAACTATGCAATTGAGAGTGGAAATTCGTAAGCTAAGGAAGTGGATATCATAGCTACAGAAGAAAGTGAGAAGACATGAAGAGAAGGCTGAAAATCCTAGGGTGGAGGTTGTCTCATCTACAGTACAGACAGAAAAAACTCTCACGACCTCTGCTTGTTGGGAAAAATACTGAGGGGGGGGAGGGTGACTCAGTATTTACAAGAATCACAATATTTTTCTTTTCTTTTATTGATTTCTATATGCGACTTTGATTAGCCCAACCAGCGTATGTACACAGCTATCCTAAAAGAAACACGCATATACCCAAATAACTTAATGTTTAGATAAATATTCAAAAAAATTACTTAGCCCAATGCATCAGATATTTATGAAGTAAACACATGTAGTAATAACATAATAAATCATCACAGAAGGGCTTCACACATGAACACCAAGATTTAAGGTGGAAACCCAAGTCGGTAGAAAACCACCGTTGTTGTCCTCTCTATCTTCAATATTTATTATATATAAAACTACTTACAATGTTATACTGATGCAGACTCATGTCATTATGCAAGCAACCACCTATAGAAGGCTATTATCTTCTATCGTTCTCCTATTACTACTGGAGGGAAGCTCCAACCCCCTGATCTCATTTACCAGCCACTACTAGAAGCGAGCTACAACCCTCTAAACTAATCACCATATTCTACTGGAGGGAAGCTTCGACTTCCATACTGAAGGCTTCAAACCTCAGAGCCACTTCAGACCACATTTCATGAATTTACACACTGGATCCAATAGTTTCAACAGAACACAATTTATAGATCAACACCAATAGCCATAAAACAATCTTTAAGCATAACAGTGAGATCACTGTAACCAGATCACAATAATAAATCTAGACTTCTGAATTAACATGTAGAATCAAATTCAACCCTGAGTATTCATAAAATAAAATGTATACACTACTTCCGTTACTATAACCTACATATATACGCGCTTTCCTGTGGATGAACCTATGTATAGATCTTTATATATTGACTTCAGGAATCTGATCAAACTCATAATAGATCATAGATAATCAAGAATACTTTTTCATATTTACAACACCCTTATTGAGTCAACAACATATATTATATTCAAGCACCCAGTCATTGATCATATTTATACAAAAATGAACTAGCAGCACATACAGTATTCAAACAATCTAGGTCTACATGAAGACTACATTGATAGACAACATAAATATAGCATAAATGATCAGACATTTTCTTCAGTAATCTTTAGAAAAAAAATAACTTCCATACGCACTTTTGCTGAAACGAACCCGCGTGTATATGCACTTTCACCATGACGAACCAACGTATATATTTGTAAATATTCAGGACTCCATAACACTTCAGATCAATAGACTTACTAAGATCATACCCTTAACTTCAGGAAACATGCTCCAGATCACAGATCTAAGCATCTCACAAATAGATGAACCAAATACATATCCATTTCAGGTCTAGAGATCCTGATCCATCATTATATTCATAGGTGCATGATTATTTCATATATGTCAATAAAATATAACCCATTCCATGCAGATATACTTCAGAGTGAAGTATTCAATCAATATACATACGCTTGCACACTTTACACTATGATCTTCTTCTCCTTATATAGTCTGAGCCTTTCCAAATACCATTATACAAAACCACACAAGTGTCGATGGTATTCTTGGACGCAATCAAATAGACGAAAAAACGCTCAATAATGTGGGCTAAAACCATTGTAAGGACCCTTGGTATCATAAACTGAGTGTGTAAGTACATACACGACTTGGATTCTTCATACCCGCATGTTGGAGCAGGGTCTCCCAAAGGCTATGAATTTTTTCCATTTTTGTATAATTTTGTATTGTTTAGTCTAACGCAGGCATTTTGGGGTGGGTCAAAGCCCCTAACGCATTGTAAATGGTTCAAGGGTAGACCAAGAGTCTGCAAACCATGGTTTGCAGACCATTGGATGGGTAGGCTAAATCGATATAAATAGATGAACCTTTTTTGAGTCACAAGTAGGAATTAATAGAGATTGATGCAAAGTACGGATTGGTAGATCTGTGGTAGGGTTGTTTGGGTTAGGACTCCTGCTATTTGTGTGCGCGGAGATCCTCTGCCCTGCTGTGTGCGGACCCTATTGGCTGTGTGCGCAGATGGTAATTTGGGGAATGTAAGAGGATTTTGGGTAATGATATATATGTGCGGAAGTATTGTGGATATTTGATGTTATCTGAATCTGTTCTGTTATGGTTGATGTGAACTTGAGTGATATGGTTATGTATCTGTTAGTAGTTGTGAACCATCTGTGTTTATGGTACATGTATTTTTGATCTGTTAATTTGCTGCGATTATTTTGTTATGTGATTATAGTTGATAATATGCACATGGATGCGGACCTGTTAATTAGATCTAATAAGATGTATTATGGTTAATTATTGAGACTCCTACAAATAACCTCTTGTTGTATAGATCTGATAGTTCTGGATCGGCTTGACTTACCTACTCTCTCCCAGGGTGAAAAAACCTGGTTCCATCACCCTCCTATACTGCTTCAGGTGAGACTTTAGCCTGTGCAAGCAGGTCACTTCCGAAAGGGCAGTACTATAGGGTTTTGTTGGAAAACCTTAACCTACGAACCTGAGTTAGGACTCCTCGAGCCAACAAATGCTTCCATTGCTGAGACTGGGAGAATTTTGAGAGAGATCGGGTAATGCCAAGGCCATATTGGAAACCTGAGAGAAAAGAAATCGATGAATGGTTTGAAAAATAGGTTCAAGAATTTGGAGTGAAAGAAAATCGCAGTAAGAATTTGACCACAGAGGAGTGGGAGAATAAGCACATTTTCACGAAGATCTATGAAATTTCCTTTGTAACAATTGCGATTGAGCTCCAAGAGTGGCTCGCAAGGCTTGTCGAGTTTTAGAAGTGTTGGAAAGACGAATGAGTCACGCAGTGGGCCCCAAAGCAGATCCTGCAGTTAGAAAAGACTGATAACACCATCACTCACATGGTAGATCATTGGGTGGATAGCGTGATAGGAGGATTTGTGACAGAATTTGCAGTTGACCAATTTGTATCCTATTCAGAAGCAGGGCAGAGATTCTTCAAGGGTTTCCAGGGTATGTTTTTGAAAAATTTTCCATTACTAATTAAGATCCTATTGTGTGAAAAAATCATTTTGTGTAGCCATACAGAGTGAATGAGATCTGACCAGAGTGAGGGTACAATGCATAGTGGTAAGTACTACAGAACTAACCAAGAAGGGGATCGATCTATCTACAGTCTAGTAAGAAATTTTTCTGTGCATAGCCCTCCATCTATGCCACCTTCGAACCCTCATAGGAGAAAAAAATCACCTCCACCCACACCAAAAGACGATATGGCATCGCACATGAAGCTACCTACCTTCAAGGGCGTGAGTGATGAGGACATGGATTGGTTCTGGTTTGTCACAAGATCGGTATGGACTGCGAAAAATGTAGCAAGCGATGCGATGAAATTGGTACAATTGTCCCTTTATTTCAAAGGGAGAGCCTTGGACTGGTACATGGGATACATTAACCAACATGCGAATGCGACTATTGAAGAAATCAAGAATGCATTAAAGCAGCAGTTCAAGAAACCTAAGTCCTACTCTCAGATAGTAAATGACCAGAAGGATTTCAAGCAAGGATCATATGAGTTCGTATGTGAAGAAAATCAATGATTAAATAAAGTGATCAGAGAAGGAGGATTCCAGTATGATGATAGGAAACACATGGAGTGGTTTATTACTATGTTGCTACCCCACCTGCGCGTACCTATGGGTCATCAAGCCATTGAAATGCAATAGAAGGCCTTGGAGGTTGCCATGAAACTAGAAGCTGCGCCAAGAGATGATACCCGGTTAGGAGTACAGAAGATACAAGGCCATCTAGAAGAAATGCACATGGAGATCCAGAATTTGAGCAAGGAGAAAGGGACGGAGGCTAGCCTCGAAAGATGGTGCATACGATGCAGGGTGAATGGCCACACCAAAGATAATTGTCCATTGTTTGTAGACTACATGCAGGCTAGGGGACCCAACCTGCGGCGCCCTAGGGAAGCTATGAGACCAAGTGGGCTAGCGCTATGGTGCGATGACTACTGCGTTGTTGGGATGCATGATACCAACCACTGCCCTCACCTTGCCACATATTTCCTAGAAGTAAAACAACAATGGTGTAGGTTTTGTAGGTCTGTAGGACATGAAAAATAGAACTGTCGAATGTATGATCTGATGATCGACCAGGGAAACCTAAATAGGGCACAGTCAGGCCCCTCGTCACCTAGATTCCCCAGAGGTGTTTGGGCGAAAATAGGTTC